>JASJET010000089.1:3000000-3527500 GCA_034092305.1 Diaprepes abbreviatus | reverse complement strand
GAACATTCGTAAGGGGAAGTTTTCGAAGTTGCATATAACGAATCTGAAATTATTTTAAAAAAATTTAATATAGCGAATCCAATATGGTGAAAAAAAAATAAATTTTTTCCAATTTTCTCCAACATTCGTAAGGGAGAGTTTTCGGGGTTGCACATAACATATCTGAAATTATTTCTAAAAAATTCAATATAGCGAACCAATATGGTGTCCTAAAAATTTTACATTTTTCGATTTTATTAAAATTTAGTATTTGGTCGTTTTCGGGGGTGTAAATAGCGGATTTAAGATTAATTTAAGAAAATTTAATGTACCAGATCCACTATAACGATTTAAAAATATTACATTTTCGGATTTAGTCCAAAATTGGTATAAGGGAGTTTTCGTGCGTAGATTCAGATTAAATTAAGAGGTTAAAATTATTTTTTGAAATTCAATATGACGGATCCCATGTGGTGGTTTCAACATTTTACATTATTGAAATCTTTTTAAATTTGGTACTACGGGGTTTTCGGGGTCGTAGATTACGAATCTGAAGTTATTTTTTCTAGCTTAATATGACGGATACAATATGAAGGACTAAAAATTTTATATATTTGTCTAAAACCGATATTGGAAGTTTTTAGGAGCGTATATAAACTCAAAATGCAGAATATGTCGGACCAAAAAATTTTCGTTTCAAGTATTTTAAATATCGGTATGGTGAGGTTTTGGGGGCCTGTATTACGAATCCAAAGTTAATTTAAAATTCAAGATAATGGAGATTTATTCTGGCAGACTAAATATTTGTTTGAAAAAATTTCATTCAAAATTGATATTTGGAGAATCAAAAAATTTTTAGTTGTTTATTTTGGTATTGTGTACAGCATTGGAAAAAATGAAAATGGATACTTTTTCCGACCTTGAAATTATTGCGAGGTACAATAATCTCGCTTAGTACCTATTTAGTTTAGATAATTTAAATGCTAAAAGAAAAAAAATAAAATTTTTATAAAAACTTGAACCTATTTCTAAAAAAGAGCTAAAAAGCAAAAAATAACAACATAAATTTTTAAATGAAATCGAAATTTTTGAAGTCGGACCCAAATTATTTCTCAATGGAACACATTTTGTCAGGTTTGGAGCCGATTTCAAAAATTTCAAGGTCATATAAAAATTTATATTGTTATTTTATGCTTTTTAGCGCTTTTTTAGAAGCCGCTTCAATTTTTTTTGTAAAAATGACATGACAAAATTTAAACTATATCAAAACAGTTAGACTTTGATATCGGACATAATATGTGAAATATGTCTATAATTTGGCGTAGAAACCAAAAATAAAATAACGTATAGGGTATTTAAAAAATAAACAAGAAGACATCTTGAAAATATTTTTGTCGATTTTAGTAAACTGCCAAATTTTAAAAGTTCTCGAAAGTCTGTTTCCCGAAAAATCGACAGCGGCAGTTCGACGTGGGACACCCTGTATATTTATACAAAATATATACACATTATTTCAACTCACTCAGTTCAAAATAAAAATAAAAGATATTTAACCTACAATCTAATTAAAATAATATATTGCACTAATGCCTTTTCTACTTACATTTATTAATTCTATTTATTAATTAGAATTACTTGAAATTAGAAGACGATGTCACTGGTTTTTGTAAATAGTTTTATTAATAAAATTGATATTTAAGTCTAAAATAGAGAATATTGTGAACTATTAAATGAAATAATGTTTTTATAGGATTTGTCAGATCGTCGAGTTCAGGTTAAGCAGTATATGGATTTGACAGTTAAAACTATTTTTGTATTTGGCGAGTATGTAGCGAGTGAGCTTCTATAAACATAAGCTTTAAGATTATTTATTTGTCATAAATATATTTTTATCTTAGGGATTCTGGCGCAGAGGGAAAATTTTTTTTAACAATGAATATTTTAGCTAAAAAACATGGTTTTGTTCTGTGTTCTCTGCTTCATATCATGTTACAGGTGTAGATAATACTTACAAAGTTGCTAGTAAAACAATACCCTAGAAAAATCGGAAAATTTTCTGACTGTATTTGCACATAATATAGATAATTTTTTTAAAATAAAGAATTACGACCATTTTAATTAAAAATAATGTTATATTTTCCTGGAATCTCAGAGTTAAAAGTAAGTAATTCTATTATATTAACCGAAAAGTATCTTATTAAGTCATTACTTCACCACAAATAACTTTAGGAGCTTATGTAGATGTAGATAAGGCGAAATACGAGCGTATTAATTCGCGTAAACATGGTACTAGACGTCAGTAAGTTTCGTCAAAGATTATAAGTGTTAGCTATAATAACACAGGTTTATAAAAAAAAAGTGGATGCTTATTTGACCAGACCATTATATTCTTATGTAATTGGACGCCTTGAATCCAAATCTAAGGTCCGCTAATTTCAATCGCATCAGGTACAAGGTCATTTCAAGGTCAAATGAAGTAAAATTTACTAAATAAATCTGAAAAAGTAGGTACGTACGTTTTTGAGGTAGCTGAATCTGAATTCGTGGTTTGTTTACTCCCCCATGGTCAACTAGAGGTCATTTTAGGTTCATTACAAGGTCAAATTGAAAAAAATCCACTAAATAAATCTGGAAAAAAAATCTGGGTTCTTGGGGTCGCTGAATCCGAATTTGTGGTTTATTTAATCCCCAAAGGTCAGCCAGAGGCCATTTTGAGGTCATTTCAAGCTCAAATTGAGAAAAATCCACTAAATAAATCGAAGACGAAGGTATGTAGGTTTTTAAAGTCGCTAAATCCAAATTCGTAGTTTGTCTCATCTCCCAAGCTTAGCAAGAGGTCTCTTCAGCATCATTTAAGGGTCAAATTGAGAAAAATATACTAAATAGATATGTAAAAGAAGATAGGTAGATTTTGAGGGCACTGAGTCTAAATTCGTGATTTGATTAATACCTCAAGGTTAACCAGAGGCCATTTCAAGGTCACTTTAAGGTCAAGTTAAAAAAATCTACTAAATAAATCTGTAAAACAAGAGAAGCCACTCGTAGCTAGATCAATATCCGTTACATAGCAGACAGGTAAAACCTCGTACTTCACGCACAACTAGATTAATGTCTGTTACATAACAGATCTGCGAGCGAAGTTAGTTATTATAAAATAGTAATCCAAAACCCAAGCTCTTAAACTTACATAACCTATGCACAGCTAGATTTATATCCATTATACAGCAGACAGGGGAGAGAATTGAATTTTTAAGACGAAACACAAGCTGCCAAAACCACACACTCTACGTGCAGCTACATTGATTACCGTTACACAGCAGAAAGGCAACCGGACCAAGTTTTAATAAAAATACCAAAACATAAGCTCTCATAACCACATATACCACGGGCAGCGAAATCAATGCCCGTTTCGCAGCAGACAGAGGCGAAAAGCAAGGATTCATGAATGTATGAATTTAAACCCAAGTTTTCCGAAAACCTTATACCCGAGGCACAGCATGTATGAGAGTTTGGAATTTGCCTTTAATACTCCAGCTGGCGCAGGACCGTGAACGACTTGCCAATATAATTGCCAACGTCAGGGGGACCTGATATGGCACTTGAAGAAGAAGACTTATAAAAACTCGTTTTGCTAGCCTAGCTGTTGTATAATGGATATCGATCTAGCTACGCGAGAAGTATGTGGTATTAGAAGCTTGGGTTTCGCTTTGAAAGCTCGCTTCGTTCACGTGCCTGCGTGGGGTACGTGGTTTTGGGAGCTTGACTTTCGGCTCAAGAACTCGATCCGCTTGTCTGTCTGCTGTATTACGGTTATTGATCTAGCTAGGCATGTGACTTTTTTTTAAAGATTTATTTAGTGGATTTTTCAATTTGACCTTGAAATGACTTTGAAATGGATTTATAATAGAAACAAATGCAGTTTTTTTTTTATATAAATTTAATATAGTTCTAATTTATGTGAGGTGGGTGTAAATGATGTTGAGTGGGATAAAGAAGGCATGCTAATTGCTGCGGTTAGACTGCGAGGGATCACAAGTGAGAGGAGTTTTGTAGCAGACATGGAAAAGACCGACGCAAAAAATGTATGGGTAATTCGAAATTCGTCGTCCGAAAAAATGTATGGGTAAGAACATGGCTTCAGTAAAACAAGTACAAAAAATGTGTGGGTAATTGGAACTTCATCGTCCAAAGAAATGTATGGGTAAGAAGCTGGCTTCGGTAAAACAAGTGCAAAAATTAGATATTCCTAAAAAACAAGTTAATTGAATGCCGCAACTAAAATTGAAGAATTGTTTCTCTGGAGCGTTAAAGTTTTTCTATCTAATTTTTTGTTTTTTGACGAAAAATAAAAATGACATATTTTTTTCAAAAATTATTTGTTTGGCTATTATGGGAAAACTCAAGTTACGGTATAAGGTGTCACGATCTTTAGTTGCCAGATCCCGTTCCACAACAACCTCCTTCAGGTATATGGAGTATACGCGATCTTTGGCTGAACACAAGTGAATCTCTGGTCCTTTTTTATTTCCGGAAACTTACCTAGGAGTCCGTAAGCAGGTACTCTTTACGTCCGCAATTTATCTTTAAAAAAGGGGAAAACCCAGAGACACTATTTTAACCGATCCTGGAATCTTCAGCAATAATCCGCGTTTCAGCTATCGGTCACGAACGGATAGGGGTGTTATAGTCCATATCTTTCTGACCGCAGTATAGACCTTCCAGATCTTCTAGAAGAGTCAAAAAACCCACGAAAATAATCTGGTTAGGCGCGTACGTCAGAGAAGTTCGCCTATAACACCCCTATCCGTTCGTGAAATTGCCCGTCGTTCTCTGAGTAAGCTATCATTGTACTCCGATAACCGAAAAGCGGGTTAATTTCGAAGATTCTAGGATCGGTTTAAATAGTGTCTGTGGGTTTTCCCCTTTTTTAAAAACAAAGTGCGGACGTAAGGATTACCTGCTTACCGACTCCTAGGTAAGTTTCCGGGAATAAAAAGAAACCCCAGGTTCACTTGTGTTCGGCCAAAGATCGCGTATATTCTGTATATCTGAAGGAGGTTTCGGTAGAACGGGATCTGGCAACTAAAGATCGCGAAACCTTATACTATAGCTTGAGTTTTCCCATACTCAACCAAACAAATTACTTCTCAAAAATCAAGTCATTTTCCCGGAAAACAAAAGATAAAAGACATTCTTATTTTTCGTCAAAAATCAAAAAATTAGAAAAACTTTAATCCTCCAGAGACATTACGCTCGATAAAATTCTTCAATTTTAGTAGCGGAATTCAATTAACTTGTTTTTTGGTAATATCTAATTTTTGCACTTGTTTTACCGAAGCCATCTTCTTACGCATATATTTTTTTTGGACGACGAAGTTCCAATTACACATACATTTTTTGCACTCGTTTTACTGAAGCCATCTTCTTACCCATACATTTTTTCGGATGACGAAGTCCGAATTACCCATACATTTTTTGCGTCGGTCTTTTTCATGTCTGCTCCAAGGCTCCTCTCACTAGTGATCCCATCGCAGTCTGACCGCAGCAATTAGCATGCCTTCTTTATCCCACTCAACATCATTTACACCCACCCCCACATAAATTAGAACTGCCTTTGTTTATATTATAAATTAATCTATATTAAAAATAATAATATAATGTCATGTGTTAAGAGCAGCAGTTGAATATATATAAACTGAGATAAGGAACGAAACCCGAATACGTTATTTATAAAAATCATTTTTTAAATTATTTGACTGAACATATGACGAAAAAATATTTGAATTATATTCATTTTCAAAGAGATATTCTCATCACAGCAGTCATTTTTAAGTAAAACGGCTACTACGTGTTTTCAAAATGACATACCCTGCATATTTTACTGTTGGATGTATACTTAAAATTCTATGCAATTTTCCGTAGAACTCGATAGATTAATAGATATTATCGTGGTCTATGCATATTAAGAGTTATTCTTACAAGCGTCGTTATACTACAATTACCATATTTGTAACATATTTATTATATAATAGAAAAAGGAAAAATACACTTCGAATTAATCTCTTCTTTTTCTCTGAAAATATAATATATAAAAAAAAAGAATTACATTAGCATTATTAGTTATTTGACTTCACTCTAAATTATATATAATTTTCTTTAACCCTCCAGAAACATTACACTCGATAAAATTCTACAATTTTACTTGCCTCAACCACTTAACTTGTTTTTCGGGAATATCTAAATTTTGTACTTGTTTTACCGAAGCGATCTTCTTACCCAAACATTTTTCGACCAAGTCCGAATTACCCATAGATTTTTTGCGATTTTCGTAAAAAATGAAAAGGTATGACTTGTTGAAAATGCACGTATACTGCAATGAAAAATCGGGAAATTAAATTTTGTAAGCAATAAAATAATTTTTATTAAAGTAACACGCAAATTATTTTCAGAATGAAAGTTATGTTTTTTTACAAAGAAATTCTCTATGGAGTTTCTTGTAACAAAAAGTTTTATATTAATAAAGCTATTTAAAATTTTGTATATTTTATTGCACATGAAATTTTGTAAGCCTACACATTTTGTTCGAAATCGAATAAAATAACTAATTACTTTATGTAAATATTTATTTTAGGTGTCTCGGTAAGCACAGTAGCGCTTACCGCGACGTCTTCAGGTTGCGCTATACATATATATATATATATATATATATATATATATATATATATATATATATATATATATATATATATATATATATATAAATAGATAAGTTTTTGTCCGTGTAATTTAAAATAAAATAGAATCAAATATTGGCGAAGAGGACATGAAAATTTGTCAATCTACATGATTCTCGTGTTAAAAAGTGCGGAGCACTCCAAAAATATGGAAAAACTCCGGGTCCGACAGATGGCGACAGCGCTGTTTCATCCTAATATGGGACTCGCCTTGCCACCGCATTCGGTACAAACCATCATCTCGCCTTTGCATCCTATAAACCTGAGTTTAAAATCAAAAAACAGCAAACTAGACGACAAAGGCGATGTCTCGATGGTCCACTCGATAACATAAGAAACACACAGATTAACAAAGCTTGTAAAATAAGCCATATGGTGGCGCGACGGTGAATTAAAACAGAAATATGTAAAATCGAGCACACGAAACGCGCTGCCCAAAGGATAGGGGTCGCACCAAACGATCCCACCATGAGAGCATTGTTCAGCCTGTTTCAAAGCCAAACAAGTAAATAAATAAATAGATAAGTTTTTGTCCGTGTAATTTAAAATAAAATAGAATCAAATATTGGCGAAGCGGACGCGAACTTTGTTAATCTGTGTTATCGAGTGGACCATCGAGATGTCGCCTTTGTCGTCTTGTTTGTTGTTTTTTGATTTTAAACTCAGCTTTATAGGATGCAAAGGCGAGATGATGGTTTGTACCGAATGCGGTGGCCTGACGAGTCCCATATTAGGACGAAACAGCGCTGTCGCCATCGGTCGGACCCGGAGTTTTTCCATATTTTTGGAGTGCTCCGCACTTTTGAACACGAGAATCATGTAGATTGACAAATTTTCACGTCCGCTTCGCCAATATTTGATTCTATTTTATTATATATATATATATATATATATATATATATATATATATATATATATATATATACATTTATATATATATGCACTGAGTTCAAAATAAATTTTTCAGGAAAATATATATTCAGTTTGTTCATGTTTCATCGAAATGTTATAAAAAAAATTAAGGTTTTACAATCAATATTCATCAAAATAATCCAGATTTTTCCGGAAAAACAAATTTGAAGCATCTGGGTCTCGGTTTCGCCACATCTACATTGATTCCGGAAAAGCTGTAACTTTAAACTATTGTCACATCAAAAATTTTCAAATAATCGAGTAGAAAATTTCCGCATAGAATATTTTAAGCAATGCTCTGTGAATCCCTGGTATAATAATTCCTTAATGTTAATGGACAACAGTGCGTGTTCTTTTTAAATTCGCCCAGAAATATCAGCTATCACATCCAGTTATCGGCGTGTCGATGTTGTTATTTATCTAAGTGGTATTCTATTTGTTTATAACGAAAAAATTAAAATTTGTTACTCTATTTCAACAATTTAAAATCAATACATCATTTCATTCTTTTTTAAAACTGCTAGTAAAAGCTTTGAAATTTGATTTGCACATCGGCAGATTGCCCTAGGATCTACCGATCGCTGAGAATACACAGCTAAACACAACCCCGACAGTTATAAACAAATTCACTATGCACAAACTGTTTAAATATTTTTTACTTGAAGTGTTGCATGCTTATTTCATACTACAAGAGGCTTCTTCTGCTGCAGTATGAAGTATATGCAATATGTTTTTCTATTATTTATTAATAATTGAAAAAACAAACATTTAACATGTTTCCTTGCAGTAACTAATGAACAAATAAGCCGATTTTGATGTTCTTTTTCTTATTTCTGTATAGATATTTCTAAGGCGCACAACTTTTGTTTGGCACTTTTTTTCTAGAAAGCAATAGTTTTTTTACAACTCAAAAAAAAAAAGGTTTTTGCACACCTTAATAAAAAGTTATGCCAAAAAAAAAAATTTAAACTCAAGAAACCATGAATTACCATATCATTCTGAACATCCTCCCGCCGGCTGATATCTAGAACCACTAAATGTCAAAATCACCTTAGATCGAGGGTAATTCGACTGACCCACAGTATTCCAGAAAACACTAGAAACGCTACAATGTACATACTTTCGTATTATTACGAATAGTAATAATTAAGATATATTGAAAATGTTTCAACTATTTTGTACAAATTTTAACAAACAAACTCAAAAAAACTTGCATTTTCATCGATCCTTCTATTACTGAAAACGTCAAATATTCGCTGCAACATTGCCAAATGTGCAATTTTCTCATGATATAAACATAGTTTAATTTTTGTAACGTAAAAACAAGTGTAAAATAAATTTCAGCCAATCGAAATTTCGTGTTAATTTTGGTTAGTTCATGTTGAGCTTGGTTTTGGTTAATTCCGAAAACTGAAACTGACTCTAAATAACCTAAACGAACCTAAAAATATAGACATTGAGAAAGGTTTGAGTTAGTAGGGAAGTGGGTGGTTGAGTATCTGCTGCAAAATATATTATGGTTATTAAAATTATAAGGCCAAAATGTATATAAATAAATTGGGATTATAAATTTTATGGTAGGACATTGTTTAGCATCAGAACAACACCAGCAATATGCGGCATAAAGAAATATTCAATTAAAGCAAATTATTAATGTTCTTCCTCAATCTCATTAAAAGAAGGGGAACTTGTCTCATGTGTTTAATAATAATCATAATAGTATATTAACGGATCAAATAAATACAATCCATTTTAAAAACAAAAAAACAAACACTATTTAAAACAGTCAGAATTAAAAAACTTACAAATCTAAACATGCATTAAAGTGCTTCAAAAAACAAGTATTGACAATTGACAATTTCCATTTCAAAAGTAAAAAATACAAACACTATTTAAAACAGTCAGAAAAAAAACCTACAAATCTAAACATACATCAAAGTTCTTCAAAAGACAAGTATTGACAATTGACAACATTAACTAGTTTTTCAAGAATTGTAAAACCTTTAATTTAAAGACATTAATTGGCAAATAAAAAATATCAATCTCGGTAGGAACTGAATTCATTTCCCTACACATTCGAGAAATAGGACTGTTAATGCCATAATTCGTTCGGTGATATATCACATCAAACAAATTGTGCGCTCTAAAAGCTCTTTGAGGAACCGATAATCCAATATTATTGAGTAGTTCAGGAGAATCATTACAAGAGTTAACAATCTTATAAAGTAGAACGAGGTCAAGATATATGCGTCTCACACACAATGGTAACAACCTCAAAGCATCGGCAGTATCATCATATATAGACCGCTCTGGCTGCATTCCCTGTTTAAAGGCAATGAAATTTAAAAACTTTCTTTGCACTCTTTCTACTTTTTCTTTGTATGTAAAATAATGAGGTGACAAAACTTGGAACGCATATTCTAAGATTGATCGAACTACAGAGCAGTATAGCACTTTAAAACAGTCTACACTATTAAAATCTGTAAGCATTCTCTTCACAAACCAGAGCAACTTCAAATCCCTGTTCACAATATTATCAATATGTGTGTCGAAGCAAAAGGCCCGATCAAATGTAACACCCAGATCCTTCACACATTCAACGCGATTAATTATGTTATTATCAAGAAAGTAATCAAAAGTTATCCAATCCCTTTTACGATAAAAAGTTATAATCGAGCATTTATTAACATTGAGGTGCATAAAATTTACTTACACCATTCAGAGAATCGAGCTAGATCCTGTTGAATGCCCTCGCAATCGTTGCTACTCCTGACAATCCGAAATGATCCATGGACGCCCAAGCCTTCCAGCTTGTAAATAAGAAGTGGAAAGTTTAAAAGAATCATGGTACATGTTCTTGTGGTGGGAGTATTTTTTCGAAATAAATGTTCCGTTAAGTAGCCGTAGAAGTCTTTTTCGCGCCATGTTTTTCATATTCAATTCTTTACAGCTTTAATAGAAAGAAAAGAAAATGTGTACTTTGCAAATGTGTGGTCTTACCGTCGATTTGTAGATATTTTTATTATTTAAAAAGTGTAAATTTATTAAATTTAGTACAATATAAGAAACTTCGATAAACATGAAATTTGTGGATCTAACAAAATTTCATGTTGAAAATGCAAGTTTTTCTTAATTTATTTGCTAAAATTTGTGCAAAAATTCCATATAATTCCGTATAATATATCTTAACTATTACTATTCGAAATAAAACTGAAAGTTCAGTGTTTCTTCCAGCAATAATAGTGACCTGGAGAAGTGAATTGTAGCGTTTCTTGTGTTTTCTAAAATACTGTGGATCAGTCAAATTACCCTCGATATGAGGTTATTTTGACATTTAGTACAAAAATTTAAACCTAAAGTGGAAATAAATTTTCTGATTACTGGGAAATTAAAGAAGAATTTCGGAAGACCTGCCAGAAGCAGGGTAAATGTGAAGAAATGTACTTGGTTTTTCTAGATTTCATTTAATGGAAACATTACCCTTGTTTTGTCTGCGCATTTTCCATTCGTTCAACTTCATGTTGAATTCTGACCAAATTTCTTCTCAAATGTTTGCACGTCTAACGCACATTGTATACTGGAGGTTCGTGCGTATACGCGCGTATTTCGCCTCATTTGGACAAGCTTTGTTCGCTCTAATTCTTAAAATATCTAAGGAGTTTTCCAGAGAAATAATAAAAACAATTAATATAGATTAAATTTAAAAATTTTTAAAACAAGCGAATATACTGGCCTACTAATCAACAAAAAACATTTTAATATTTTGTCCATGATCATGTCTGTATTTTAATAATTTTGTTAGTCAACACTTATACACACATATTGATTTTCTAGTCAGCCATTAATTCTTTGCCCAGCCCGCTTGAAGCAGTATCTATTTTTTTAGGGCGGAGCTAAATATCAATGGCGGTCACTGACAACATGGCAAATTAGATTTTCAAAAAAACTTTGAAAATAGAACTTTTCGACGTTTCCAGCACGCCGGATATTTAGTTTCGTGAAGCAAATTTTGTTTTTTGAGTCGTAAAGGATCTTTGAGTGACAGAACGCGACAGCGAATGCAAGATATATTCCGTTTAATAGGAGCTTTATTTCAATTTTCTAACTTTAGCGCAACCTGAGAAAACGACGGTAGTAGAATATATTAAATCTGTTGCTAAAGCATCAGAATCCATAATACCGTGTAGCGACACTTCCACGAAAATTAAACCATGGATTTCAAATTCAATAATTATATCAATTAAATATTAGAGAGCTCTTAAAAATGTTTTTGCTTATAAATCCAACAGACCTGAAAAACAAGAATATGTAGAATATCGTAATAGGCTAAACAAGATAATTAAAAACATAAAAAATATGTATTATAAAAATAAAATAAATGAAAACTCAAAACATAAAAAAATGTTTCAACTCATAAATGGAGCAACACATAAAACAAAAGAACCCTTAACATCACACAAATAAATGACAACAAGAAAGTATCATTAATTCCAAAATTATATAAACATATTTTAACGAGCGTTTTAGACGTTGGAAAAATCATGTCGGAGGCAGTGGCGAGGCGAAGGCTCCATAGGGCCCACGGTGCGGGTGAGAGGGCGCAGCTCACCCAAAAAATCTTTAGAATTCAATTTAATCAATCTCCAGTAACCTTGCTACTTTACAATTCATTTAACGCAAGGTGTCAGTAATTATTTATTATAAACGGACACCTAAGCAACGCAGGACGTTTAGATTTATATTAAATGTGCATATATTAAAAACTCACCTTAACACTCATTAATTAAACCCATTGAACGCAAGGTCTCTGTGGCAGTCTCTATTAGTATCAATACTCGTGTGCACGGAGTAATTCAAAGTAAAATATCGACAAAATAAGTCTCAACAGAGACTTGGGTAATTAAAATGGTAATGTGTATTTTGCTCTGGATTATTTCATAGATAAAATTATTTGTTGGACTTTTGAATAATCACAGTTCGACTTTGTAAACAAGAAAAACAAAAAAATTAAAGGGGCCTTTTTAATATACATAATTTTAATGGTGGAATATGTTGTTTTAATGTCGGGTACAAACGTCCATAAGACGTTGTAAATAAATGTCTTAAAAATCTTTTGTAACACGAGACGTCTATACAACGTCTTATGGACGTCGTTCGACGTTAATGGTCATCCATAAGACGTCCCGAATGTTGAGATCAGACGGTTTATGGACGTCTTAAGACGTATTTGTTCTATTTAGGTCTTGTATCAACGTTAATATAAATGCCCAAAATTGTACTCTTTTCGGCAAGTCCATATCTGTTAGGTGTTGAACCAAAGATATTAATTAAGGGTGGAAGTTGACTTTCAAGAAAATTCTATGTATCGAGCTTTTTGAGATTTCAGTTTGTAGAACTACTTATTTTAACGATGTCATAAGATGGCCCAAACTTTTTGAAATTTTCCAGTGGTCGTTTAACACCGTTCCGTGACGGTTTCTATTTATCTGTATATCTATCAGCAAATGTCTATCATGTTTCTGATAAAACTTTGTTACATTCCCTATAAAAACATATTTAAATAATTTTCGTACTTTCATTTAATCGTCCCAGCATGATTTTTATTAATAATTGTCAAATGGTAAGAAATAGTGACTTTTGTGTAGTGCTGTATAGTCGTCGCGTTTCATCAACTTGACCAACTAAGCACAAAACTTAAAAGCCATATAGCGTTTTTACAAAATTTTTTTTAAATTGCCAATATTTCAAAAACTATAAATTTTTCAAATAGACAACCTCAATCAAAGTCGTCCTTAGTTTTAGTACTTTATAAGACAGCATGAAAGGGGGGTTTATGTTTAAAAAATTTACTTTTAGAGATTTTTAAAGTTAATAATTACTGTTAGTTTTGATCACCCTGTATTTATTTATTACCAAAATATCAACATAGTACCCTAAAGTAGATCTCTTTCTAAAAGGAAACCAACCCCATTTAAATAATAAAAGCTTTCTTGTAGGAGAAATTGATAGTTATGTTTAGGCCTGCAAACACCATTTCTGACATAAAATTAAAAGTATACCAGAAATAATAATACTTAGGTATAGGACATTATACATAAAATATGTCAATAATTTTGCATAGAACCTAAAAACGAATAACATATAGGGTGTTTTACTCAAAATTAGCAAGAAAGTATCAATTTCCGGTAAAACTGGAAGTTTCACCATCTAGTATATATTTTAGCCGAATTGCCCCCTTAGTAAACTGTCAGATTTAAAAAATTTTCCGAATTCTATATTTTGAGAAATTGGTCGCGGCAGTTCGTTGTTGGACACCTTGTATATATAACGCTTGAAGACGTATAGATCGAGCAAGTATATCTGTTTATTTAAGAAGTGACATTAGCTAAAAAATAACTTGAATCGAAATCTACCTAACTCAGCAGGCAAGAAAAAAGTCGCCTTCCTGTTGAAAAATTACAGCGTTTCATAAATTCTTATTTCTTACCTATAAAAACATAATGTTAATTTTGAATACCATATATTGAACGGATTTCAAAACAAAACATATTTTCCAAAATAAATTCTCATTTTGGGCAACCTGTATTTTTTAATGAGTAATACTTCGAAATAGTGTATTGTTGTAAAAACACATTTCCATAAATAATAATATATATATATATATATATATATATATATATATATATATATATATATATATATATATATATATATATATAATAATAATAATAATAATATATATATATATATATATATTACGAACAATTTTAGTACAATTCTTCAAACAGATCATGATCTAATCTAAACATATTTAAGATCTCAATATTAAATAATTATGCACCTAGGTAACATAATACCTGTATGTGCACAAAATCAAAAATATTATATTAATTTCAAAAAACAACCATAAAAAAAAACATATTGAATGAAAATAACAATAATTAATGGAATACCTACATACTAAACAAACATACACACTAAATAACCTATGAAGATTTTGTCAAAGAAAAAGTTTAAATTGATCAATGTTATGAAAAATATATGTTCTGCATAGCTTACTAAATTTTTTCACATTGAAGATTGTTCTTATACTAATTGGGATAATATTGTAGAACTTGGGCGCCAGACAGTTAACAAATCTATAACTAATGTTTTTATTACTATTTGGTATCCTTAGATGTCTATTCATTCTACATCTCGTTTCATAAGAGTGACTTACATAATTTTTTAATTTCGCAGATTTATGTACATAAATACAAGAAAACAATATATACAATGAACGGACATCAAAAATTTGTTCTGAATAAAGAAACCTAGTAGAATATCTTTTTTTCTTCCAAAAAATTACCTTTAAAATGTAATTTTGTACTACGTTGAGTTGTTGTAATGAGTTTTGATACAGGCCACCCCAAACAATTATTCCATATCTAATTAAGGATTCTACTAATGTTTTGTAAATATTTATTAAAAGTTGCCCAGTGAAAATGTTTCTCAGTATATAAAATTTATGAATTAATTTTCTGATGTTGTTTGTTAATTTTAAAATGTGCTGATCCCATTTTAGATTTTTGTCGATTATTATACCCAAATATTTTATGAATGGTACATTTTTTATTAAGATATTTCCAGCTTCAATTTGGTTGAAGTCTGGACGATTTAATGTTGTTATCGAAAATGCAATATAATGAGTCTTGTCAACGTTCAAAGTGAGTTTGGAGGAATCCAGCCAGTTTATTATTTTAAGCAGACCAGTTTTTGTTGATTCTTTCACTTGATGAGGTTTCTCCAGAGAAAACGGCCACTGTATCGTCCGCGTATGAAATTAGAGAACCTTGCTCCAAGCACATGCTTGTTATTGAATTTATATAAACTATAAACAAAATCGGTCCCAATACTGTCCCTTGAGGAACCCCGATTCTGATGTCTAAAGGGTCACTATAGATGTTATCAATTTTTAAAATTTGTTTCCTATTTCTTAAGTAACTCAACACAGAACCCCTAACACCATAGACGTTTAAAACATCCAAAAGTGAGTCATGGGGCACAGTGTCAAATGCTCTGGCAAGATCCAGAAAGACGGCAAGACATTTTTTATCATTATCAAGATTCACGGTTACTGACTTAGTAAATTTATAAATCGCATCTGATGTACTCAATCCACTGGTAAATCCAAATTGATTTTTAGAGAGGATGTTATTAATTTCCAAAAAATTTACCAATCTATCCTTTAAACATTTCTCAAATATCTTTGCAAAATTATTTATTACACTAATTGGACGATAATTGCTAATAGTCGCTTTGTCTCCTGCTTTATGAATTGGTGTAACAAGTGTCAGTTTGAAATGGCTGCGTACTTTACCCGATTTAAAAATTAAATTTATTAGATAGGTCAAGGGTTTCAGCAAGAAGAGGTGGAATTGTTTAACGAACTGAGAATTTATTCCATCTACACCGGGAGCGCAATTATTCTTTAAAGAGTGTATTTGTTTTATTATTTCGATTTCATTGACAGGCTTCAGGAACATAGAGGAAATAGAGGCATGTCGTACCTGAAATTTTTTATCAGGATCCTTTATCTTATTTAACATATTAACTCCCACATTCACAAAAAAATTGTTGCAAAAATTTGCCATTTCTTTCACGTCTGAAAATATTCTATTAGAATCTTCAATTTGCAGCTTTTCTTTGTTTTTTTTATTATTATGATTTGAGGCTTCATTAACAATTTCAAACATTTTTTTAACGTCATGTTCACTATTTACTATTTTTTGTCTATAGTAATCATATTTGCATTTATGTATGATTGTATTTAAAGTATTTCTGTATTCTTTATACTTTTTTTCTTCATTTAAGTCGAATTTTTTTCTAAGACATTGTTTCATTTTATCTCGTTGTTTTATTGAGTGTATAATAGCAGATGTTATCCATGGTTTTATTTTTTTAATTTCCTTATACCTAACAATCCTCCTATCTTCGGATTCCTTTATAATACGAGATACTATCGTAGTGAAGTTTTCAGTCGCAATTTCTATGTCATTACTAGCAGTCACAACACTCCAATCCTGCTCAGCCAGCAAATCATTAACTCTTTCATAATTGATTCTTGTAACAGTCTTTGTAGCAAATCCTGATGAAGCTTTAAATTCACTTATTTTATTGGTATAAAAATTTATCATAACCGGATAATGATCTGTGAGATCAGACTCCAGAATGAAGGCAGAATATTCAAGTGAAGAGCATACTAACGTTTTCTTAACAAATATATGATCAACGCATGAAGCACTTGTCGGTGTTTCACGCGTCGGGCCATTTATAACAGACGCAAAACCATGGGACAATAAAAGTGATAAGTAATTGTTACTAGTGACATCATTTCCTAATTCTATGTTAATATTTATATCTCCCAAAATTAATTCTACATGACATTCAGGATTTTCAGACAGATATTTCTCCAAGTCCTCACTAAAACATGGAAGACTCGTTGAAGGTGGCCTATAAATACATGTAATTCCATATCTTATATAATTTTGCTATAAGAGTAATTTTACTAAAAGTTACTCCAGATTTAACAAACTTTTTATTTTCAACACTAATAACATCAAGGTTATTCTTTATAAAAATAACAACACCGTCGTTTTGGTTAACATCACCGCGACTGTAAAACATACGAAAACCATCAATGTCATACAAGTTATCTTCAATCTTCCACGTTTCACTCAATACAATAATATCACAGAAAAACAGTTTATAGGCCTTAAGAAAAACCAAAAGTTGATTAAAGTTTTTGTTTATACTTCTAATATTGAAATGTATTAAATTTAATCTTTTTCTACTAATATCAATGTTTGTTTGTATTAAATTACAGTCCATATTTTGTTGGGCAGACCGATCGTCAAGTAGTTCCAACTCCTGTAAAACATCAATTTCTTGTCACTTAGAAGCCATTATTATAACCATAGTCTATCTTGTTTCTCAATATCTTTATAAGGTACTCATACGACGGACAGTCTCTATCATTGGCTTCGTGATTTACGTTATAATGCAGGCCAAATTTCTTATTCGCTTTTTCACAGTTCATGCATTTTTTATACCTTTTTTGACACTGTTGAATTGAGTGTTCTCCTGCACAATATTCACATATGGTATTATTTGGGCAAACATTACTTTTGTGAAAATGTTCCTGACATTTGAAACAACGTTCTATGCCGATATCCTCATAAATTGGGTACCGTTCCCACTGTACAAAAATCTTCTTTACATTCATCAGCTTATGAAACAACTTAGGCGAGCAGTCTCCGTAAATAATATAGGTTCCATTTCTTTTATTTTGCTTTAAAAATGTTACTTGCAATTCATCAGTGGTGTCAATAAACTGATTTTGTTCTCGTATACAAGCTTCTATATATTGTTTGTCGAGGTCACTCTCTGATTCTATCTCATAACCGATTATTTTAAATCGAGGTTTTCACAATTTGGCAATTTGTATGTCATAGTCTTTTAATTTGTTTTCAGCGTCCTTTCTTAAAATCTATACATCATTCCTGTCTTTACACTTCACAACTATGCTTCCATTTTTTGTGCTTCTTGTACTTCTAATACCAACCTTTAGATCAGCGGGCCTTATATTCCTCTGTAAATCTTGCTTTGTTTTTTCTGTATTCTGCTGTTTCTTCGGTTTAATTATAATGCTAGGTATATTGTTTGTTTTGGAAATATTTACTTCACTCCTTTGAACAACATCACTATACAAAAAACATTTCCCGTTTGAGTTTTGTTTGTCTTCTAAGTCACTTAATTTTTGTTTCAAAAGGGCTATTATTTCATCTTTGCTCTCAATTATTTTTACTTTATCTTCTATTGTTTCTTTTAACAGCTTATGAGTATCGAAATTTAAACAACCTGGGCAATAAAATTTCAGAATTCTACCTCCTTCGGATCCCAAGACCTTTACTTCATTTGTCGATAGATCTCCACATGCCTTACATACTCCTCTTCTACAGTTGTCACACGAAAACACTGTTTTTTGCTTGATATTACAAATGTCACACTCCATTTTAGAGTACTACACAAAGCCTACACCAGAATATTTGACAGTGCAGGGCCACCTTTATTACTACCACTAAAAAACATACTCGAATGGTGTGCTTTATAGGTTATAGTTTGGAATTTGTTTATTATTATGACACTAATGGTTCATTCACAGGCTTTTCTTTATTCACGGAAAATTATAAGTGGTTTATTTAGGTGAGGACACTTTTTGTTATTATTAATTCTTCTTATAAAACTTAATTTTGAGAAACTACGGTAACCGTCAAAGATAAGCAATATATCCTAAAGATCACCACACACCATTTTAAAATTTTTTATCATCAAAAATTTCAACAATAATCATCGTCAAAGCGTTCATATTTAAGTGACGTCAACTTCGTTAGTAAGCTCCTCCCACGTCATATGATGCGCAAATAAGATACTCATTGGCCTAAGGATTCTCTTAAATATCAAGCGCGATACGTTTTCAAGAGTCAGAATGAGTTTGAAATTGCATGGAAAAGGTAATGTAAGGAATTTTATGTTTTACAGCCATGAATATTTTTACATTATAATATATTAATTACTCATAGAATCAAAATCCAGAAATTTTAACAAAAAAATGTGCCGGTCGAAACGTCAACACAGCTTGCCTGTAGAATACGTTACCGAAAGCACACAGCGAGCGGTTTTTTAGGAATAAAAAACGCGACAATCAAGTTATTAACATAAATCTTTTTGCAATAAATAAATAACATCTTTATACATCACATTCAATTGTCAGAATGACAATCCAGCGAAAAAAACATAGAAAAACAGATGTTGTTAGTACAACAATCCAACAAGAACTGATGAAAAAGGCACGAAAGCTATCGGATCAGGGAACGCCTTCGGTTTTGTGCTTCTCTCATTTGTGCACTACTTGGCTCCGTCGATTTTTCTTGAATTTGCATTTTTAATTGTTGTGAATAAAATTGATTTGACTGGATCGATCGCAGTAGATTCCATGTGTGTATCAAATGAGTAAGCGGGGTGTCTTTCTGTAGACGCGAGCGTTTGGTTTCGATGACCCAAAGGTCGTAAACCAGGGAATTGGTTTGAGTGTGAAAGATTTTCCAGGGGATGTACGGATGTAATTGTTGAAAAAACCTCGTAATACGATTCGTTTTCGAAGTAGATGAGTGGTCTGCCGAGTCCAGCAGTGTTTGCAACGGGGTTGTCTAAATCGATGAGATTCCTCTGAATATTTTCACTGTGGTGCTGTGGTTGTTGTGATTGTTGACGAAAGGAAAGGCACAAAAGGGGTGCCGGAGAGCACCCACCGTAACTTCCCGACCCAGGAAAGATCCAGGCCTCCTCACCTTTCTTTCTGTTTATGTGTGGCATTGGGAATTGTTGAGCCATTTTACGCTCTTAAATTTGGAAGAGTTTTGAAGTTTGTTGTTTTTTGTGTGAGCCAAAAGTCAAATGGGGACTTTAATTTAATACAAGACGCATATGGAGGTGAGCTCAAGTGCTCTACGGGCCTTGTGCAATGAGATTGGGGTAATCTAATTATTGAAAAATTAGATTTGTTGATTGCAACTTTTGAATGTAATGTGTGGGAGTTGTTTGTGCGTGAAAGTCAATCTAAATTTGTTCAAGTGTTTGTCTTTGGTCGGAAAAGATTTTTCGCAAATTTAATTGTATTTCTCGTTTGTGTCCGAAATCCGCTGCCTTCTCCGAATTTCATGATATTTTATGTCACGGTGATTTGATGGGACTTTTCTGTTAATTTTCGATTTTTGGGAGAAAAGAAGCAGAGAAGAGAGAAAAAAGAAGCAGGATACAATAGGAGTTGTCGGATCTCTTGATTTTCATAAAGAAACTCGTTTTTTATTAAAGAAATTCGTTTTTTACGAAAGAAATTCCAAAAGAGACGACAACTTCAGAATATTCATCGCATTCAGGACGGCTGAACAGCCTTGAAGACGTACAACTACGACGATCTTTTTAGAGGGCTGCGTGGCTGATAAGTGTTATTTAATTTTTTACCAACCCTAAATTACCTCCGAGGCCCCTTGACGAACTTGTAGCTTTTTCCCGGGAAATTGCCAAAGGCTGGGGCGCCTGAAGACCATAATAATAATAATCATATTTTTGTTTTTTGCATAAAATCGGTTTAAATACGGTGTATTGGGAGTCCTCTGGTTTGTTACTAACAGGTATATGGTAAAATAGGTTTCGATTCCCAGAGCCAGGTACACTAGAGTTCGAAAATCGAGCGTTATTCGTAATTGCATACCTGAACTGAGGTTGCAATCACGGATCACCGATATAAATTGCGCATATCCACATTATAACTTTGGGCTTTTTCCATTCTGCCCATCATCATCATCTTCAGTTAAATTTTTTTAAGAAGATTCATTTAATTGGACTTTTAATTAAATAATTTTCATCATAAATAATTTTATTTTATTATTTACCCATACAGTTTTTCCGCAATTGAAAGTCGTAATAAATTAATCTTCTTATTACCTTTACTTTTTTCAGCACACACAGTTTTTCTCGCCACTTAGTCAAGAAGATACGAACTTCTTTGCTCTGCGATAGACAAAGAATTTTTCGGATTTTGACTAAAAAATTAAAGCGGATTTTGCGGCATTGAATTTATTTTAAATTAATTAAAATTTTAAATTCAAAAAGGCTTTTTAGCTAAATTCGGGAATTAGAATAAAGGAAAGAAATTTTTCCGGATAATTTAGCGGCCGAACTTTTTTCCAAATCTTCGAGTTTCATCGGCATAATTTGGTAAATAAAAGTTTTCGCGTTTTTTCGGAAATAGACTGACAGACAATTTTCCCTTTTTCTTGCATTTTTTCAATTCAAGACTTAGAGCATTTGTCCCATAAATCTTTTTCTGAAAATTATCCAAAGAAAATAATTTTTTAGAATTTTTCTACTTCTCAAATTATTCATTTATCATCCACCATTAACCCCATTTCACATGAGCTCTCTTCTCATACGAGTACCATAATTTATCATTGAGAAAAATTTCCAAATTTCTCCAATTCTGCTTGTTTAAATGAACATTTCCATTATTAGACAAGTACCATCCATCATGTCAACCGAAGATATTTCACCCCCCCCCAATTCTTAAAGAAGAAAGGAGAGGCAGCTTGGGTTTCCTCCAGGTCGGGTGGCTACGGTGGGTCCTCTCCAGCACCCCCCTGCCGGGTGCGCTTCCTTTCTTTCAAAACCAAACGTATTTTTGAATCAACTACAGAAAACTCGCTCATTACCCATGATTAGACCGGAAGGTGTAATTAATCCCAGACCAACAAGTGGTCTTAACCCTGACCTTGGTGACTTCATCGACAATTATGATACTCTCTCCGAGGTATCAACAAATGACGCGTCGGTGACTCATTATTCTTTTGAAAATCAAGTTCAGAGTTCACATCATTCATTGCGACCAACGGATTATGATAATCAATTGCTTTCCTCTGAACAATTGCGCTCACAGGCGTCACGCCCATTTTTATCCACAATCGGTCAATTTTCTGATAATAATAAAGCGTATAGCGAAGGTTTTGTTCATCATAATGAAATAAAGAAACATCATTCACCAAATCAAGAAATTTTGTACCCAGTACATGGCATCCCTGACATCGGATTAGAAAATCCTTCATTATTACGATATAACAACCCTGATTCAGAAAATATTCAAAAATTTACAACACCAAAACCAACATTATTACGATAGTATCATACTCAATTGGTCGGTTTTAATGCCTGATATCTATAGTCCATGAGTTATGGGACTCCCTGTATACACTGATATTCAGGGAATTTCCAAACGGTTCAGATTAAATATATATTAATAATGTTTAGTGGGGTTTTGGATTTTTCTTGTCATAAATCCCTACTTTTTCTTATAATAAATACCTGTTTTGAACAAATAAATTTTACTACCAAACGAAAAACAGGTATCTGAGGCATCTTTTTAATGAATATATGCACCCTAAAATACTTGGCTATTTATGATTGGGAAAGTAAAGGGTCAATTAACCATCTCTAAAAGCAATAGTTCAATTTTACTTTGAAATTTTAAAATGGCAGGTGGTTTCCAAATTCTTGCATTAAAAATCGAAAATTTCATGATGTAGTTTTTAGCATAGATATAATCTGCGATCAAAAAAATACATTACTTTACAATTCGTGTTAAGAAATGTTCAGGAAATATTCAGAAAGGCGCTTTGAATGAGAAAAAAATATACTTTTTAATTCTCTCCTATATAACTGTTACTGGTGCGTAATAAAAATAAATACGAGAGAATTAAACAATGGATTATTTTTTAAATTTAAAGCGCTTTTTTGAATATTTCCTGAACAGAAAATTTTAGTAAAAATCGGTCTTGTAGGGAATTAAATATTTACCACGTCAGACCCCATGTTAGGCGTTAAAAGAAATGTACCGTATAATAAATAAAATTTTTATAAGAAAAATTGAACCTACTTTTAAAAGTGCGCTAAAAAGTCAAAAATAACTATAAATTTTTATATCAAATTGAAAATTTTGAAGTCGGCGACAAACTAATACCTGACAAAATGTGATTCGCATAATCAGATTAAAAATACTTTATTTGTAATTTCATTTAGAAATAATTTGGCGCCGACTTCCAAAATTTCAGTTTCATATAAAAATTGATAGTTATTTTTCACCTTTTAGGGCACTTTTAGAAATCGGTCTAATTTTTTTATAAAAGTTTTCGATTTTTACTTTTGAATTCATTATGATATCCATAAATTATTTGAACTAAGTACTAATCGAGACTAGTGTACCTCGCAATGACTCAAAGGTGACAAAAAAGTACCCATCTTATCCAAAGTTGTAAATCACCCTAAAATAAACCAGAAAAAATGCTTTGATTCTTAGAGTTCTCCAAATACCAGTGAAATTGTGTCAAGCAAACATTTAGTCTGTCATAGTAAATCCACTATCTTAAATTTTAAATTAATTTTAGACTGGTAATATAGGCTCCAAAACCTTCCAATATCGATATTTAAAGAACTTGAGAATTAAATTTCTTAGATCGATATATTTTATAGTGCATATTGAGTTTTTATACGCTCCAAGAACCCCGCAATATCAATTTTAGACAAAATAGGAAAATGTAAAATTTTCAATCCCTCATATTGTATCTTATCAGATTAATAGTTGTAAAAAATTAACTTATTCGTAATACACGACCCCGAAAACCCCCTAATACCAAACCTGAAAAATGCGAATAAGGTAAACTTTTCAACTCACCATATTGGATCCGCCATAAAGAATTTCAAAAAAAAAAATAATTTTAACGTCTTAATCTAATCTAAATCTAAACCCTTCAAAACCCCCCGAGTTCCGATTTTGGATGAAATCTGGAAATTTAAAATTTCTAGACCGTCTTATTGCATCTGACATATTAGATTTTCTTAAAATAATTCTATATTCGCTATCTACATCCTCAAAAATGATTCTGTCCCACCTTTGAACAAAATCGAAAAATGTAAAATTTTTACTCCTCTATATTGGATTCGCCATATTGAATCCTGAAAAAATACTTTTAAATTCTTAGTTTACACCTGCAAGAACCCCCTATATCAGTTTTGGATGAAAGCGAAAAATGTAAAAGTTTTAGAACGCCATATTGAAAGTCCTAAATCATTTAATTCCTTTAAGCATTCCCAGATCATTTTGGAGCTGATGACTTGAGAGCTCAGCAAACTGGTGGCTGCTTGACTATCCGACATGATGATAATCTCTTGGCTGTGATAGTTTTATTTCTTTGTTAAATTAAATACATCTCCTAAAGGCATGTATTTCTACTTGAAAAATGCTTGGTGACTTACCCAAGCTTTCGTAGTGTCTGATGCCGGGTCCATGCACTCGTAGTCCAGTTCCCTCCGTTGCTTTGGAGCCATCGGTATACTATATGATGAATTTCTTGTTGAATTTTTCAATAGTATTTCTGTGGGGTGCCTGAAATAGATGATAGCAAAGATTATTATAGAGCGGTAGCTGTTAAGGTCTTTGATAATAGTAAGGAGAGTAGAGATTAAAGGTGTCGTTGTGAAAACCCACAGAACACTTCATATAACTTGCAATGTAATAAAGTTGTTATTGACTCAGGTGAACTATTCATGCATCAATTATCTGCACCCCCACCTTTTTTGTTTTAAATTTTACAAGAATTTTCATCGCTGTAAAAAATTCGCAATCACAAATTTTCAGGACAATGTGTATGGGGAAAGGAATTTGTATAGAGATATAAATCTATTTGGGGCCAGTAGAAATTATTTTATACTTTATAATCCGTTTTAAGAACGAGGTATATTAAAAAATTTTCTCAAATAATTATTAAAAATTAAGGAGGTATTCTTGTCTAGAGGCCTAAATTTTAGGCGTTTTTCTGAGTAGAATAAAAAGGAAATGAAAAACATTTTTGCCATCCAGATATTTATTGACGTCTCAAGAATACAAAATAAAATCACCAAAAAAAAAATAAAAAGTTACAAGATAGTGAAGTGGGGGCTAAAAAAAGGTGCGTCGTGGTTGACATGTTTTTAATCCTGGCAGTGTTCTGAAACAAAAAAATCCAAAATATTCTTAATTAGTAAAGAGGTCCTTATGACTTGGAAAGATAATTTTTTTTTCACAAAATGACGACCATGTAAAAAAATTTTTTCCTGCATTTTGTCCTTTCCGAATTTTTTAAATATAGTAAAAAAATTTCCAAATTCATGCTTCCAGATATAGAAGAATATGTAAAGAAGATTTTCACCAAATTTCAAGTAAATCGTACCAGTAGAACTCAAGATATCATATCGTCGAAAAAAGTAGTGTCAAGAAAAAATGTTTATAGTTTAAGACAAAGTTTCGACGGCGTAACTCAGATAATGGTACTTAATACTCATATTTGCTTAATCGGCGATCCCTGATCCATACATTGGGACTTCTTCTACTTTAAAGTTAATATTTTCTGAAGTTCTTTTATCTAAATTAGTTGTTCTAGCTTCTTTAGAAGCAGCAGAAGGTTGCAGTTCAGAGCGGTCAATTGGAACTTCGTTGCGTCTGACAGCAAATATATGAGCTTCACTACCAACAGTGATTCCCATTAGTTTCATAATTTTTAGAGTAGATAAAAAATATTCATTAAAATTGGTAACAGCTAAATAACTAGCAATTTCAATTGTCCGTGTCCCGTAACCCTGAATATCTGATTTCTTCTTATTTTTCCACTTATTGCAACCTTGGCGAAAACTTGATTTTACAACCGTATTGACCATTTTCTTACTATATTTACCAATAAAGGTTATAACGCCCAAAGGTGAATGCAAGGTTGCAATGACCTTCGGGGAAGTCGGTCATCAGGTAGTCGGGCAACATCTGCCGTCTAGTGTTTGATTCGTTCCGGCTGGTCGGTTTAGTTTCCATGTCACAAAAGTCGCTGTAAATCCGAAAATAGATAGAATTTTGAAAAATCCTTTTATGACCATATTCCTAAAGATATAAACTTTAAAAATATGAAATATGAATAAAATTGATTTTTCCAAATTTCTAGATCAGATTACCTCCTTAATTGAGTCTACAATAATACCAGTTTATTTAATTTTACTCAGTGTGATTACTTTTAAATTTACCCTATGAGAAAAAAATAAAGCAACAAAATGATCTTGTTTATTTGAAAAAAAAAAAAAAAAATAGAAGCTTGGGATCCCTAGACAATTTTAACCACATTCTGAAATATGTCGTAGGATACTATATACCTGCCGACATTTACATATTATTCCTATATTAAAATTTGGCCCTTATACTCAGTTATATTCCATTCATAGTTTCTCCGATGCTTCCTTGGCAAACCCTTTCATTGTCATTTTTTATACGGTTTTGCTTTTCATATCAGGATGGACATTTCTTTTTCGTGGTCTTCCTCTTCGTCTTTTTACAATGGGTTGTCTATTCAAAACCATTTTTGTTATTAAGTTTTTCTTCATCCTTTTCACGTGTCAAAATCATCTCATCCTATGGGCTTTTATGAATGCGGTTATTTTAGGGTCTTGAAATATAGTTTTTATCTCATAATTTTCCAACCATTTTCTATGTTTACACCACCATATACCGCTTTTAGTATTTTTCTTTCCCAACCCTCCAATTCTCCCTCATTTCATTTTATAAAAGTTACGTTGTGCTCGCACATATGACTGTTGCTCTAGTTATAGTCCTATTGATTATTTCATCTGTTTATTTCAAGACCTATTTCAATTTCATTAACATTCCTACTTCCTTTTACAGTTCTTGTTTATTTCTTGTTGTTTTTATTTGTTCTTTACTTCTTGATCCTCTTTGCACTCTTCTATTATTTTTATTCCCAGATACGTAAATTGTGGCACTTTTTCAAATCAAAATTTCTATCATTTTTTATTTGTACTTTCTGCATCGGGTTCTGGTTGGGTATCCACCATTAACATATACTTTGTTGCATCAGCAGAGGCTACAATAATGATCGTTTCTTTCAAGTTATTTTTTTTCTGATTATTCTATATCTAATTGCACCGTTGATATCTGGCTCTTCTTGTCTGAGGCCTCGTTCTATTTGTAAGGTATTTGATCTCCGTTTCACTGGTCATTTTAAATCATTTACCCTACTTCTAATAGAACAGAAAAAAATTACTGTTTTTAAATTTTGCTGAAAAATTGGACTTGAAATCTGATAAGTTAAAAAAGACCTACCATATAGGAACCCTATACCCTTCACAATTTATGGTCAAAGGGGATACGTTTTCAGTTTCGAGGAAATAAGGTTAGGGTATTCCCTTACTTTACAAAAGTGAAATTTGGCCTTGAAGATAAATTTTAAGTCATTTAGTCTAGGACCCAAAAAAAAGGACACGAACGTGACATATAAAACTAGATTATCCGTGTAAATAAATCTTGATTCCCCTTTGCTGGGTGTTATTACGTGCAGATATTTGTATGGTAGCATTGAATATCCTGCTAGTTTGTCATATTGGCGTGAATATGTTGTGTATATTAATTCTATTATTCTAAATAGGTTTAGACAATAACTCATTTTCTACAGTATATCTAAAACAATAAGTCGCTTTCCTTGTTTTAAGTCACAGGTAAATTGAGAATATTCAATAGAAAAGATCGAGAAAATTAACCGTTTCTCTAAAACAATTTATTTAACTTGAATGTCTCAGATTTAAGTTTCCTCAAAATTATAATTTTTCTAATCAAAATAACTTCTTTTAAGCTAATTTTTTGAACTCTTTTGTAAATGAAACTTTTCAACAGAATATGTAGCAATTTTATTATTTTTAGATAGCAAGCATCGAATGTTAGCTTTTATAAATAAATGTGAGCACTTTTTCTATGATGATGATGGTTTACATATTTTATTTTTTACAGTAAAAGTATCATTTAGCCAAATATCTCTAATGTGAAATATATCTCAAAAATGAATCGAGACTAATATAATTTTTTAAATATCCGTTTTGGAAAAGATCGTAGAAAACAGTGAGTATTTTTATATATAAAATTACTATAATTTATATCCCCATGTTGGACGTAGAGTGTATGAAGTTGACAATAAAAATTATTAAAACATTTATTTAAAAAAAATTATATCATGAATTAACATTCATGTATATTGTTTAACGTATTATATCAAAATGTCCACATAATTTATTGTAAAGTGATTTAATTACCTAAAATTGGATTTAATTAAGCCTCTGAAAAAATTATTATCTCCTCAATACATTTGGGGTACTGATACGTTAGGTAATTATATGCAATTCATACCATACAAAACAAAATTGTGATGTAATTTCCTTTATAATTGCATAGCTTTAATTTAATGAGTAAACAAAATCAACTGCCGAACACCATTAAAAAGGGAAAGATACAATATCTGGGTCATGTGCTAGGAGGTGAGAGAAATGAGTTACTCCGACTCACAATAGAGGGTAAAGTGAAGGGTAAAAGATCAGTCAGAAGACGCCAAAACTCATGGTTAAAGGATCTGAGGAGATGGTTCGACCGCTCATCTACAGAAATATTTCACGACACAGTTTCCAAAACTACAAATGCCATTTGGATCGCCAACCTTTAGAAATAGGAGAAAGCACAATAATAAGAAGAATAATTTAAAAGAAGCAAAATAATACCATGTACTAAATCATAAGTTTTATTAAAAAAAAACATTTCAACTTTAAAGTGGATAAAGAAAGTGCTATTTTAGTTTATATTTAAAAGCTAATTTATCTAAATAAAACAACATTTGTTAAGACACATTAAATATAATAATAATTGTAAATTAATGCATAGGATTCTCACATTAATATAATTATTTTTAATCTAAATATATACATAAAGATTAACTAGCTTTAACTTTTCATTTACGTAACTGTTTGCGAATCTGGAATAAAATTTTCTTAAAGATGAATTTTTGAAATGGGATGCAACCAATTACAGCTATTTATTACCTCGACAAGATATTTTTCGATAAGAATTTTTTTAGTACTTCGGCTAAAATCAAGAATTTCAGTTTTATCTTCTTTAAATACTAAGTAATAATTTGATTGATCATTAATTTTTAATTAATAACATACCCAAATAAAAGGTATACTGTATTATTTTTATCCAAAGCAAATACATAATATTAAAATTTATATAATTTCCATGCATGTTTAAATAATATGGAAACATTTCATATTTTATGCAATCATTCCTGCTTCGATGCTCAGCTTCAGATGCCAATAAAGCATTAACTCGATGGTAAAGCAATATTATTAATGTCGGTTAATCTTCATCTAAATCAGGAATTTTATTTTAGACAGTGTTTGTTATTAGGTCCTACTTTAGTTGCTCCGAGATGTTTACATCAAACAGTGCTTCATAGCTTTTCTCAAACAATTTATTTTTAGGAAATACACCACAAACAATTTTTGGCTCATCTCCTTTTTGTATAAACCTATTTTCAGAAAAATATTCTGAACAGTCTTAGTTATAGCTATAAAATAATTATGATCATGACTAATTTGCTTCAGTCTTTGAATTTGAAGTTTGTTTATAAAACTAATATATTGGTAACTTTTGAATCTAGTGTAAAATTTTAAATAAATATTATTAAATACTTTAAAACTTACCTGTGATAATGAAATAAATTACAATTTTCCAGATGAGTTATTGGCACATCGTATGATGAAGCACAGCGTTTTATTAAAATACCAAAAAAAGTCTTTAAAATTCATTGTTTGAAGAGTATTCTGCCAAGGTCAATAATACGTTTTTCACCAATATAATAAAAAGTTGGGAAACGAATTGTTGCCAAACCGACATGTGCAACTAATGGGGCAGGAAGATATACATACAATATTGTTTCGTTTACCATATTGACAAGAATATCATTAGATGGGTGTTAAAAAATGTAATTAAATATGTCATATAATATTTTTTATTTAGAGATTTTATTCGCTGGTAAGGGCCTCAACATATGCCTAATGAAACTTATTATGGTTAAGTTACATCCACGAAATTATGAGATATACAGGGTTATTCACCCTATACGGCACGGAATGTTGCGGCCAAACTACGTAACTTTCAAAAAGTTTTACTTCTGAAATACATGGGGGTCTAATATAGTTACTTTTTAAAATTATTTTCATATTATATAGGGTGTTCCAAAAGCTCTGAAAGTATCAAAGTTGTGTTTTTTAAAATGGAACTCCCTGTATACTATTGCATTTTTGAATTCTCCGATCAAAATAAGTGACTATTTTAATAAGGTTTATAATACCTAAACCTTACGGGTTTTTAAATAATTTGAATTTTGACTAAAATCTAACCTAATTTTCATGTTTCAAATACTTAAGAAGTATTTCAGTTATGTACTCGAAATTTACAGTGAAGTGTAAAAATAAATCATATTTTATATCCCAGTTATAAAAAACTTGCTATATTATACAGGGTGTCCAACATTAAAACTAATAAAATAGGAAATTTTTTTGGCTATAACTTGATTAATTTAAATAGAACGATATACTCTTTAATTTACCCTCGTTCAAGATAGTCTTAGATGTATAATAGAGACAGTATATGGTGATTTTGGAGAATTTTTCATAAAATTCTTTAACATGCTTCGGAATTTCTGTCCTGTCAGTGACTATATTTCTACGTTGGTTTTGATTTTGAAAATAATTTCTTGAGACCCCAGATTAAGGAATTTTCATAATCTTATTGTTTTCGAAGAAATTGTTTGGTTTTGTTTTCTCTTATGTCAATTCATATTTTCATTTTTCCTAAATTATTAATTAATTGTAATATATATATATATATATATATATATATATATATATATATATATATATATATATATATATAATTAATATTCTGGCATATCTCTGACGGTCCTTTTTCTTTCATCCATTAATTTTAACGTTTCCAGTCTTAGTTTTGTCTCCCTCTGGTTTCTTATAATTACTGCAGATTTTCTTTGTCGATATTTATTTATTTTTTGTTATTTGTTCTGTATCTTTATTTTGTAATTCTGTTAGGTGCTGCGGTTTTCTTTCAATTTTCATTTAATTTTTTTTCAATAACAGTGTTTCAGATGTTTTTCTGATCAGCTTCTTTATTCTTTCAAGTTTTATGTTTATTATAAAGGTTGTCCTGGCTAATCTATGATCGCTCCCAGTATTAAACTTGTTCAATAGAGAGGCGTACTGTAAAGTACCTGCGAAGCCCGTTTATTGGCATTGGCTTAATACGAAGTGATTATTTACAATTGTCGAAGGTCTTTCCTACTTGATATCTGACCTGGGAGAGCCGTTATTAGATCGACTATCTATGCTGGTTCATCTCTTGATTAGAGTCACACGTACTTGCCAAGCCCGTGTATTGGCATTAATACCGAGTGAATATTTACAATAGTCGAAAGTTTTTCCCACCTGGTAACTGATCTGGAAGAGCTGTTATTAGATCCACTATATTCTCGTGAAAAAATCTATCCTAGTTCTTCTATTGATTAGATCTAGACTTACCTGCGAAGCCCGTGAATTTGCATTGGCTTAATACCGAGTGATTATTTACATATGTCGAAGGTCTTTCCTACTTGATAACTGACCTGAGAGAGTTGTTATTAGATCGACTATCTTCTTGTGAAGAAACTCTATCCTGGTTCGTCCCTTGATTAAATTCAGACGTACCTGTGAAGCCCGTGTATTGGTATTGGATTAATACCGAGTGATTATTTACAATTGTCTAAGGTATCTCCCATTTGATAACGGACCTGGTAGAGCTGTTATTAGATCGACTATCTTCTCGTGAAGAAAATCTGTCCTGGTTCGTCCCTAGATTAGATTCAGATGTAACTGCGAAGCCCGTGTACTGGCATTGGCTTAATACCGAGAGAATATTTAGAATTGTTGAAGGTCTTGCCCACTTGATAACTGACCTGAGAGAGCTGTTATCAGATTGACTATCTTATAGTGAAGAAAATCTATCCTGGTTCATCCCTTGATTAGATTCAGACGTAACTGCGAAGCCCGTGTATTAGCATTGGCTTAATACCCAGTGATTATTTACAATTGTCGAAGGTCTTTCCCACTTGATAACTGAGCTGGGGAGCTGTTATCAGATCGACTATCTTCTCGTGAAGAAAATCTATCCTGTGAAGTAATTACTTGTCGCCCAATTTTTTTTACTGTCTCTTGCAAATCACTATTCGTATTATTTACTAATTTTTACACTTACGACACTTTTTTATTGCTGGTGGTGGCCATCTATGTAATGAAGATATATTTGATCATAGTGAATGTAACAGGGTGGGTTTAACTGTAGTTCCTTGTCACACCAATATGGCGCTGGCAGTTTATCCCAAATTTGCTGCAAACTAATTGAATCGACGTAAGTTTTTAAATATTCGAGAGGAAAGAATGCTAGACCTTTTTTGTCAAAATCGCACAAACTTTTTAAATTACTTTGATATAACAAATGACTTTGCCGACTTGCTCAATAATTTTGTCTTTAAATAGTTCCGTATCTGATATTTCACACTGAATAAATGTAAATAGACTCACATAATTTTATAGTACAATTTGCAAGGTCAAAACCATTTTAAGATCATCCCACACTATTACAATGCACAAATAACTACTTGAAGGTCACACACCCAAGATGACCTCCAGCGAAGTTAAGGTGACCTTGAGCAAGGTGAGGATCAAGATCATGCGCACAATCTTGAACACAACATTTTTTTCAAAGTCAAGGACATAACGCAAGGTCGAATATCATGGCCAATGGGCGGGGACACAGAAGAGAAGGGCAAAGTCAAAGTCAAGGAGTGGAGGGATTGAACGAATCGGGTAATGCACACTACTAATTTCATTTCGTAAAACATGCTACTTTGAGCTGAAAATTATTTTGCCGACCATTGTAATTAATCAGCACAATCTTTCTCCAAAACGTGACGAAAATACTTTTAACTTTGTTTCAAAATCAATAAAGGAGTTTGAATTCTGGTTTTGAGAATTATTTTAAATAGAATAGGAAAGAATATTTAAGCTGTTGTTAAAAATTATTTTACGATGCGCAATAACATTTAATTTTTAACCAAAATTATTTAATGTTGAACAATAATACTCTTTTAGTAACAAATATGACTATTTTGGAACTATTAAAGCTATATCTTTTACAACACTTTCTTCCTTAGGTTAGCTATTTTTCCTATATGGTCATTTAACATAAATATCAAAAATAATAGTGAAATCAGTTAACACGGAATAAAAATGAATTCAGTTTTTTAGCAGACTAGAGAAATTATAATTTGACACTACATTTTTATTATGGGTTAAATATGTAGATATCGCTATATGCCAAACTGTGACTATAATAATTATATTGGTAAAAGTAAACCTCTTATTTACGTGTCGTGCTTATTTTAGTTTAATAAATTTATGAATTTTTTAGGGTGTCAAAAAAATAATTGAATATTCACATCTTTTAAACATGAATAATTTTAATTTTTTTTGCAATTATTTCAAATCAACAAATTTTGAATGTTAGGATAAATGATATAAATTAATCCGTATATCTTTGAAACCATAAAATAAACGCATAAAATACTTTATTAAATTATTACAATCTTGGCAAAATCTCTGCAAGTTTCTACAATCCTACAAGATATCAAACGTACCTACGGATGTATATATATATATATATATATATATATATATATATATATGTTATGTCGGATATTCTCACGGGTGTGATGTGTAATCGAAGGTTTTCGGACATCCCGTGTATGTGCTGAATCCCTCTCAGGACTCTAAGGCAGCTGACGTTTCGGTGAAATCTCATTCACCATTTTCAAAGCTCACTGTATGGCATCTACGAGCGAACTGACGCCTGCGACTCCGGTGCTGTCGGTACCGTGTGCGCGTCGGATGCGTTCGTTTTCCGAATAGTTCCGGCCCATCAGGTCGCGAGACCTGCTGCGCGTCATCGGCCCTGTTGCCAGTGTTTGTGGTTGCGTTGCCGAGTTGTAATCTGTTTCGTTACTAAGTGGTACTGGTTGATGTTTTGTAAGCAGATTTTTCCCGTATTAGGCAAACGTTGGCTATCATCTCTGCTATTTAAGTTGTTGGGCCTCTTTGCAATTTCAATGGCTTCCCTTGCAACTCTTGTGGACAGGTTTTCACATCTCGATAGCATTTTTGTTCCCGGGAAATTTATCTTATGTCCTGTGTTTAACCAGTGTTGGGCCAGAGTAGGAGAAGTTGTTGTTTGCTTGACAGCGTTCATATGTTCGTCTTTTCTGGCGCTTATTTTACGGTTGGTTTGGCCTACGTAAGATGAACTGCATTCTCCTCATGGAATTTCGTACACTCCCTGATTTTCTAGAGGGATTCTTTCTTTAGGTGTTGGCAAGAGGTCTTTTACTTTACGGTTTGTGGTGAAAATGGTTTCAATGTTTTGTCTCCTGAGAATTCTTGCGATCTTGTCTGTGGTGCCTCTACATAAGAAACAAAAGCTTTGCAGCTATTCTCTTGGTATTCGCGATTTTTTGGGGCCAAGTGTTTGTTTTTTAGTGCCTTGTCTATATATTCTTTTTTATAACCGTTCTTTGTTAGGTCGTCTTGCAGTATGTTCTTCTCTTTGTGATAATTTTCTGGATCTGGATCAAAACCTGAGTAGAGCACATATCAGCGAAGTTTGCTCTTATTTAGCCTTTAAGCTTTCGTGCCTTTACCCGGAGTTATTCTGCCGATTGTGGTATTTCACAGTCGATCAGGATCATACACAGACGGAAATGAATGCTCTTGAACTAGAGCTTATGTTCTCATCCTCTTTCACTAATGAGACTAATAGGGTCGGCTCGTTCTCGTTGAGGGTAATCTCAGGGGAGGATAGCAATCTTGACTGATTTCAGATCAGCGGTATAGCTCTCATCAGTGCAGGAGGTTGCGGTGCCCTTGCCCGGTTTTTCTTCTTTGATTCTGGTTTTTGAGGTGGAGTTGCACCTGCCTCCTTCCGCTTACGTTATAATTTGTTCTTTTGGTTTATGGGAGTTTTATGCACTACCGCCTTCATTCTGACTTCTCCTGATGTTGACGTTTCATTGAGGAAGCGCAGATATCACTTTACTCCTGCTCCACCTAATCCTCGCCTCAGAGAATCGTGTCTGCCTCCCGGTTTTCTCAGTTCAGATGGTGGTGGCGAGCTTGTCTTCTTTTTCCCTTTCCTTTTTTCCTTTCTACGGAGGGTTTTCTGCTTTATCAAGGGGATAGAGGGTGCAGAGAGGGTAGTTTTGCTCTCTTGGCCGGCCAATTAAGGCAAGCTTTTACGTCTTGCAGACACTTCAGTTACGACCACCAGCCTGCAAAAGACGGAATCTACCAGGCGGGCTTCCGCGAAAAAGGACCCCCACCCCTCGTCCTGTAACCCCAAATGTGCTACGGCGCATGGGAGAGAGGACCACCCTCTCCATGCCGTTGCTCTCGGTATGTGTAAGCAGGTCCTTAGTTTTCACGTCAAGGTCCCACAGAAAAGGGCTATAGATGGGCTTCCTTGTTTTAGGAGGCGATGCAGTGGGTTTTAATAAAAGAACATTAATTTTACTAGCGTCTTGCACAGAATTGGTTTATTAGGGTGTTTATAGGATGAGTAGGAGCGATTAGAAATTATGCACCAATAACCAGACACAGAATTTTCATTTGGTTATTTACCGGTCTTTACTATGGCTAACTCACATTAGATATGCTTGCCTAACCTGTGTTCCCGAGAACTAATGAGAAGCCGATTTGTTAGTAGTTGTACACTGCGATAAGAGAGATTTTTACCCTTTCCTGGTAACTTACATCTGAGCTAGTGCTTTGTTTCTTACTGTGCTGAAACATACTACATCTTTTTACGGCTTCTGTACAATTGACTCAATTTTAGCGTAATTGTTTGGTTAGTAAAAAATGCTCTCTCTGCATTATCACTGTCTATTTAGGTATTTTTTTGTTTTCCTTTTTATAAAAGATCTATTATTCTTTTTATTTTGTTCGTTTTATAAAGATATTATATATCCTGAAAAAATATTATGTCTGTAATTAAAAAGAAGTAATAGTGCTAGGGTTGCTTTGTAGTTGGTGATGTTAGTTCTTTTTTAACTTCGTTATACCCGTATCTTCGAGTTAATTAAAAGCATGCGCCTGCAAAATTTTAAATCAAAAGATGATCTTTTATCAAAAAGAATATTCAAACAATTTTTTTTTGTATTTTATAAATTCGTAAACGTAACCTAATAGTACCAATTTTCATTGATAATAAATAGTAAGGGTTATTATTTCAAGTTTTTTCAAATAAAAAAAAATACCATTGGAAAATTAAAGGATATGGACAATTTTAAAGAAAGTTTGAAGGATCATGTCTGGCGAATATTTTCTTGTATTTTTATATTTATGGGTTCTTTGCTCAGCCAAATCGATTGTACTTTTTATTAGAAAAGCCCTGAATTTTTAATTTTTAAAAAATATTAATTAGAAAGAAACTTTTGCAAAAATTAGTTTAATAACATTGCAAAATAGAATTCTGCCTCGACTAAATCGATCATAACTCGAATCGTAGAAATCCCATAAAAGCCAATAAACGCTTAAATTGAAGATAGTTATTCAGACTTTTGAATGAGCTTTGGTAAATATATTCTGATAATTAGTAACAAAGTTACAATAGTTTAATTTTCTTTTAGTGATAGCTTTACGACAAAGTGACTAGCCGACATGATTCTACGTCTCAAGACGAACATTTTAAACTCTCAGGATTGCCTGGTCTTTTTTGTATTTACGGTAAAAAATACACGTGAGAATACGTTATCTTAGTATCTAATTAATAATTTAATTAAGAATAACTATTAATTTTGTAAAATTTGAATCACAACACAAATTATAAAATTAAGTAATTTTAAAGTGTTATTCGTGTTTTTGAATTTAGTTTTGTAATTGAAAAATCTTTTTATCCAAAGTAACTGAAATTTTAACAATATTTTTAGCTTAAAGTTACATGAAAAGAATATTGATAAGGTTTTGATTTTTAATTATAAGTACAAAACTCGTATACTCCTTGGTTTATATATTTTCTAAAAGAAAAAAGGGTACCACATCAGAAATAAATCAAAAATTTTTATTGAGCCTGTATATATGTTCTTCTCCTTCTTCTTTCTTATATATAAGCAATTTGCTTGTTATTCTTCATCTCTTTGCCTGGTTTCATTGCGAGGTTATCCTCGTTTACGGGTTCTTCCGGTACTCCTACGTCCTATTGGTGATTTGTCCCTCGTGATCTTTACTATTCTGTCGTCGGTCATGCGGTTGATGTCTTCGTTCCGCCTGGGGTTGGTTGTCGGGTGAATTGAGTAGCCTGGTAACTGCCACTACTGGTCCCAAGCCCGCATAAAGGAGGAGGGTTCCAGGGTCAGACCAGCACTCTACCTAGGGTAAAACAAAACACAATGCTCACAGAACCGGAACTTTGCCTAGAAACAGGACTGAATTACGGATGTATATATGTGATCAAATATAAGGAATGCTATTTAACAGTTTTTAAAATCGTGTTAATGGATATTCGAGTGCCCGCGCGGACTAGCGTGCGCCATGATTCGTGCCCGTATCCATCAGTGAATCTTAAAAAAGGGATTACTCGGCAACCAAGTACCGTAAATACCAGAACCATATTGAATACTAATCTTTATTATTCCGTGTAGTTATCACTATGAAGAAACTTTATCCTATGAATATTAGATGAAAATAACAATTTTAAGCTCTTGTAACTTTGACTAAAATGTGGTTGTCGGACTGGCATTGTCTTTGTTTTTGTTTGCTTTTACGGCGTTTCGATTAGGTTGTATCTCTAATTATTATCAAGTATAAACTGGCGTTTACAGGCCTCTATTGCACTTCTAGAAGTTGAATTATGAACGATTTAGTTAGTTTTGGCTGAGCAGGGTCCTCATAAATAGCCAAGATAATTGTTTATAGACATTTGAACAAGTAAATTGTTAATTACAAAAAACTGGCAGGTTTTGGGACTCATACCTTCAAAAAATCTATTATCCTGGCCAAAATATATAAAAGCCCAAAAGTGGCTGCGAAACTCTCCTTTAAAGGCCGACGGAGTTAGCCTCATATGAGGTGATTTTGAAATTTATTGTTAGTAGAGTTCTGACTACGTAGGAACCTTCAGATTGATAATAGTAATTATGTAGTATCTTATGTCTCATTTTCTTATTTGGGGAAATTTTTTTATTTAACCATTAAGATGCGAAAAAACAGTTTTTTCGAGTTCTGGGAAAAGCTATTACTTTTCAGAAAAACAGTTTCAAAGAAAAGGTGCGTATTAAAAATACCTATAAAATTAACTTAGATAATTTGTTCGTTAGTTATTGCAAAAACTACCTGCTAAAATGGCTGTTTTCGATTGTTTATAAACAATAGAAAAATGTATTGCATTAATTTTATACTGCAATTAAAGAAGCTTCTGGTTACATACAACAAATGTGCAAAATTTCATGTAAAAATATTCAATAGTTTTTTGTTCAATAAATTCGATTATAACTCTTTATGTTTCTTTTATTGTTTATTCTCAGTGATCTAGATGTCCTACAGTGGTCTACATGCACGTAAATAAAAGTTCGAGACTTGTTCTAACAATAACAAAAAAGAATGAAATGGATTCTTGATCATAAATTGTTGAAACAGATGAACAAATTTTTTTTTTTCATTGTAAATAAATAGAGTAATTCTTCGACAATTGTTGATATCGGAATGCCGATAAGTAGACGCGATAACTGAGATTTTGACGCATATTCTGAAGAAAAAAAATATTGTGTACAACCACTAGAACCTGAAATAGTTTTTTTTCTCAAAAAATCGCTGCTTAGTTGTTTATTAACATTAGGGGTTATTTAAGTATGAACTCAACTATCCAATACGGCAACATTGCATATACATCATTCCTTGCCGTTTTACTACGTATAGTAAAAACTACCTTTTATCATTGATCGAGTTTTAATACTTAGCGCTTCCAATCCTCCCGTATAAATGAGCCGTCGAATGTAAATATCTGTTTGCAATACTCGACAAAAAATACTCATTCGATCAGCATGGATCATACTACATGTGAAAAACACCATTTCACCAAGTTTCAAACATGATTTCCTTTCCAATTTCATAGTTCAAAAAGCATTAGTGCTTATGGAACAAAATCCAGCTTTCCCATTCGTAGATTTTAACTTTAAAGGCGTGGCCTGAAGGTTACTACAAAATAAGTCTATCACAAGCATCGTTCTTCTTGGATCCCCATTCTTCAGAAGCAACGAGCAACGGCCATGGCACTTACCAGATCCAGTACCTCCATACAACAACCACGATGATCTTTCTAAAGGCAGTAGTCTTCGAAGAACGTCCAGTCTTTGACATTTTAAACATAAAATCACTTTTCGGGGTCTTTTGGCGTTTAGTAGCTATCACTTGCACTTAAATAGTGAAAAACCAAAGGTTCAAGAAGATTTTAAAGCGAAATGCAAACAAATTCGGATTAAATACGGTGTCTGAGGATTTCCCTTGTATAAAACATAGTGTTCAACATTCATCATGCTTTATGCATAGCCGACAAATGCTTATTTTTGGAAGCAAACTTTAGTTCAATTTCCGAAGTAAAACTATTATCATTCACTCCCCTTTTGCCCCGCTGAGCGAGAAGAAAGGTGAGGCGGCCAGATTCCCTATCTGGTCGGGTGGTTTAGGAGGGACTCTCACCGCACCCCCTTGCGTTGCGGTTCAATAATGTAGATAATAACTTAGATACGGTTTTTACGTTCTAAATTTACTTTACTTCAACGACAAAACAGCGACTTGGTGGAAATGAACCATGATAGCGCTCGTTACAGGACCAAACACGCATCACGATACGGTCTAGCAAGATAAATTTATACTTGGAAACTCTTCGCCTGAGATTGCTATGGTCCCTGCTTTATGAAGATATCGTATACTGTAGTGATTTTAGGAACATCAGACAAGTCTGGCGCTTTCGACGACTGACTGAAACCCGGCAAGCTCGATTCGACACGCGTTCAGCAACCAAAACGCACACAATTTAATGCACTACGTCTTAGTATAATTCATCAATGGCTTTAGTAATATCGAAGTATTCCGTACGCGAAAAAGAATTACGGCACCTCTCTAAAGTACCTGTTTAGAACAATAAATGACACCCGTCTTGTTTATATTTAATATAAACACATTAAAATATTGCGTTTTAAATACAGCTTAATAGTTTGTTGCCTCCCAACACTTATTGATTAATTGCACAGTAAACGTAGCATAATTAGAAGCAGACAAATTTTGGAAAAACTTTTCAAGACAAAAAAGAATTGCCACTTTTTGAAAGCCTTTCAAATCATGCATCTCATTAAATTAGATGTTTATAGAGAAAGAAAAACTTTAGATACGCTATATAATAACAAATTTACACACTGTGATGCACAAGGTCATGTGACCTACAGCCTTTTGTATGGAGTAAGTAAATGTATTATATTAGAGATATACCAAAGGACTTGGATCTATAAATATTTTTACACTGGCAACTACAGAAATTGAATACAGATCTGCTTGTGTCATGGAAGTTATTTTTGCGTTACTTTCTAAAATATAACATTCTTTAAAATAAAAATCTGTCAAACTATGACATATTTTTGTAATTACCTGACATCAGTGGTATTCTAAATATAATTATATTTGACTTCAGCGCTGTCTTGCCGGTGCATTCATCAAAAGTCGCAGATCAAACAAGGCCAGGATTTTAAGCAATCTTTAAGGTTAATATTTCGTGAACACGACAGTTGTAAAGATATATTAAATAGCTATTTAATTGAATTTTTGAAGATGAGGCCCAACTTCAAAGGATAAAAGAACAAGACAAAATTAAATTTTAAATAGATATTTTTATTTCTCACAAAGTGAAGCACGTATCTAACAATTTTCATTGAATATGTTAACTAAGTACTTGTGTGCCAAAGTTTTTCAGATTTTTAAAATTTACCGCTGGAAAATTAGACTTGGAGACATTTTAAAAACCACTTTGCAGGCTCATATATTGCGAATTAAAGGGCTAAATAAAAAATGTTATATGGCTATTCAGTTTTACTTCACATATCTTTATGCAATAATTAAATGCACGTGCCTATAAAATTTCGTTTCAAAGGACGAAAAATTGGCAAACGTTTTATATTTTACCGACTTTTCAGAAATGAATTTTCAACTTCTGGCAAACAGACACTGTTCATTTTCCAGCCATTCTTTATGTGTACTTTTATAGACTACCTTCAGTTTTTTATATTTTTTAAGCTAAAAATTTCGGGAAAAGGAAAAATGACATTAATTTTTATATTTTGGAAAAAGTAAACAAGCCAAATTTTGGAAAGGTTAGAAGAATTTCCACTCAAATATCGTAACACAAATATGGTTGAGTAAAATTTACATATGTCCAAAAACCCTTTTTTCATCCTTCTGCCCTTATATATTGTAGACTAATAGCAAGAGAATTTTGAAAAAAGAATTTGAGTTATGAACTATACATTAAACAATAATTATTTGTGGCGCAATATATGATATAAATTTTTAGAATATGAAAAGGAAATCTACACTTTCAGTGCTTGTAATATAGATGGTAATAAATTCCAAAAAATACTCTAACATGGTATTATAATATTCCAGTCATATAGAAAATTTTTTTGAGTGGTATAATTAAATTTAGTAAATCTACAAATTTATTGCTCATTAGGAGCATGAGTCCAATTAGCACTCCAAATAATACTGACTAAAATGGGCGGAAAGCAGCTTTTTTCGTCACACTGTCGGTTTCCAAGGAAATTAATTAGTGGAGTATCATATAGTTCAATTTCAAGTAAATCTGTTACTCAATACACAAATTGAAGAAGCGACCGAAGATGCCAGATTTCCGATAAATTTTAATGCCAAAATTTTGATATATGATGGTTTGCTTGTATATTTCGTAGTCCATGAGTATATTTCAATGAAAATCAAAAGAAAATTTGATACAAAATTCTTAAAAGCATCTTGAACAGGGACTCAGTTACTCTTAAAGATATATATTTTTTAAAAATAAATTGATGCATTTACTTAATTATGTAATGTAAAAAAAGACACCAAGAAGTTATATATAAATAAAATACATAGTTATTGTGATTTCCATATATATAAAAAACATATTTGGGTAAATATAGTATTCAGTGAAATTAGTTAGGTCTTCTCCTTTGGCTTTTTTATATCTTACCTAGTTATCTTGTTTTGAAAAAACTTGGGAATAGTTTAATAAATGTTGCAATGGGCAAGAATTAACTAAGCAAATACCTATTTATAATTATAAATAAATCGTCTAAAAGTACCTGGAAATAACTACCTGTTAACAAAAGATTATTTTTAAGGGAAATCCAGAAGTTTTCTAGAATTTGGTAATTATCTTACTTTTGCAAACAATAAACATATAAAAACTGGGATCAATGAGCATTTATGGCCTCATAAAATTATTAAATTCAATTTTCTATTATCCCTTTCGAAGACTTTTCGTAGAATTTGAATATAAATTAAATCGTAAACAAATCACTGACAACATAATTGCCTGCTGGCTTGCATACGTGAGGTAAATTTTCGATGACATTTTTATCCCTGCTTCACAAATTATGTTATATTGTTCATTTTTGAAGTCGACTATTTTAAAATTGCTTCTAGGTGGATTATATTTTTTTTCCATATCATTATTATTTTATTTATGTATCTTTGTGTTCCATTTCGTTTTGAACTAGTTAAGAGTGAAGGTTATTTGATAAAAGAACTTAAAGAAGTTTTATTATTTAACAGATTAATAATAACACTGACTCACTGACTTACTGTTATTTTTTGAGAAGCAAAACAGCTTTTAAAGTTCTTGCATCAGTAGAAATTGCGTGTTTGAGTTTTTTAGTAAAATGCATTCTTAAAATACAAAATTCATTGAGATAAATTCACAGTTTAAATTACAAAATTTGTAGTTTAAGTGTAAAGGTACACAATTAAAACTTAAGTTTGGCAATTTTGAATATTTTGCAAGCTAATCACAATATTTTATTACGAAACTATATGCTTTGACTTTACGAATGGAGAGATTTCTTGTCGTTTCATTCTTGCTGTAGCTGTGGTATTTAATCTAACTAAACATTATATATGACGCGTTCTCTCTAGCTTACAAGGAAACATTCTAAAGACCAAAAGCACAAAAAATTTGCAAACGTTTGCAAATGAAATCAATCTTGAAATATTTTCAGTGGAGACGTAAAGAGGGCACGAACAAACATTGTCGAGAAATGTTTTCAAATGTTTGCCATCATTCCGACCGTTGGCGGTAATTCAAAGGGAATTCGCAAAATATATGCCTATCGTGCACGTTAAGTGGGATTGCGAGTTCAGGTGAGTTCAGGTATGCAGTTCTAATCACACACTGTGGAACAACGACAGATGTTAACAAATGTATCATTTATTTGTAAACATTTATTCAGTGAAGACACAATATTCACAAACGACAGAAAATATTCGCAAACAGTTACAAGCCTTTGCTCTCTTTGAATCTAAATGTTCGCTAGGTGGATTTCCACGGTGATTAGAGAACCCGCCGCCGAGATCTCCCGGGCTCGAGAAAACTGAACTCGCAGCTTCAAATCAGCGGCGGCGGAAAAAGTTCGCTGTATTTCAGCAAAGATTATTATTTATGTATATGCCGATGTTTTTCTTTCTGGGGTAGCTCGAAAAATTATGAATATTGGAGCAATTAGTTTTCACGAATAAGCCATAGTTAATGTGTTATTTGGAGCATTTATAAAATTTGAAATCTGTGGACAAGTTTAATATTAATTTACTATACCTAGTAAATGATTATTCAAAATTTTTCATAATCAAAGACGAAAAAGGCAAATATTTCATTAAAAATATTGATTTCATCTGTTAATTGATTCATTTGTAATATAAGTATAAAAGAATTATGTAACAAATCTCCAATAATTTAAGCTATTTATTTAATTTTCTGTTTTTTTGTTTCTGGTAAACATTGTTTTTTTTCATTGTCATCAAAAATGCTGTTTAAAATATTGTCATTTTCTAGGCTCATTTAAGACAATTTATTGAAAGAATGGGTCTTACATATTGACGAAAAGTTGATTTCACCGTCAAGAACATCAGGAAATCATACTTTTCTCACTAACTATATTAACCAGTTGAGTATTGTATCATGTGTGTACAAAAATCTTTGTAAATAAAATTTCAAGAAGGTTGGTAAAAAATCAAAAAAATTGGAAGTTTCACACCAACCACCCTTTTTTACTTCAGAGGTGGCAAAAGGAAAAAATTAACACTTGCTATCGAATCAGAGATAAAAAAACCTCTCGTGTATAAAATTTGGCAAATTTGGTAAAAATAAATGATAATTTCAACCCCAACCCCTATTTTTAAAACTTTCGAGATATAGTATTAATAAAATAACCACGAAAATCGATTGAGCGACTCAAAAAACCTCTATACACCAAATGTTGTGTGATTCCGTACAATGTTCGAGGCTAACAGTTTTGGCATGAACATTGAATAAAACCGGTTAAAAATTAAACATTTTACTTCCAATGTGTGACAATCCGTTGTACACCGACCCTGTTGAAAATGCGATTTTTTTTAATAAAGTTGTATTCAAATTATTTTCATATGAGAGGACAACTATCTTAACGTAGAAATACGTCTAATCATGTCAGAGTCTATGACACTTGTCAAGGTCAGTCCTCTATTTGTTCTTTCAATCTTTTTTGCACGTCTCCCTACAATTCTCCATGTACATTTGTTCTCTACGCACACTTTGTAAAATCTGATCATAGATTTTGAAAATATAATTCTCTAAGTATCAAATGCCGTTTGATTTGTTTCTTAACTCTTATAAACAGAAAGACTGCGATTTTTTGAAAAAAAAATTCTAACTCGGCTCCTGTAGGTCCTAATTTTTTTTTCAAAACCTTCATCTTGAAGTCAGTATTTCGAATTTTAAAATTAGAAATATCCAACGTATAAGTAGGAGGCCACAGCTTTATTGGGGCTGAAAATTAATTTTTTCATTTGCCTCTAACAAGATATGAAAACTTAGGCCTTCAAGAAGAGATTGAGCTTTTTACATTTTTTTTTTCATATATACTAGAAATATCAAGCTTTCAAACGTTTATTTCTAAATTAAAATTGAATCATTAGATTTTTCTCAGGAATTTGTTCAGAGATATCGACAATTTGTTTGCTTATAAACAAATTGAATATCTCATCGATTTTTTAAAAATATGGTTTAAGAGTACTCGGAATGATGCTTCTTTTGAAAAAAAAACATCAGATAATTGGACTGATTATTGAACCATAAACTTCTTCTTTCCTAGTACTTTTCGGATAAAAATTTTCACATGTTTACGTTATCGGCAACATGAATGAAAATTGATGAGAAAATCGTCCACGCTTGTGAAAATTGACAAAAAAGGGATGGGGAGCTCTCGATCCAAAATTGATAATGCAAGTTCAAAATACGTAGTTGCAAAAAAATTTCATTATATTGGCTTAAAATGGAGCAATTTCTATCATTTTTTTTTAAACGGATATCATGTGAATAGAGGGGTTCAAATATCACTATATCAAGTATACATGGTTATAAACAAATAACATCATTTATGTTCTGCAAGCTGTGTCCTATGGAATGTGTTCTTTTTTAAAGAAAATTTTGTTGATTCATATATTTTAACATACTGAATACAAATATCAAAATTTTTTGTTCTGAAATTGCTTAAATCGTGAAGTACATATAAAAATAAAAAAAATAGTTTCATAAAAACTATGTTAAAGAGTCCATATTTCGTATTATGAGTGATAAAATATTTTTATAAATACTAGGAGCTATTTTTGGAGATAGCATGATGTTTCGATAAGTACTGCTACAAAAGGTCTATTGGGATATTCAAATTCATCATCTCAAGATATTCAAAATCTATTTCAATATCCATTTCTTCGAAGGCGATTTCGCGTTCTTCCTTAAGGGGCGTATAAAAATGGTGAGACGAGCACGTGCCGAGTATGCAGCGAGCCTGTAACGAACCTCTTTAATCTCTGCGGTTCGAACCCTTATCTTCGACGCCCGGCGCCAGAAGAGATTTATTGCGTCTGGCCGGTGTAAACCAATAAAGGGCAATAATTAAGCACCTTTAAGGGTGCGTATAAATATGGAAAGACGAGCGCTTGATGATAATGCTTCGAACTTCTAATGAGACCCCTTTGAAATTTGCCGATTTCTATTGTTATCGAGGGCCATCGTCGGCAAGTTTCAAACGAGATAGTAAATGCAGTTAGGTCACATGAAGTCAATTTTTTTATAGTTCTATTGTTTTCGATAAAGTAAGTTATTGTCTTACAACTTTTAGTGCTAGCTAACTGTTGAAAATGTCTACTTTTATTCCAAAACTTTGTATAGGTATTTTGCATTTAAAATCCAAGACAATACTTTCAAATGTGCAAAATTCACTTATGCAACCAAGAACTCTGATGAGGGTGCGTAGTTTGTTTTCGAAATGTGCTGGCATAACGGGACTTAGCGAATCTATAACTTAGAGGCGAATTAAGGAAAGGAAAACTGAAATTGTGTGCGAGCCGAGAAAAAATTATACGAATGCTTGAAAAACATACTAAGAAAACAAGTCCACGAATTATATCTTAGAAGATAAAAAGCAAGTACTGATAAAGTTTTGAGAGCTGTGAAACAACACGAGAATGTGCCTGGCATGGAAAAAAAACCAATCTGTAGAAAGTGCTGACAAAAATAAATTTCTCCTTGGGAAATTCAAAATTGAGGTGATACAGAGAAAATACTATATTAGACAAGACAGTATTTGCAGGACATTAGAAACTACCACAGAGAAGGCAAAAATATTTTTTATCTGGATGTAATCTGTCTCAGTGAAGGACACATAGTACAAAAAATGTATGAATATAAGAATATGACAATATTTCGTAAAGCATTCTTAGATCACATAATGGCATTAAATAAGAAGTTGGCTGCCGGGTGTTATGCGGTACGAACAGTGTCAAGGGAATTAGATTCAAATGTGGCTAGAACAGTGTATTTTTCGTTGATTGAATCTCATTTGAGATACGGAATTGCATTTTGGGGATTCGGTAGTGGGCAGTTATTAAATTCGATTCTTGTCTTACAAAAGCGAGCAGTGCGTTATTTATTTAATGAAAAAATGAAGGAGCATTGTAGGCCTTTATTTATTCAAGGCAAAATATTAACAGTGATAGGCAATTTCATTTTAGAAATAGTGGGACTGATTTATAAAAAATATAAAAATTATTCAACTCCAAACCCATATAATACACGTAATGATGGCCTGCCATTGCCCATTCTCAGGACTACTCTCACTAAACAGTCTCTTATTTTTGAGGGAATTAAAATATATAACAAAATTCCTCTAAAGTATAGAAATATTATGGACGACAAATTGCTTAGGAAAAAACCTAAGGGCTTTCTTGTGACACGACCGTATTATTCACTGGAAGAATATTTTGCTGACCATTTTTAACAAGGTGTGTTTGTGCTTTCAAAATGGGTGTAATGGTATAATTTTATGGCTGTTTTCGTCTTCTTTTACTTTATTTTATTTGACTGTAAACTTCTAAATTAATTTAGTAGACATTTATTTTATTTTATTTTAGGTACCTGTTTTGTTAATTATGGACTTTTGTTTATTTACACTGTTTATTTTGATTATTGACTTTAATCACGTGTTTATTGTTATCATTGATCTAAGTTTTTTTTGTCACAATTTCTTTTGTTGCATATGTTTTTGATTATATTTATTTTTAACTTTTTGTTCTGCATAGTGCTTTGTTAACAAGATTTATTTCTTTACAATAATACAGGTAACTATTACTATTATTATTAAGGGTTGTCGACTGATTTAAAACCCTTACTTGGTAAGGGCAGCAAATTTATTATAACTCATATTGGAAATGTTAATGGATTTATAGGAGTTTTACTGCAGTTCGAATTGAAATCTACCAAAGATTACCGTGAATAAATGATGGCGGATATCTCTTAAAAATATTTTTCTCAAATGATACAGTTGATTCCCGAGAGGTCTGTTATAGTTTTGGATAATGCCAGTTATTATTCTAGACTAGTGGAAAAGTTGTCGATAGCATAGTTAAAAAAAGTGATATTACAGATTGGTTATCAAAAAAACATATTCCCTTTACGAACGGTTTGCTAAAGAAGAAACTTTTAAAAATTGTGAGCGAGAAAGAAAGACAATTTAAGGAACATGTGATAGACAAATAAGCTAAAGAACATGGAAATGTGCTTCGAGCACCACCATACCACAATTACGATCCATTGAACTTATGGTCCTATTTTGTTTAATAAGTATTCAAAATTAATAGGAGACATTCTGGTAAAATTTTTGTATTGTCCGCTACTATGGTGGAAATTAAAACCGGCTGAAAGTTCCAATCCTGAGCATACATAAGTTCGTCAATGTTTTCGTTTCTTGTTTAATAAACTTGATGATAATAAAACCCTATTGCATAAAATTAATATAGCTGCCGTTTGTTCTTCGTCGTCACATATGGCAGGGCACGTTTACTTTCTTCGCTCACGTTCTATTAACTAAAACGTCCTTGAAAAATTTGCGTGATGTGCTAGATTTCAACAAAAATTTAAATATATATATATATATATATATATATATATATATATATATATATATATATATATATATATATATATATATATATATATATATATATATATATACAGGGTGATTCAAAAATCGATCACGAAACTTAAGGGGGTGATTCTACTTGACAAAATAAGGGTAGAGCTTCATATAATTTTTTTTCAAAATGTCATTCGTTTTCGAGTTACAAGCCGTCCAAGTTCAAGTTTTTATTTTTTGTTTTTTGAATTACTCGCTTACAGGAAAACCGATTTGACTAATATTTGAAAGATAGGCTAAGTCTTCTGCGCTTCATCATTTTAGTAACAATTCACATTGATTGTTTGCCGCTAGAGGGCACTTTACCTACATTGAAAATTGTTTTTTTGTCATAATTTTTTAGTGTTGACAGCTACAGTAGTTTTTGGCATAATTTCTGAAAGACTGATGCCAGGCCTTTAAAAAAGGAGCTCTTTATTTACATCGCTAAACCCAACGGTTTAGACGTAAATCACCCTTAAAAATTAAGTGGTAAATTTACTTTTCTCATTTCATTACCACCAGCTACCAGGTAAATAGCTATCAAAGTATACTAGAGCTGTCAGTTTAACATCAAATAAATTCGCTTTTTAAACTATTTAATTTATAATCTTAAAATAACTAATAATGGCTAATCACCAATATTCAAATATCGAATATTGTGATATCCATTTTTGTTATGGAAAAGCAAATGGTAATGCAGAGTTGGCAAGAAGATATTATATGGAGAGTTATCCGGAAAGAAATATCCCTCATGCTCAAACATTTTCCAGTGTGCACAGGAGGCTTGCGGAATGTGGTTCCTTTAAAAGTTATAATGGAAATAGGGGAAGACCTAGAACTGCTAGAAACGTGCAACAAGAAGAAAGAGTGCTTGAAATTATTGAAGATAATCCAGGTATTAGTACTAGAAAAATTGGGAATGAAGTGCGGCTCTGTCAGGCTAGTTCATGGAGGATACTAAGAGAAGAACAACTCTACCCGTTTCATTCAAAAAAGGTGCAGGCTCTTTATGACGATGATCGGCCGAGACGGTTGGAAATGTGCAATCAGATCCTAGCTAAGTATGAACACGATAATCGATTAATTGGCGTAATATTATTCACTGACGAAGCTGGTTTCACTCGTGATGGCATAACAAATCTACACAACATCCACACATATGCTTACGAGAACCCAAACAATGTGGTAGAAACGAAACATCAGCGTAGATTTTCACTAAATGTGTGGGCAGTGATAATAGGAGATTACCTTATTGGTCCTCATTTCTTTGATGGCCCATTAACTGGTGACGTATACTTAGATTTTATCCAAAATCGTCTCCCATTGTATCTGGAAGATGTGCCATTGGAAGTAAGGGCCAACATGTGGATCCTCCAAGACGGAGCTCCGCCCCACTTTAGTATACGTGTCCGACAGTATTTGAATGCAACGTATCCTGAGCGATGGATAGGACGAAGTGGACCATTGGCATGGGCAGCGAGGTCACCAGACCTTAATCCTATGGATTTTTTCTTTTGGGGTCATTTGAAACAATTGGTGTACGATATTCCAGTAATCAACGTCGAGGATCTTCGCTTCAGGATAATCGAAAAGTGCCAAATTATTAAAGAAACACCAGAAATTTTTCATCGAGTTAGGCGACATTTTTTGAAGAGTGTTAGGAAATGTATGGAAGAAAATGGGGGACATTTTGAGAATCTTTTTTAGTTTGTTTAGTACTGTTTCATTAATTTTTATCAATTAAATGTATATCGCAATAATCCATAATATGAATATTTACTGATTAGCCATTATTAGTTATTTTAAGATTATAAATTAAATAGTTTAAAAGGCGAATTTATTTGATGTTAAACTGACAGCAGTAGTGGGAATAGGGGGCTCCTAGTTGACCCCCCCACCACTTTTTTGATTGGTCAGCCAAGAATGACCTTGTTTCTGATTGGCTGCCCAAGTTCGCCCCCTATTCCGATTGGTTTCATAAACTCCGCCTCTTTTTGCTCCACCTCCTACCTCCTTCCTAACCACCACAGTAGTTGGAGGGGAGCTGGTAGCAGTTGGAGGGGAGCTGGTATTTTAAACGATCGAATCTGAGCGAACTTCAGTCATTCGTGCGCGATGTCAAATAGCGACCAACAACAACAACAACAGCAACTCATTGAACGTGTAGGCCAAGTAATAATTTCCTACCAAAAACACGGAAAAAATCTTACCGATTTTGAAGATCAAGACTTGGCCTTCTTTCCCATCAACTACTTGAAAACATTCGTCGATTCACTTAGTTTACAACAAATTTGGAACAGGTTGCCGGAAAATTATAGAAGTGACGAAGAATTGCAGCTAAATTTGCCGTGTTTTAAACACTATCCACTATATCAACACCACATAGACGGCCCGCCATTATCAATTAAAAAGTGTTGTAAAATTAAAAAATAGTGTGAACAAGTGAATCGAGTTTCATCGGACAGTCTTCGAAATGGATCAGACACATGTATATTTAGATTCTGCTTGTGATGAAACGATCCAGTCAATGTACAAAGATGAAACAACTCATTTTAACTTGGCTGGAAGAGGAAAGTTTCACGCAAGACAGGATTCTCTGATCACTATTGATCGAAATAATTTCGAAGACGACGATGAAGATGAAGAAGATGATGGGATAGAGGATAATGGCGTTCCAAACGGGTGTGGAGAAGAGGGGCTCGTGAAAGTGGCAAAAATAAATGCAAGTGATACATTGACACCAAATTACCTTACGCGAGAAGTGTGCGTTTTTCAATCTTATGTCGTAATTATTTCATCTTCTGGCGGTGCATATAATTTATGTTGTGAATGTTACTATATACATGCTTTAAATTGCCCAAATGGGAAAAATAATTTTGTTAATAGCCACTATAAACGATCCTTTATATGTTGCGAAAAAGATCTGCAATGCAACACGTGTGAAAACGATTTATTCATAACAACTCCTTCACAAGCATGTATAATATGTAACAAACCAGAACTAAAGAATATGCAAAACCATCTAATCGAAAAATCAAATTTTAAATAAATTTATTTCACTTGCACTTATTCATGCACTATGGCGTTTTTAATATTAAGTTTAAGTTTAAAATATTTTATAAGAATTTAGATTTTGTTCTGCTAAGTTAAATAAATATAAGAAACTATGTAAATAAATATAAGGGAATGATGTGAATAAATAAGAATTTGTATTTATTCCCATTGAAAGAAATTATAATTTTGTTCTTTCAGTGTAGAATAATTCTTTTCAAATAATATGCACAACAACCCTACCGATAAATCAAATTTAAATAAATGAATTTGATACTCCACTTGAATTTATTCATGCACCCTAGTAGTTTTTGAATATTAAGTTTCAAATGTCAACTAATTTAAATAAGATTTCATATAAAATATAAGTTGTAAGATATAAGTTATAAGATATATATTAAGTTTAAGTTAAATAAATATAAGGGTGCCATCTAAATAAATAGAAATTTGTTTATATTAAGATTTGAAGAACTAATGATTTTGTTCTTTCAGTGTAGAATAATTTTTTCTACATAATATGCACAATCAATCCTATCGATAAATTGAATTTTAAATAAATGAATTTGATACTGCACTTGAATTTATTCATTCACCCTAGTATTTTTTAATATTAAGTTTAAAATGTCAACTAAGACATTTAAATAAGATTTTATATATAAGATAAAGAACAATTAGGTTTAATTCCCTGACAACAGACTATGATTTATTCTTCCATGTTAAAAAAAAAACCTAGTTTTCATTACTATGCTTGTAAAAAAAATTATATTCATCCTATTCATAATAATTCTTTCAAGTTAAAGAAACTTGGTTATTAGGTGTGATTCTGTATAAGAAATAGAAAAAAATAAAATATTTTCTTCAACGACTTTGTTTTTTATTATTCCTATATCCAAAATACAAATATACATATATACATAAATACATATTTATAATTTATACCATTTTGGGTTGCCAATTGCTGCTGTCTGCCAGAGGTTGCTGTTGTCTGCCATAGGCTGCTGCTTTGCCATCGGTTGTTGTTGTCTGCAAGAGGTTGCTGCTCTGCAAGAGGCCAATTTATAATTTATAATTTATTGGCCTCTTGCATTTTCGAGGGTAACTCTGCCTTCGCTGCTGCTGCTGTTGTTGTTGCTGTTGTTGTGTCTGCTCCTGATGCTGTTGATGTTGCTGTTGATGTTGCTGCTGTGGCCTCTTGCATTTTCGAGGGTAACTCTGCCTTCGCTGCTGCTGCTGTTGTTGTGGCTGCTCCTGATGCTGTTGATGTTGCTGTTGCTGCTGTGGCCTCTTGCACTTTCGAGGGTAACTCTGCCTTCGCTGCTGCTGTTGTTGCTGTGGTTGTGGCTGCTCCTGCTGCTGCTGCTGTTGTTGCTGCTGTTGTTGTGGCTGCTCCCGCTGCTGCTCCTGCTGCTGTTGTTGCTGCTGCTGCTCTGCCATAGGCTGTTGTTGCTCCATCATCAAAGGTTGAAGATCCATTGCTCGGTCTGGATCCCACTCAAAGGCGATAGGCTCGGGATCCAGGTCTGGCTCAAACATATTGATAAATTCTTCATCTAAATAGTCAACCTCTGATGGTGGCGGCCACATCACCGTGTTCTCGGAATTTGGACTCTGACGATCCATCAGATTAATCTGATTTTCCAAGAATCCCAGAAAGTCTTGTAGTGTTATAATTATGAACGTACTCATTTTGAGACTTTAAACTTAATGAATGCTAAGTCAAGACGCTGTAAATCCTTATATACAATACTGAAATACCACTTTTCCTACCTCCAGCGGCAAAACCAGTCCGTAGAATGAGAAGAAGAAGAAGGCAAAGATAGCGTGAACTCGAGAGAGGTCGTTCAACGGTCGTAAGTTGTTTTGTTCTTAAGAAAAAGACGAGTAAAGAGGAGAAGAAAAAAAAAAAAAAAGTTGTTTTTGGAATAATATAAAAAACGAAAAAAAAAAAAAAAAAAAATTAAAAAAAAAAAATTAAAAAAAAAAAATTAAAAAAAAAAAAAAAAAAAAAAACTGTTTTTTATATTATTCCAAAAAACAACTTTTTTTTTTTTCTTCTTCTCCTCTTTACTCGTCATTTTCTTAAGAACAAAACAACTTACGACCGTTGAACGACCTCTCTCGAGTTCACGGTCTCACGGTTCCCGTCGTACCATGCAGTGCCACGCCGTACCAGCCGGTACCAGGCTCTTGGCTGCTTTAAAAGGCGGCTGGGTACGAAGCGTCTCTTCAGTTTACATCTCGCTATTAGCGTACGCTTGTAAAATTATCGAATCTGTTGTGAATATATCTAGATAGTCCGATTTATTTCGAATTGTGTGACGTAGTGACATATTAATTTTTATTTGGTTTGTATTGTTGATTTCATATTTTTGATTTGATATTTTTGATTTAATATTTTTGACTTAATACTTTGGATTTTCATTCATTTTTACTTAATCTTCTAAAAGCCAATTTTTGATTTTTGTTGATTTTTCATTTTTGTGGATTTTTTTTAATTTTTTATTGATTTTTTGATTTTTTTATTGATTCATAATTTTTTTATTTTTTAATTTATAATTTAAAATGTCATTTTTAAATGTAAAAATTGAAAACATCGACTTAACAGCCTTCGATTTAAACGACGCTTGCCTTGTGCATGATTTGATTGATTGTTCATTTTGTGGGCTAAGCGACGAGGAGCTAGATATTAAATTTAGGGAAATTGATATTAATACATTTAACAATTCATCTGAATCTGGCGATTCTTCCGAAATTGGTGAAAGCGATATTTTGACACAGCTCTTAAAAGTTTTGGATGAATCTATTATCCCTGATATTCCTCAAGAACCACTTGAAACAATTAATTTCGATGATTTAAATAATGATATATTAAGGAAAAATTTAATTAACAATTCTGAAATAAATGAGGGATATAATTTGGAACAACTTTTAGATATATTAGAAGGGGGTGAAATTGGTGAAAATAGCTCAGGGCAAAATTTAATTAAGGGTGATGTGGAATATCAGGAGACTTTTGAGAGCTGTGAGGAACAAAATAATAAGGGGGTTTTAAACAATAATAATAATGGGGTTGGTAACGAGGGAGCTTTAAATAATGATAAGAGGATTGGCATTGGGGGTTTTTCGAAAAATAATATGGAAGAGGTTTATCGCCCCCACTATTCGCCAATTTCAGATGCATCGTCAGATTCATCAGAGGATTCCAACGACAGCGTTGAGACTGTTATAAACGTCTCAGCCAAAGCTCAGCATAATTTTATTAAAGTGTTGGATCAAAATTTAATTGAAGGGTTGGATCAAAATTTTATTCAGGGGTTTGAACAACCATCCAAATTTGGCTATACCAGAAATTCAGTAAATTCGGTAGATGTTTTTGATTTGAGTTGTGGCGAAATTGTGGGGGACATTGAGGTATATACTTATACTGAAAATTTTGAAGATGAGCAGCCTCAATGTCCCTTAATTTCTTCCTGTAATCAAAATCAATTTTTGAAAAATCCTTCTGGCCTAAATTTAGAACAAAGTTCTGAAAATTTAATTGAAAAAAATTTACCCAAAAAACGTTCTTTATCAGAAACAAATGATTGTTCAGATTTAAAAAAGTCAAAATTGGACGGTGATATTTCTAGTTCCCAAACTTTAGGGGCACAAATTTCAAAAAATTCTTTACCAGTCGCTGTAACAACAGCTCCGAAAATCAATCCAACAAATAAAGTCGCTATTGGAGAATTAGATAAGTTTCTACATAAGAAAACTAAGCCGAGCTTAAATAGGAATGAAACAAGGTGTGCCACATCTAGATTTAAGTCAATGGTTTATTCCTATTTAAACTTAGATAATATATGTAATAATTTATCTAATTCGACTTTAAAAGACGTTAAAAATTGTATTCAACGACAAGGCGATCTTCTTTTAAATTTGGGAAATATATTTTTTAAAAAAAATCCATGTTTTTCTTCAAATTAAAAAGTGAATCCAAAAGTTAATTCAAAAGTAAATCCAAAAGTTTTCTAAATTGCGCGAGCTGAAAAAATTGCTAATTATTCTATGTCATTGGGTCTTGATAGATCGAAATTGTATTTATTTAAAAGCGACACGGCCCTAACCGATTCCATTTTAAAATGACTCTCCTTTGCACACACTGCTTAAGAGAATTTAAAAGAAAATCACATATTGTACGCCACCTTCGAGAAAATGTTGTTAATAACGAAAACACCTTTAACTTGGAAGATTATATAATTAATCGTAAGTATTTTTTTTATAACATATTTAGCTATAATTTTACTTTTAATTTTTTTTTATTATTAATAAAGGTTTACAGAGGAATTAAAAAATAATAATTTTTTGAGTTGATGAACTACTTTCAAGACCTCCAATGCGATTTTGCCAAGATTGTGAAGTAAATGTCAAATCTAATTCCTGGAGCACACACTTGAGGACAAATATTCATAAAAACAGGAGCTGCATAAAATATGGAAATGGAATTGACATTATCAGGAGTGCATTTAAATGTCGAATAGCTTCCTACAGAATATATTCGCAGAATTATCACATCGACATCAAAAAGTTTCAGCAAGATGTTGGTAATAAAGTGCAAACATTAATACGCCAGCGTCAACAGGAATTTACATGTGCTAAAGTAAATTTGGAATTATTTGGAATATATTATTCTCCAACTTTAACCTCTACTTCAATTAAGTCATTTAATACACCGTTCTTCATTGTAACCCATACAACTGATCTACAACAGCTTTACGATGATTTATTCAAGATTATTGAAACCAAAGCAGATGAATTGCCGGAAAGAGACTCAGGTAATTATTATTTAATCTCAAGAGCTAAGTTTTCTTAATCTCAAGAGCTAAGTTTTCTTAATATCACTTGTACATCTCTAACAAATATTATTCAGAACTAATTTTTTAATTCCTATTACAGGGTGGGCTCTACAAAGAATTCTGCATTTGGAAGTCAACATCAATAAGTACAACCCATTGAATGCCTCCTCCTACATTAAGATGCATCACTTTTCTAAATCAATAGTGAATGTGATGAATGAGGACAATTGCTGTTTCGCCTGGGCAGTGGTTTCAGCAGCATACCAGCCAACCGGTAATCCTCGAAAGACCTCATCATATCCAGACTTCAGAGACGCTTTCGATTTTACAGGTATTGAATTTCCAGTAAAATTATTAGATATAAAAAAGTTTGAGGAAAAAAATAATTTGTCCATAAATGTATATGGAGTTGAAAAATTTTTAAGGGATAATAAAAAGGTATATGAGATTGTCGGTCCTTTACATTATAATAATGAAAAGAAAAAATTACATATTAATTTGCTTTTAATAAGTTCTGATGATGGAAATAACCACTACTGTTGGATAAAGGATTTAGGTTGCTTGGTATCCAAACAATTATCAAAAAAGAAAATAAAAAAATACTTATGTGATGGATGCCTTCAATATTTTGGAACATATGAAAAACTTAACACACATTTAGAACGTGATTGTAGTTTTGTTCGAATTGAGCTTCCTTCAGATAATTTGATTTTGGATAAATTTGGCAATTATATTCCTGCAAATATATTAAAGTTTCAAAATATTCAGAAACAGTATAAAGCTCCTTTTGTTATTTATGCCGATTTTGAATGTTATTTGAAAAACATTGAGTGCCAACAATCTACACCTGATTCGACAACCTCATATACTATTAAAACTGCTGAACATATACCCTATTCATTTGCTTATTATATTAAATCATCATTTGATGAGAATGTTGTGTGTCTTAAACTTTATAGAGGTACAGATTGTGCTATAAAATTTATTGAATACATTGAAAATGATGTAAAAGAAATTTATAAAAAATATTTAAAATATCAAGTACCATTGAAAGATTTATCATCTGTGGAACAGATTGAATATGAAAATTCTAGCATTTGTTATGTATGTGAAAAACCTTTTTCAAAAGGAAATTTCATAAAGTGTAGGGATCATTGTCATATTACAGGTAAATATCGAGGAGCCGCCCACTCAATATGTAATTTGCATTTTAAACCTCCAAAATATATACCAATAGTATTGCATAATTTAAAAAACTATGATTCTCACCTATTTATTAAATCGCTTTGCTATAATAAAGAAAATATTAGTGTTATAGCTCAAAGTAAAGAAAAGTATATTTCTTTTAGTAAGGAAATTTTCGTTGATGTGTCAGAAAAGCGGAAACCAGTTGCTTTGCGACTACGCTTTATAGATTCTTTTCAATTTCTCCCAGAGTCTTTAGAGTCACTATCACAAACTCTACAAGATTCACAATGTTTTGAAATTAAAAAGTTTTTCTCAAATGCTGATGAATTTCGATACATTAGACAAAAAGGGGTATTTCCATACTCTTACATAGATTCCAACGAAAAATTAAATGAGAAATCTCTACCATTGATTGATAAATTTTATAATAACTTAACCGATGAAAATATCTCTCCTCAAGACTACAGTCGTGCTGTAGAAGTGTGGAATCTATTTAAGTGTTCTACAATAGGGGCTTATTCCGATATTTACTTAAAATCAGATGTTTTACTTTTGGCTGATGTTTTTGAAAATTATAGATCCACATGTATTAAAACCTATAAGTTAGATCCTGTTAATTATGTCACTAGCCCTTCTATGTGCTGGGATGCAATGATGAAATTAACTAATGTAGAATTAGAATTATTAACGGAACCAGATATGCTTCATTTTTTCAAAAAAGGTGTTCGTGGTGGGGTTAGCACTTGTTCCAAACGCAAATCTGAAGCAAATAATCCATTCTTAGAAAATTTTAATCCTGAAAGACCTACAACATATATCGCTTACTTAGACGCCACAAATTTGTATGGTTATGCTATGAAACAATATTTGCCTGAAAAAAATTTTGCTTGGGTACCTAAGCTCGAAATAGAAACTTTAAATATATCCGAACTTTCAGATACATCATCTATAGGATACATATTTGAAGTTGATTTAGAATATCCAAATTATTTACATGATAGTCATAATGATTTCCCATTTTGTCCTGAACAATATACACCACCAATTTCAAACCACTCAAAATTAATTCCAAACTTACATAATAAATATAACTATATCATTCACTACCGATATCTGAAACAATGTCTACAATTTGGACTCAAAATCATAAAAATACACAGAGCAGTTAAGTTTACACAATCACCATGGTTAGCGGAATATATAGATTTAAATACAAATTTACGAAATTTATCTAAAAATAAATTTGATAAAAATTGTTATAAATTGGCAAATAATTCAATTTTCGGTAAAACCATGGAAAATGTTGATAGGCGAGCAGATATTAAATTAGTATCTCAATGGGAAAGACAGGGTAATAAATTTAGTGCCGAAAAACTTATTTCTAAACCTCAATTAAAGGATTTTAAAATTTTCTCTGAAAATCTAGTTGCTCTTCAACTTCAACAGGTTTGCATTGAATACAATAAACCAATTTATGTTGGGATGAGTATTCTGGATATTGCAAAAACTGTAATGTATAATTTTTATTATGGGTATTTAAAAGTAAAATATGGTAATAATTTAAATTTATTATATACGGATACTGATTCCTTAATTCTTGAAGTTCAGACCCAAAACTTTTATGAAGATATGAAGCTAAATCTGGATCAATTTGATACTTCTAATTTTTCTGAACAAAATATTCATTGCATGCCTATTACAACATCAGTTGTTGGTAAATTTAAAGATGAGTACAAAGGGATTCCCATTGAAAGTTTTTATGGAACTGGTGCTAAAGCATATTGTATAAAATCCAAAAATAGTGTAGATAAAAAAGCAAAAGGCGTTAGTAGATCATGTATAAAAAATCAATTAACATTATCAGATTATAAAGATGTTGTTGAGAAAGGTGACAAAATATTCTGCACCATGTATGTATTCAAGTCAGATATGCATAATATATACACTAATTTGTTAAATAAATTGGCATTAACAACTCATGATGATAAAAGATATTGTATACCAAATTCCACAAAAACTCTTGCATGGGGACATAAGGATATTTTGGAAACAGATTTTTTTGATAAAGATATGAAAATGATGTATGATACTCTAACTTTTTTAAGTTCTGGAAACGAAAATGGATCTAAAAATAAAAAACCGCGATTAGAATTAACTACTCCTAGTAATTTTTCATCTTTATAAAGACATCATTTTATATGATGATAAATTATGTAAGTCGTTTTTGAAGCTTTAAAAGTTGGAGGGGAAACTGAATCCAAAAACATATATATTGTATAGAAATACCATTATTTGTTAGTAATATTACAACAATGACTGCTGCATCTTTAATAGTTTTAGTTTCCCTTGTTGGAAATGTGATATATGTAAATTACATTCCTAATACAGTTAGGGCTGATATATGTATAAATGCCCTCAAAAATGAAACCGACTGCTACAAACAGATGAAAATGACATATCTTGTTGGAAATTCACACTTTTTTACCTATAATGTAACTGATTCTGCTTTGTGTGAAAATACATACATAAAAATTAAATATTCCATGACAAACAAACCATTACAATATTCAGATTGGATTCCTTTCAATAATAAAAAAGAAGAATCTTGTCATTGTGTCTGTTGTTATATATTTGTTATTATATTTACAGCAGCAATATTTATTTGTACATGTTTAATTTTATTGTATTTCATGAAAAAATATCTATAAAAATATTTAATAAATGTTAAAAAAATAATATAAATTTTGTTTTTTATTGATTCTCGTTAGTATAAAGACATTTAAAGTTTATCCCCTCCTCTTAAATGGAGAGGGAAAATAAGTTTACCCCTCCACTTGAGAGGAGAGGGAAAATGTATAAAATTTAGGAGCAAACGGATTGATAGTTAGTTTTTTGAGAGCAAGCAGATAGCCAGTTAGTTTTTGAAATACATCATTTAAAATGTTCAGTAATCAGAGTAAAAATATATTTGAAAATTCACCATTAAAAAAGAAAATAAAAAAAACAATTATAAATTCTACAAAATATAATTTAAATAATTCTAACTCTAAATATGCTGTGATTGGTTTGTGGGTGGAAAGTGATTTTCTACCATGCATTGAACTTGGTGGTAAAAATGGTCAGTCTGTGATATTAAATGAAGATGATTGGAAGAACTTATTGCAATATCAAGGAGTTATAACAAATTATATGTTTTCACCAAATGTTTTCAATGAACCGATATATTTGCAAAATTTATCTATTCATTTTGAAAAGATTGGTGAATTACCAATAGTGAAGATTGTGAAAAGCTGTGATTTTATTTACTATGGAAATGAAACTGTGTGCAGACTATGGGAACAAATTCCACTTATAGAATATAGACTAAATGTTTTACAAAAACAAAACTTTCGACGTTATTTCAACGTTTTTAGAAATAACAATTTTTACGACGGAGATTCTTTTGACAAAATATATAATGTCCTTTCTCCAAAACAAAATCTAAATAGTGAAAATGTGTGCTCCATGCTGGAACTGCTGTTGAATCATCCCGAAGAACTAGAACAAAAATTAAAGTCTAAGCACTATTATGAAGAAGACAGTATCTATTGATGAATCAAGAAACCAAATTCATCTGATGGTTGCTTGGAACTTCGCCTACAGAAAAGCTCGTATGACTTCTGAAGAGTTTATAAATCAAAAACATTTTAGAAGAAGGATCAAATTGACTGAAGAAATTTTAAATCCCATATTAGACTCTGATTATAGGAATATTGTATTTAAAAAAATGTTTATGTAATAAGCTTATTTTTAAATAAAACAAATATATATAAAAAATCATTTTTTTTTATTACAAACATCAATTATTATTACAGCATTAATTACTATTACATCACATCTCTCTTGAAGATCCAAGAGTTATAAGATTTATCTAATCCTAACCATTTTACAAATACTTTGTTTCCTTTCTTTCTTAACACTTTTTCCACCAGATATACATTTGGGTGTCTTACTTTTTGAAGTTCTTCTTCATAGAAACCTCCTTGAATATCTATCCCATTTCCATCTTGAATCAAATACGTTGTTGGATTAGTAAGCTGGATTTTTTTTATTTGAAAAATTTCGTTTGACCAGTTGGGCGTGTAACCTTTAGAAAATTGTTCGCGAATCTTGCTTATTCGTACTCTATCACTGACACGAAATTTTGGTGATCTGGGATCCACAGTTTTCCTATGAGTATAAGCTGATTTCAAGATTTCCATTTCATTCTTTTTGTTAACTTCGTTTGGTTTTTTTCCGATTGTTGAATGCTTAGTATTATTGTATTCTGTAATTATTTCTTTAAGAAAGCTGATCCATTTATAATTACCTAGTAAACTAAACTTTTTCCACATTTTGTTTTTTATCGTTCTATTTACTCTCTCTACAATACTAGCTTTCATATTAGAAAATGTGTTGTAATGATTAATTTTGAACTGCTCCATAAGTTTCTGAAAGTCTTGATTAAAGAATTCTTTACCCTGATCAGTATTCAGATTTGTTGGGGGAGTTTTTAAAGTTAATAGAATTTTTTTCATTGCAGCTGCTACATCTTTACCAGTTTTGGATTTTACAGGTTCTGCCCATACAAATTTAGAAAACACATTTATTACCATTAAAATATATCTTAAACCCCTATTAAATTTCGCATATGGCTGCATTTCTATCAGATCAGCTTGAAATAGATCATTAAGCCCTTTTACAATTGTTCGTCTCCTTCTATATCGCCTTCTCGCCGGTTTATGTAATTCATTTACAACGTCTTGCTTAATTTTACTCATTATTAATTTATACCTTACTCTCGAAAATAAATCCCACAAATAACTTTACCTCCTTCTAAACCGTTTATAAAAGCCCTTTATCGCTGATGTTGTAAAATATAAAAAAAAATCATCTCAGTTTTTTTTAGTAAGTTCTTTAATTTTATTTTCCATTGCTTCAAATGATTTTTTATTTTCATTTATAATTTCTTTTATTGACGAATTTATTTGGGTGATGTTGTTAGTAAGATCAGAAATTTTTACATTAAATTTATTTTCCATTGTTTCAAATGATTTGTTATTTTCATTTCTAATTTCTTTTATTGACGAATTTATTTGGGTGATGTTGTTATTAAGATCAGACATTTTTACATTAAATTTAGTTTCCAAAAGAACATTTGATAACGTATAATCTTTTTTGAAACCACCTAATGTTGAATTCATTTCTTCTCTTGCATAATTCATTGTATCATTAAATTCTTTTCTAGAAACTTCAGCAGCTCTTTGAACTAATTCGTTTAAAGATTTTATTTCTTTTGTTAATTTATCTTCTAGATTTTTTATATCTTTTCCTAATTGAAATTCTGCATTTGTAATATCTAATGTCATTTTCACAATTTTTTTTTCTATATTTTTTATGTCTGACACTGTCTTTTCAGCTTTGTGTAGTATATCTGTATAAGATGTTTCAAGTTCTTTTATGAGTAAAGAAGTCTCCTCGATTTTTGAACTATTATTTTTAATTTTAATTAATACATCCTTTTTAGAAACTTCTATTATAGCTTGCACTACTTCTAGTAAGGATTCTAATTCTTTTTGTAATTTCTCATCGATTGCCTTTGTAAAATTTCCCTCGTCAAAAGACGTTTCAGATTTGGTTTTCAGATTGTTTAACTGCTTTAGTATATCCTCGATTTTTTCATTATCTTTTGTAATTTGATCTTTGAATTTTGTTTCAATTTTTTCATTTTCGTTTTGAAAATCCTCCTTCAATTTGTCTTCTAAATATTGTAAATTTGATTTATATGCATTGATTTTAATTTCAAATTCTTTAATTTGTTCTTTAAATTCATTAACTTTGTCGGTATCTTTTTTGTGAATTAGGAAATGAGTGTTCATTGATTTTTCAAGATTTTGTGTATTTTTATCCATAACGTCATGTATTTTCTTAAAATTCCTTACTTCTTCTGCTACTCTATCATTAAGCAAATTAGTAAAATTTTGAAACTTTGATGTAATTTCCTTGGAAATACTGTTCTTGACATTGTCAATTGCTGAAGTATCCTTAATTATTGATTTAATTGATGTAATTTCATTTTTTATTTCATTTTCAAAATCATCAACTTTATCATATTTTAACTTCACTACGTCAAAGTCATTTGCATATTTAGAAACTTTCTGAGAAAATTTTTCTACTACATCATCATTTCCATCAACAGTATTTTTCAAATTAATTATCTTGTCATTATATTCAGGAATAACTTTATCCTCAAATAACTTAATCTTTTTTGCAATATTTTGTATATTGTTATCATATTCATTTATTCTCTTATTTAAATTATTAACATCGCTTTTCAACCCGGGATCTAAATTTTGAATTAATTTGTTTTCAATATATTTGACATCGCTTTTAAAAATTTTTATTATTTTCTCTTCAACATTTGATAATATTTTATTTTCTAGTGATAATAATGTGTTTAGAGCAGATTTTTTTGAAATATGACGACCAAATTTATCGATGGTCATTTTAGAAATGTTTAAAAGTATCTATTATGTCCTTTTATATAATAATATTCGCTTCTCTTAGTTCTTCAATAATGGAAATAATTTCATTGTTATGACCAGTGTGTCCCGCAAGCATGGATGCTACCAATAGTCGAAGTCTCTCAACAAGTTCGTTTACATTATCCCAATATATGTAATCTGTATTAGGTTTATTAACTTTTAAAGTTATACCAAATCCGGTTTTTTTTGAAGACACTCGACTTTCTCTATATGGAGCTTTGCGTCTTTCAAAAAATCCCTGGACTGCTTGTTGAGATTCGGGATTTAGAGTTTTAGTTTTTGTAATTCCTTTGCTTTGCAAATAAGGTCCTATTATAGAAATATATTTATGTGATCCATTCCCCTGCACCTGCTCATTTGGATCATTATTTCTACGGTATGCATTGGTTCTTTTTAAAATATCCATATAATTTTCCAAATCTTGTTTTTTATACCCTATTGGTTCTTTTTTAAATAATAACTCATATAAACCTGGTGTACCTGTATAGGTTATTCCTTCAATTTTGATGTTTTTACCAATAATTTCGACAGGTTTTTGAGTTAAACCCAAAAAGAATTTCTCGGTTTCCAAATCATGAACTATTCCATATTGGTGATCAAACTCATGTTCAACATCTTTTACACCGCTATCAATATATTGGCGAGGTAATTCATCAAATCCTAATAAATATTCTTTATATAAATCTGTATCAACAAATGTTCTAACTGTTTGCCGTGTTTGTTCCAGTATATCTGAAAGATTTCCTATTGTGGAGTGTGAACCTGAAGAAGGGTTTGTTTCTGCAATAATACTTGTTTGTTGTATAGATGGCATTTGACTTGCTGAAGCTAAACTCGCGTCCCAGTCAATAATCGATGGTATTTCTGTAGGAAGGAGTGGAGTTTTTCCCGTCTTTCTTTTTTCTGGTGTTGATGTTCCATATTGTAATTTTCTCTTTGGTGTTAGTGTTTGAATTGATCTTTTCTGTGGTGTTTCATAAATTTTTTTAATTGGTGTGTGTAGCTCTTCCTTTATTTCAACAGGTTCAATTTTACCAATCGTTGAAATTAATTCTTGTAAGGGTTGAGTTATCGGTTTATATGTTTCCTCCAATTTAGTTTGCGCCTCAAATTCCGCATTTTTTAAACTCTGATATTTTTGTTTAACAGCTTTTCTTGATTTAACTAGCTCTCTTGCTAAACGTTCATCCATGATTGGTATAATTTACCATCAAACGTTTATTTTTATAAGTAAATATATGAATCAAATCCTTTTCGATATCGGCCAGATTTCACATTAGAGTCTTTGTCTATTACTAAAAATCCAAATTTATCTTTCCAACATATTAAGCACAACTCATTAAATTGGTTTAATGACATATCAACATTAACATGATCATCATAAATATGTTTTAAGTTTGTTCGATCTTGTTGAAATATAACAATTAAATTTGCATTGTCACGAATTAATTGTTTCGGAATAGAAGAATATGTTTGACATAAATAAAAACAATCAGTATTTTTGTGTCTTCCGAAACAAAAATAGTCCTTTACAACATTCTGATTACAACACACTATATCATCAAATATTATTATAGAGTTTGGTTTAACTTGTTTTGGTGAAACAATTGTTTCTTCATTTTCAGATTCATAGTATCCAATTTTTTTCAAAGGTTTAAAAAGTGTTCTCAAATATTTATACTTTGGTTGATATAAGGATTTTGAATAAACATACAGATTTTCAAATCGCAAACCATTCGGATCTTCAATCAAACTAATAATAACATTGGTTTTGCCACAGCCTGACGGGCCAATAATTAACCCTCTTTTACTATTTCCCTCAAACAGTTTTCCATGTTTTCTAAAACCATTCACTGAACTTTCATGATCCTTAATTGTTATAGAGTATGGTTGTTTCTCAACTCTCATTTTATATATAAAACAAACTATTAATATTCAGTATTGTGATGTAACTGGTTAGTTATCACTAGGATTGCAACTATATATAATGTTTCCATCACATAATAAACGAATCATTTACAAGACAAACAGCAAAAGGAAAGGAAGTGGTTTAGTAAACTCATTAATAAATAAATTACCCTTTGAATTGCATATTCCTGGTTATAATTTTTGTGGACCTGGAACAAAATTGGAAAAACGATTGTCAAGAGGTGATAAAGGTATAAATTTATTGGATGAGGCTTGTAAAGAACACGATATTGCTTACTCACAATCAAATGATATAAAAAGAAGGCATTTAGCTGATAAAGTATTAGCTGACAAAGCTTTATCAAGGTTCAAAGCTAAAGATTCTAGTTTTGGGGAAAAAACTGCTGCACTAGGAATTACTGGTGCTATGAAAATTAAAAGAAAATTAGGTATGGGACTTCGAACGAGAAGAAAGTTCAAGCGAAAAACTCGAAAAGGACGAGGACTATCATTATCTCAGGTAATTTCAAAAGCTAGAAAAGGAATTAAGGGGAAACGTTTTAAAGACCTAAATGAAAGTATTCAAACTGCTTTAAAAGCTATTAAAAAAACTGGTAAAGTGTTACCTCCAAAGAAAAGGGTAATTCCAATCCCAAAGACTGGCGGATTTCTTCCACTTATACCTTTATTTGCTGGTTTGTCTGCTCTTGGTGCTCTTGGAGGAGGGGCTGCAGGTATTGCTAAAGCAGTAAATGATGCAAAAGCAGCCAAAGCGAAATTAGAAGAATCTAAACGACACAATCAAATGATGGAGTCCATTGCGGTAGGAAAAAAAGGAAGTGGACTTTATTTAAAACCCTATAAAACAGGATGTGGATTATACTTGAAACCTTATTCAAAAAACTGCTAAAACATATACCTCGAAAAGCACTTACAAATTACGATTTACTTAAATACGCTAAATATTTACAAATTCCCAACTTTCGTGGTATTTTTATGAGGGATAAATTACCAAAAAAGATAAAGTTAATTGAAAGTGCAATTGTCAATCTAGATAATCACAGTGGTGTTGGTACTCACTGGATAGCATATACAAAAAAAGGAAAAAACATAATATATTTTGATAGTTATGGTAATTTGCGACCCCCTTCTGAATTAATTAAATATTTTTATAGCGACCAAAATAATAATATTGTTAATTATAATTATAACAGTTATCAAAACTTTAACAAAACAAATTGTGGTCAATTGTGTCTAAAATTTCTTTATAACCATATGTAACACCTAATTTTAGTTTATTATTAAACATATTTTTAAAGTAAAATGTCATATAGTTTTGTTCTTAGCGGCAATTCCGCTATTTTAACATCAGAGTTACATCCTCCAATATATTTAGATGAAGATGTTGAATATGTTATCGGTCTTGTAAATTTCGAAACATTTAATGCAATTCCCAATATTGATGTTGGGAATAATGTATTAATTCATGATGAAAATTTAGAAATAGCCATACCCCCAGGTAGCTACGAATTAGAAGACATAACAGATTTTTTAAAAAAACACTTGGATGAGGATAAAATTAGTTTTAGTCTTTATGCAAATAATAATACTTTACGTACACATCTTAAATGTTCAGCCCCCATAACTTTTCGTGAAGGAACTATTGGTAAATTATTAGGGTTTAAAAATGGGCGATTGGAAGCCAACATTGAACATATATCAGATTTTCCCGCGGAAATAATTAAAGTAAATTCAATAAATATAGACTGCAGTATTGCAGAGGGATCATATTTAAACGGGAAACCTGTTCATATAATACACCAATTTTTCCCGAGCGTTGCTCCAGGGTTCAAAATAATTGAGTCACCTCAAAACGTCATATATTTCCCAGTCACCGTTAAAGTAATTGATAAAATAGCCATTAAAATAATAGATCAGGAAGGTGATTTGGTTAATTTTAGAGAAGAAACCATAACCATCAGACTACATCTTAAAAAAGTAGATTAAAGATGGTAATATTATATAACAATAAATCTGCAAACTTTACTAGAAAATTTAATAATAAAAACATTAATAAGACAAGAAAGAAACCAACTTCCTTTAGTAGGAAATCAAACTTCCAAAGGTTAACACCTTCTAATAGAAAATTTCTTCAAAGTTTGGGTTTTAAACTTAAATAAAAATGGATTATTTAAATGTAAGAGAAAATGTATTGGTTGATGAATCAATATTAAGCTGGGAAATTCTTTCTTTCGATCCTTTTAATCCTACAAAACTCGGACCAAATGATGAAATCAGAATTGCTTTGCAACAAACAGGAAAATATCCTTTACCTTGCAAAAGTGAAATTTATGTGGAATTGCAAGTAACTAAAGAAGATGATTCCCCTTTAGCTAATACTGTTTTAATTAATAATGCTCCGGCATTTTTATTTAAAGAATTACGCTATATTTTAAATGGTGTTACTATTGACTCCGTTCGGGATATTGGTATAACTTCAACTCTTAAGGGATATATTTCATTTAATCAAAATGAAAGTGCTAAATTGGAAAATGCCGGTTGGTATCCGAAAACAAAATCTAAAGAAAAAATTATGACTGATGACAAAGGTAATGTTTCATTATGTATACCATTAAAGATGTATTCAGGATTTTTTGAAGATTATAATAAGATTATTCTTAATTCACAACAAGAACTTATTCTAATAAGAAGTAATGATGATACAAATGCATTATTATCCAGTAATGAAGATGAAAAACCCAAAGTTAAAATTACCAAGTTGTGTTGGAGAGTTCCTCATCTTACTGTAGCGATTCCGCAAGAATTAGCACTTACCAAAATTATTGACAAAAATAGTGATATACTAATAACCTTCCGAAGCTGGGAATTAGTTGAATATCCAGAGTTATTGGAAACTACGAGGCACAACTGGCCCGTAAAAACATCTACAAAAGTCGAAACGCCACGTCATGTTCTAATTGCTTTTCAGAAAAATAGACGTGGTAATCTAAAAATGGATATGAGTAAATTTGATCATTGTAATTTAAGAAATATGAATGTCTTTTTAAATTCAGAAAGATATCCTTACAATGATCTTCAACTTGACTTTGAAAATAATAAATTTGCTACTCTGTATGAAATGTTTACAGACTTTCGTCAAGGGTATTATAACTCTCCAGTGGAACCAATTTTTAATCCGAAAGAATTTAAAGAAAATGCTCCTATAGTTTACATTAATTGTTCACATCAAAGAGATTTACTACAAACAGGTCCAGTAACCATGAGAATTGAATTTGAAACCAAGGAAAAAATTCCCCCTAAAACAGCGGCATATTGTGTTATAATTCATGATAAAGTTTTCAGTTACAATCCATTAACAAAAATTGTGAAACAGTTGTAATACAATTTCCTTAAGATAAAATACTCTTTTTAAACAAACCGCTACTTACGCTTAAGAGCGCACGCGTCAATTTTGATATTTATTAACGTAGCCAAACCAGAATTCTTCATTTATATAATGTCTTACGAGATTTCAGTTCGAGTATTAGATTTTCAACTTCAGTTGCAGAAATTAAAAAAACAAATAAGTGAATATCAATTAAAAGTAGAAATGATCAAGAAATTCAAATATTTGAAAATATGAAACTTATTCTAGATCTTCAAGGATTCAAAATTGAAAATAATAAATTTATTGTAAAGGAATTAGCAGCGTACGATGGGCAAAAGACAAGTCATTTTATTTTCAAAGCTCCATTTCCGATGGGTCATTTACCATCCTATTTACACAAACAAGCTCTGTGGTTAATAAAAAATTACCATTGCATTGAATGGTGTGAAGGATTTACACCATTACACAAATGTGGAGATATCATAAGAGATTTAAGCGCTAAGGTGGACTATGTTTATGTAAAAGGGGAAGAAAAGGCAGATTTCGTAAAGAAGTATTCCATGAAACCAGTTATCGAGATTGATGAACAACCCACCCTAAAGAAAATGGATCCTTGCTGCTTTTATCATCAAAAAATACCATGTGTATGTGCATTATCAAATGTTTATTACCTTTACAACAATTTTTTTATGTAATAAAAGACTTGATTACAAATTATGTGTTTTATTTTCTAACATTGTTTTAATACATGAAATATTATTATTTAATCCTAGTTCTTGAAGTTTACATATTAAAATATCTATATTTTTATTTTTTAAATATTCGCTACAACATTTAGCTGCTAGTAAACATAATTCCGCATGTTCCATATAATTTAAAAACACTATAATATTCTGCGCTTCACTTTCTTGACCTTCATATGCATAAAACTCGGAACAGGCTGCGGACATCAAAAACTCTTCATACATTTCTCTTATTAATAATTCCATAATAAATCCTACACTAAAACCTCCCTGTTTCTCAATATCTCTTTATCTCTCTCTTCCTCTTCCACGATTTCTTTTAATATATCAGGATCTTTTATATAATCCTTCAATATCCTTAAAAAGTAACTGAATCCTATTTTCTTTATTTCATGAAAGAACTTCGGCAAATTTTGGGTTTTTCTATAATTTAAACAGGCTTCTGCAGCTAATTGGTATTGGAAGGCAGTCTCATAATATACCTGTGCCCACTCGGGGTGTGTTTTCCTTAGCATTGCATTCTTTAATTCGGAATTTTGAAGTTTAGTAAACTGTTTACCTAATTTGATTATTTCATTTTGCAAATCACTGTTCATAACTACCACTTATTTTTAATTTAACACTGTTCTTTATTAGTGGTGAATCTTCTATATAAGCTTAAGACTAGTTGCAAATGAATGTAGCTCGCTCAGATTCAGTCCTTTAAAATACCAGCTCCCCTCCAACTGCTACCAGCTCCCCTCCAACTACTGTGGTGGTTAGGAAGGAGGTAGGAGGTGGAGCAAAAAGAGGCGGAGTTTATGAAACCAATCGGAATAGGGGGCGAACTTGGGCAGCCAATCAGAAACAAGGTCATTCTTGGCTGACCAATCAAAAAAGTGGTGGGGGGGTCAACTAGGAGCCCCCTATTCCCACTACTGACAGCTCTAGTATACTTTGATAGCTATTTACCTGGTAGCTGGTGGTAATGAAATGAGAAAAGTAAATTTACCACTTAATTTTTAAGGGTGATTTACGTCTAAACCGTTGGGTTTAGCGATGTAAATAAAGAGCTCCTTTTTTAAAGGCCTGGCATCAGTCTTTCAGAAATTATGCCAAAAACTACTGTAGCTGTCAACACTAAAAAATTATGACAAAAAAACAATTTTCAATGTAGGTAAAGTGCCCTCTAGCGGCAAACAATCAATGTGAATTGTTACTAAAATGATGAAGCGCAGAAGACTTAGCCTATCTTTCAAATATTAGTCAAATCGGTTTTCCTGTAAGCGAGTAATTCAAAAAACAAAAAATAAAAACTTGAACTTGGACGGCTTGTAACTCGAAAACGAATGACATTTTGAAAAAAAATTATATGAAGCTCTACCCTTATTTTGTCAAGTAGAATCACCCCCTTAAGTTTCGTGATCGATTTTTGAATCACCCTGTATATATATATATATATATATATATATATATATATATATATATATATATATATATATATATATATATATATATATATATATATTTACCCTTTATTGGTTTACACCGCCCAGACGCTATAAATCTCTTTTGGCGCCGGGCGTCGAAGAAGGGTTCGAACCGGCAAAGATCAAAGAGGTTCGTTGCAAGCTCGTTCCAAGCTCGTTGCATCTCGACACAGGCTCGTCACGTGCTCGTCTCGCCATATTTATACGCACCTTAAAATCTCCAATTTGACTTTGCGCTATTTTGCTCCTTTGGCCGATGTAATTAGAGCAGTAATGTGTATATTTTATCGCTTGTAACTTTAGAAATATGAACTCTTTTTTATATAGTTTTTATGAAATTATCTTTTTATTTTGATTTGTACTTTTTAGCCGGCTTCTAAAAGAAGGAGTTTCTCAATTCGTCGACTATGTATTTTTTTTTATGTATGTACATCGATTACTCCGGAACGGCGGCCCGATTTGAATAAAATATTTGACGTTATGTTTAGGAAGTTACTACCGTGGTCACATATTTTTTTGAACGACATTGGTGCAGTAAAATTTAAAATGGCGCTGACAATATGGCTGCCAAAAAAGTTAATTTTGACCGATTTTGTCCAAAATTGGCATGGAGGAATTTTCGGAGACGTACACAACGAACCTTAAATTATTTTTTAAAAATTAAATATGGTAGATTCAGTATGGCTGCCATAAAATTTAATTTTACCCGATTTTCTCCAAAATTGGTGTGGAGGAGTTTTCGGGGTCGCACATAACGAATACAAATTATTTTTAAAACATTCAGTATGGCGGACGAAAAAATCAATTTTGTCCGATTTCTCCAAATTTGGTATGGGGGGTTTGCGGGGAGATATATATATATATATATATATATATATATATATATATATATATATATATATATATACATATATATATATATATATATATATATATATATATATATATATATATATATATATATATATATATATATATATATATCGGGTGTCAACGAATCTATTAGACAAGTCATAATTTCTAGAGTATTATGTGTATCAAAATGAGAATTGGTACAGGTAAATGTTATGTCAAGAGGAGAGTTTTTGCATATTTTCCACTTTCCGGTCACTTCCGGTTTCACCGGAAATGGCCCCGGTTTTGAATTCTTAAATACAACACCCTGTATATTTTAACATATTTGGATTTCTGAGACAATTCTAGATCAGAATGTGACATATTAAAAACTTTTTACGTCTACTTCATTTTTTTAGAGCCACTTTTAAAATTGCATCTAGGTGGCCATGATCGGACGCAAACTAATCTAAGGGCCTTAGGTGATGTCAAAAAAATACAATCGCAAAGTTTTAGTTACTAGTATGAAAGACAGGAATTGGATTAAAAATTTAACAAAATTAACAAAAAACTAACAAAATAAACTAATAACTTAGACGGCGCACTTAAAATATTTGAAAGTACAGTAGCTGAATTTGTTAAAAAGTTTAGTGTAGTAAATGTTAAAAGTGCATTCCTTCTTTTTCACGACACATTTCAGCTCGTTCAATTGTTTCTTTCAACACGTTTTGTAGCATTTGAGGCGTTATACTTCTAAATGCCCGTAAAATTCTTTCTTCCAATATTTCAAGAGTAGCTGCGGCTGCTCCATAGTAAACCCTTTCTTTAACATATCCCCAGACAAAGAAATCGAGCACAGTAAGATCCGGTGAGCGGTCTGGCCACCGTACCGGACCATTGGTTGCAATAATTCGATTATTAAAGTGCTCTATTAAATAATTAAGAACTTGTCTAGTATTGTGAGGCGGTGCTCCATCTTGTTGAAAGTAAATTCGCCGTAAAACTGCTAAAGGTATATCATTGAGATGATTTCGTTGGGCCCAGTACCGAGTATTTTGCTTATTGAACATACCATTATTTGTAAATCGGGATTCGTCGGAAAATAGAATAAAATCGATAAAATTTGGGTTAACTCTATGATTTTGAGCAGCCAATCACAAAACACTACCCGTCTATCGCCATCCTCAGTATACAAATGTTGATGTAACTGATATTTAAATGCTCGATATCCATGCTTTTTCAGTATTTTTCTTGCTGATTCATAACTTATCTGCAGTTCTTGACTAATTTTTCATAACGAAACTGTTTTATCAACCTCAACCATAGCAAGTACGTTAATCTCAGTCTCTTCATTTATGATAAACCTCTGTTCCGCCCCTTGATTTCCTATTTGCCTAAAACGAGTCTCGACATACGGAAAATACTGATGGGCTGGATGTTGCCGATTCGGATATCTATGAACTCGGCAGCATTCCTTGAATTTCTATGACACTCTCCAAATATTAATAACATATTCACTTTTTCACTTTGAGTATACATTATTTTAACGAAAATTTAAACTAAACTTAACGAAAATTAAGAAACTTTTACGTCTGTTCTTAGAGCGTATGTCACTGTCATTATCTACTTAAGTGAGTGCTTTGTTTTCCAAAGAACACTTGATAAAAACAGTTGCAAATTATTATGCATCATGGCTGTCCATGGCGCACTTGTCATAAGTAAATAAATTATCCAGTATTTTGCTTAATAATATTTAATTTCTGTTCTTATGTCTAATCCAATCGCAAATAAATTAGTACCGTTAGATTCGTCAAAGAATGCTTTTTTCGAAAAGTAGTTGTCAAAAAGGGGTCGCCATTTGAAAATTAATAGTTAGAAGTGAAAACGTAATTTTGTCAACTTGTCTTATTCCTGTCTTTCATACTAGTAACTAAAACTTTGCGATTGTATTTTTTTGACATCACCTAAGGCCCTTAGATTAGTTTACGTCCGATCATGGCCACCTAGATGCAATTTTAAAAGTGGCTCTAAAAAAATGAAGTAGACGTAAAAAATTTTTAAAATGTCACATTCTGATCTAGAATTGTCTCAGAAATCCAAAAATGTTAAAATATACAGGGTGTTCCATTTAAAAATTCAAAACCGGGGCCATTTCCGGTGAAACCGGAAGTGGCCGGAAAGTGGCCATTTACTTGTACCAATTCTCATTTTGATACACATAATACTCTAGAAATTATGACTTGTCTAATAGATTCGTTGACATCCGGTATAGATTATTTTGGAGGTTTTAGAGTAAAAATTAGCGTGTCTCCTCTCAGGGCCAGCCCAAAACTGAACCTAATTCTTAATTCAAAACTTTTATATAAAAAAGAATGAACAAAGTAGGATAAACATTTCAGACAATTTAATCTACTGACATATTTTAACTAGACAGTAGTACTGGTTATTCCTAATAATTCCAAAAAAAAATGGGGAAATCAGAGAGCGACAGAGGTGGTAGATGTAGACTGTATTCAATAGGTTGGTTATATTTTTGAATAAAAAAATACAAATTAAATCAATGTATATTAAGAAATACTTTTTAAGTTCTTCACCTACCTTAATTTCTAAAATTCTTGATCTTCTATTTAGCTCTGGACATACGTAAGCACGTGAGATAGTGCAAATTGCGGAACGGTTTCAGTACATGAACGTACGTCTAGCATTGCACTTCTTATACTACTCTTGCTTTGTCAGTAGGAATTTTCTGCTATCAATTCGCATTTTAATTGACAAAAAAAGTTTAGTCCGAGTATCTTGTATATAGCAAATAAATAATAAAAATTAATATTAAATATATCGCTAACCAATAACAATATTTTTAATAAAATAAGTCACAATTATATATTTTCTAAGAGAGTAAAAATTTAAAATAAAATTTGTTCATTTATTATATTTAGCTATTTTTTTGTCGTTGGTTAACGATCATTTCGTCGCTCATGTGCACTGCACCATCTTGCCCTCGCTAGGATTGACTCAGTGAAGTTAGATTCAATTTTATAACTTAATTTATTTCAAAAGTTTATTTATTACTTAACAAAAGTTATAAACTTCCACATGTCCTACCCCAACCATGGGCCAATTTCAAAAAGACACTTTAAGAAAAGAGGCTCTCAATAAATTTATGATACCTGACTAGCTAATATGTAGAATTACCAAGTTTTCATAATGTGACCAAATGTATTATACAGGGCGATTCTCCGTAAATTTATCGATCGATTGTGGGAAAATTATTATAAGAAAAAATCTGAAAATTTGACAGTGTACTTAACCTGCATGGGGGACAGCAGGCTAAAATATTTTCAAAATGGCGGCACTTCCGGTTATACCGAAAGTAGATGTCAACTTGCTTATTTTAAATAGAACACCCTATATATTATTACATTTTTAATTTCTTTGGTAAATTCTAGACATATTTCGTGAATAATATTCTACTTAAGTCTCATCGTTTCGAACATATTTAAATTTTTATGTCAAAAATGACGTTTGCGGGCCAAAACTTAACTAGAATTTTTTCTATAAGAAAGTATTTATTATTTAGATTGGTTAGTTTTCTTGTAGATGAAGATCAGTTTTAGTACTCTTTTTATGATATTTTGAAAGTTATTAGTACAGAGTAGTCAAAAGACAAGAATAAAATTTATATTTAAAAACTCAATTTTTTCAAATAGAAAACATCTATTTTTATAACGTTATCATATTAAGTATTTAAAATAAGGGTAACTTTGTATAAGGTTGTCTATTCCAAAAATTCTAAAAATGCTATACGGCTTTAAGTTTTGTTATTAGTTGGCTATGACGACAAAGCGTGGCGAAAATAAAACAACCGAATCCTACAGAATTATCACTGTTTCTTGCCATTTGACATTCATTAATAATAATCATACCGGGCTGTTAAATTACACGCACGAAGATTATTTAAACTTATTTTGTTTTTTATGGAGAATACGATAGAGTTATTTCAACATGCGATACATTCGCGATCCGATATCCGAAGAAACAGACACCAAAACTATGAACTATTAAAAAGATTATAAAAAACGTCACGAACTTTGAATCTATAAAAACTAAAAGAATTAGAAACAAACCAGTTGTTAATAAAATAAAGTTGCAAAAATTATTTGACGCCCTTGAACTTCCAAATATTTTTTGCATCTGAGCAGGAACTCTTCATGGGTGCAGTGTTGCAGATGATCATGTTGATAAAATAGATTTCTGTGATCAGCCAGCCGCAAGTTATCTAAATAGTTCAGTTCCAAATTTCTCAAGATGTCGAAGTCGCGCTCACCTATAAGTTAGAAAACGTATTTTGCATCTAGCAGTCAGATTATCTTGCTAGAATTCTAGGGCGACTACGCTGTCATTTCTTATACCACAATATATTTTAAACTGCCAAGACTCTTGAAAATTTAATTCTCTAAATGGATGTATGTTTGAGTCTCCACAAGAGTGGGAATTGCGTCGATTAAACAATCCATTTTTTGTGAGTTTGGCGTTGTCCGATCAAATAATCTTATCCAAACAACCAGCATTTTCTTGTGACCGAAGTAAAATAAAATGACAGAACTCTACTCCTCGTGGAAAATCAGTGTCTTTTAGATGTTGTACTATAGAATATAGATAAGGATGAAAATTGTGTTTCCATAAAATCCTTAAAACTAATGTTTGAGATAATCCAGACTCAATTGCTACTTGCTTTGTAGATATTGTTCGATATGCGGCGAAATATCCTAAAATTGTAGTTTCAATATTTTCATTATTAACAATTGGTTAATTTATACTTCCTTTTGCTTTTATGGGTCCAAAGTTCTTGAAGTTCTCTGTAATCCTTTTAACAGTTGGTGGTGTTGGTTTCTGCTGCGAATGTATCGCATGTTCTTGAAATAAATCACATTCTCCATAAATAATAAATAAGTCTGAATAACCTTCGTGCATGTAATTTAATCGCTCTGGTATGATTATTATTAATGAATGTCGAATGGCAAGAAATAGTGACAATTCTATAGAATTCGATTGTTTTATTTTCGCCACAACTCGCAGTTATGGCCAACTAATAACAAAACTTAAAAGCCGTATAGCATATTTACAACAGAAAAATGTTGAGTTGCTAATATTTTGAAAATTACAAATTTTTAGCATAGACAACCTTAAACAAAGTTACCCTTATCTTTAATGCTTAATATGATAATAAAAATAGGTATATATAAGAGATATAAAATATAATGTGAGAGAAACTAAAATTTTCTCTGACAAATACGGTAATTTTAACCGTATTGTTTTTTCTGCTACAGGTACCGTATTTTTTAAAATTAAACTTCATAGTTGAGAACAAGTGTCTATTTTATTCGAATAACCCAAAGCAAGAGCCTCTGTGTAGGGATTAAGCCTTCCCGGAGTTACCAGTTTATCAATTTTGAGCTACAGATGAAATCTTAAATTTGATCATTCAGCAGTAGGAGTAATTGATGAAGTTGTGTTTTGTAATTTGCAATAAGTGTATTTATTATTAAACCCAGGGACTCTGGATTATTCCTAGAATGAAAATCATTTTTGATTTTGAAAAAGTTATTGGTTCGCGAATCTAAACGTGTGTACGTAGTGAGCTCTGTAAAATTTTATGGTGTTAAGTTGGTTTAAAAGCGAAATATTAGATGTATGAGACATGCATGAAAAGCTTGAACTTTTGAAAATATGAAAAATATCATCAATTCTTTACCGATTAACTACAAAAAACAAAAAAACGTAACATAATTTGTTAACAGGTTAGAAATAAATTTACATTTGGATGAACAAAAAAAAAACTATTTTGTATCTTATCACTCTTTTTTTCTCATAACAAACGAAGCAGTGTGCACAAATCCGGACTTAAATATTTACACCTATATTGCATTTTGAATGATGGAGTGTCACGTGTGTAATAAAAAGGAGTCGCGCTAAATTTATCGTTCTTGAATTGCGATGGATGTACTAGCTCGATTTGTGTAAAATGAAGTAGATTAACTTCATCAGAGATCTAGGTATTGGAGCTTAAGGGTGGCAGAATTATGAAATTTTACTCTCCAAAATGCCTTCGTTGCAGCAGACTATTAATGATAAAATGACGATAATTGAAGGCAAAGAAGAAATTATTGGACTGATACGACAAAAACTAGAAGACATATAGAAAAAAATCTAGATACTATTAAAAAGCAAACTTTTCCGTCATTCATTGAAGTTCTCCAAAAACCAAAAATTATTGAAAATATTCGGAGTTTGATAATCAGACAAAAAAAACATCAGTGTTGAAACAACAAAAAGGGACCTGCAGAAAAATATAAGGCCCTCAGATTTAAAATACAAAAGATATAAAGAATGGTGGTGTAATTATAAAGTGCTTAAGTATGGCAAAAAACTATTTTCGGTGAATGCTCTTTAGGACTATTTAACAAACTGATAAATATTAAAAAAATGTTTATACAATGCGATAAATATCCAGTTTATGAGGACCTAAGTATACTACGCTGTTTTAAATGTCAAGAATACTATCCAAATAAAATTTTTATAAAAAAAATTGAACCGACTTCTAAAAGTGCGCTAAAAAGTGAAAAATAACTATAAATTTTTATATGAAATTGAAATTTTTGAAGTCGGCGCCCAACTAATATCTGACAAAAGAGGATGCGCATAAACATATTAACAATACTTTATGTGTAATTGCTATCTTACCATAATTTGTATATATTAGTAGTTATTTGTTTCATTTAGAGGTAACTTGGCGCTGACTTCAAAAATTTCAATTTCATATAGAGATTTATAGTTATTTTTCACTTTTTAGCGCACTTTTGGAAGTCGGTATAAATTTTTAATAAAAATTTTATTTTCTGATTTTTAATTTTGAGTTCATTATGATATACATAAATTATTTGAACTAAGTACTAATCGAGATTAGTGCACCTCGCAATGACTCCAAGGTGGCAAAAAAGTACCAGTTTTATCCAAAGTTGTAATCACCCTAAAATGAACAACTAAAAATTCTTTGATTCTTAGAGTTCTACAAATATCAGTGAAATTGTATCAAAGAAGTATTTAATCTGTCATAGTAAATCCACTATCTTAAATTTTAAATTAATTTTAGATTGGCAATATAGGTCTCAAAAGCTTTAAAGAACTTGACAAGTAAATTTCTTAGCTCGATATATTTTATACTGCATATTGAGTTTGTATACATTCCAAGAACCCCGCAATATCAATTTTAGGCAAAATCGGAAAACGTAAAATTTTCACTCCCTCATATTGCATCTTGTTAACCTAATAACTTTATGTTCGTAATGCACGACCCCGAAAATACCCTAATACCAAATCTGATAAAATGCGAATAAGGTAAGATTTTCAACTCACTATATTAGATCCGTCATATTGAATTTCAAAAAAATAATTAACGTCTTAATGTAATCTAAATCTAAATCCTTCAAAGCCCCCTAATACAAATTTTAGATGAAATCCAGAAATTCAAAATTTCTAGACCGTCATATTGCCTCTGACATATTAGATTTTCTTAAAATAATTTTATATTCGTTATTCACATCCTTAAAAACGGTTGAGTCCCACATTTGAACAAAATCCAAAAATGTAAAATTTTTATTCCGCCATATTGAATCCTAAAAAAATACTATTAAATTCATAACTTACACCCTTAAAAATCCCTTATATCAGTTTTGGAGAAAATCGAGATATGTAAAATGTTGAATCCGCCAGATTGAGTTCTTCAGAAAATATTTTAAATTCGTAATTAACACCAACAAAAATTCCCCAATACTGATTTTAGACAAAATCGAGAGATGCAGAACCTTTAATCCGCCATATATAATTTTTTTTAAATAATGTCAGATTCGTAATGTGCGACCACAAAAACTCCGCCATATCAATTTTGAAAAAATCAGACAAAATTTATTTTTTATCCCCCATATTGGACGTCATATTGAATTTTTTAAAAATAATTTCAGATTCGTTATGTGCGACCCCGAAAACTTCCCGATACCAATTTTGGAGAAAATCGAACAAAATTTAGGTTTTTGTCTGCCATATTGAATCCGCCATATTGAATGTTTTAAAAATGGTTTTAGATTCGTCGTGTGCGACCCCAAAAACTCCCCCCGTACCAATTTTGGAGAAAATCGAACAAAATTTATCTTTTTGTCCGCCATATTGGATCCGCCATATTGATTTTTTTTTAAATAATTCTAGATTCGTTGGGTACACACCTGAAAATTTCCCTATGCCAATTTTGGAGAAAATCCGACAAAATTAATTTTCTTGTCCGCCATATTGTCAGCGACATCTTGGATTCTACTGTACCAATTTTGAGACCACCGCAGCAAGTTTCTTTACATAACGTAAAAAATTTCATTCAAATCGGTGCCGCCGTTCCCGAGTAATCGGTGTACATACATAAAAAAAAAACATACATACTTGAAGAATTGAGAACATCCTTCTTTTAGAAGTCGGTTAAAAATACAGACTGTCTCAATAAAACCGTTTGTAAATATTGTAGTGGAGAACATGAAACGCAAAATTGTCAAAAAATACAGAAAATGCAATAATTGCATAAAGGCAAATACCAAATACGATCTTAAGCACAGTGTGGAGCATGAGGCGAGCAGTTTGGAGTGTCCATCATATCAGTATTTATTAAGAATATTAAAAAGCAAAGTTGACTAAGGTGGATAAAATGGTTTTTGATCATCAAGTGAAATATAAACTTACATATTTGGTGTTTGGAATGGACGGTATCCTAAACAGTGAATATCTGGTATATGGAGGGAGTCTTTTTTTCACTTTAAGATATTTTGGGATCAAAGGACTAAAAAATTGTATATATCATGTAGTTCTACAATCGCTAATACTTTTAAACCCTTTATCTATTTTTAATATTTTAATTGCATTTTTCAACCTCCAGAGGATACAATTCTGCAACAATTAGAATTGGCGAGTGGAGATCTAGGTGGGTTGTTAGTTGACGAAGGACTGTTAAGCCAAACAATTAATCTGCTTCATCTCAATATTAAGAGTATTCACACGAATTTTGATCAGATGTAGTTGCTTATTGAACAGATTAACCTCATTTCTGTGACATTATTTTTCTAAGTGAATGTTTCAGAATTACGCCTATAGATTTATATAATATTCCTCGCTGTATGGCCCATTACAATGAGGGAAATATCGACAGGAATGATGGAGTTGTTATATATGTTAAGTCCCACATTGATGCTGAGATTTCACATGTGGAGCTAAGAGAAAATAGAGTTACTTTAAAATTAGAAAATATGAATTTTGGTGTGTCTGCTCTCTACTGGTCACCTACGATTGATGATAATTTATTCATTAATGATTTAGAACATTATTTTGGAGAATATATATCGAAAAATATTAATATAAAAATAATCAGCGTCAAATAGTGAACGAATATCTTTTATTAATCGGGCGATATGGATTCATTCCTTATATTACTTTACCTACAAGGGTGAACTCTTGCCTCGACCATATTTTTGTGAGAAATAAGTTAAAACTTAACAACGTGTCCTTTAATTCTTTTAGAATGGACACAGATGTAACAAATCACTTACCGGTGATGCTTAATATATGTACCGATGGGAGTAAAATTGCTACTGAATCAAAAACATTTATTCATGAACACATAGATTATAATAAACTAAAGCAAGAAATCTCGAATGTGAATTGGCAAGAGGTTTTACACACCCCTGATCCTGACTTGTCTATAAATATTTTCGTTGATACTTATACTAATATTTTAAAAAACTGCACTACTAAACGATATCTTATTAATAAAAAACATAAAAAAGGAATTGATTTCTGTAGGATTGGTGGTATCAACTAAACATAGAGGTAAAAAGTTATCAAATAATTTTAGCATTGAATCAGAAAATGAATACAAACATTACAGGAATATATTAAACAAGCTTATAAAAAAAACAAAAATTTAATTACTATAAAAATAAAATTGAAAATAATAAAAATAACATGAAAAAAATATACATAATTATGAATGATGCCACAAATGCTAAAAAAAAAGGGAAAATAACTTTCCTGATTTTAAAGTAGTTGATAAAAATGAACAAGATTCTACTGATAATATCGTCATGGCTACATTTGTAATGATTATTTAATAAATATTGGCGTTGAGATGGAGAAAAAATTGATTATCCATCAATCTCTTGCAATCTTGCGAGTAATGTAAACAATTCTATGTATTTATACCCAGTGACAGATAACGAACTTATTAAACAAATTTACTCATTAAAAAATGATAGTGCCGCAGATAAGGATAGTATTAGTGCTAAAACTATTAAATTTACCCATTTGGAAATAATTTAACCTTTATCACATATGATTAACCTTATTTTTATTATAAATAAAATACCAGCTTATTTTAAACAGTGAATAATATCCCCAATTTATAAAACAGCACCCAAAAACAAAATAGAAAATTACCGTCCAATAAGCCTAAAAAAATAACTGCTAAAATTTGTGAGAAAAGTCTAAATGATCGACTCGTAACCTTTCTAAAAATGAATGGCATATTGTCGGGGAATCAGTTTGGCTTCCCAGAGGGAGTGTGTACTGCTGACGCCATATATGGTCTGAGTTCTGAGATAATAGGCAAATTAAATGTGAATAAGAAAGTCACTGTTCATAGACAGAGAAAAGCGAAGGCTTTTGATACCGTGTCCTATGAAAAACATCTGGAGATCCTGGAACTCTATGGAGTGCGGGGCAGGGTATTGGAAGTCTTTAGGAGTTATTTTTAACAGAGAGTAGTTTATAAAGGTCACTGGCTGCCTTAGTGCGCCACGGAGAATTCAGATTGGTGTTGTACAGGGGATCATTTTGGGGGCCAATACTTTTCGTGACCTACATTAATGTTTTGTTAGACATCAATATCCGTAAGATCATTTATACATTTTATTTGCTGAGGGAATTCTTAAGTACAAAACTATTAATAGTTGTATACAAATCATTAATTGAATCAATTTTGAGGTATAGTTTGGTTGTGTGTGTGTGTGTGTGGGGGGGGGGTACTTATAAAGGTAACTTAAAGACACTTATTGTTGTACATAAATATATCTTAAAAATTATCTATAATTATATGTACAATTAGTATGTTTATATTACCATAAATCGAATAAATTGAAACATCTCATTAATCATAACTATTCAACCAGGGCAAACATGGGTAAAAACTTGATTATATCTCGAAATAGATAAACTATTAATTTAAAATTTATCGACTATTTAGTCCCTAAGTACTACAACATGTAGTATTAAAAGATTAAATCTTTTTAACAGTAAACGTAAATCATATATTGTAGAAAATTATCAAATCATCAAAACAATACAAGAGGGCTAGTGGGAAAATTACCATATGGGATCTGAAATGTAAATCTTGTTTATACTATAAATTCAAGCAAATAATCATTGTATGTGTATGACTATATGAAATATATTAGTATATAGGTGTGTATGTAAGGATGTATATTCCTTTATGGGTATTTCTGTTGCACATACATATGCTCTTGCATTTAAGTGCATTATGTAATAGGCTATACTAAATAATAAGCTACTATAACATGTGTAAATGTATAAAGTGATTTAACTCATTTTGTTGTAATAATAAAAAATAATAAAAATAAATAATTTTGTTTTACTACTGAATGGTGAACTTTATTTATTTTCGGGATAAGACTATTTTTTTACGTATTGCAAAGCTTTATCGTAAGGTTATTATCCTTAATATCCCTATATAAGCGTTCATTGGTTCACATATTTAATACAAATTACGACAATATCATAAGCCAGACAAAACTGACCGACTATAAGATTTAAATTTCATGGAAACTTGATCGAGTTTAAATTTTAAATCTTCTTAGTGAATTTGGCTGAAAATATTTTGTGATAATAAGGCTTCATTGGAGTATAAGTGTGTCTACACTAAACATAATAAAAATACGATTGTGATTTTATGGAATAACTGTATTTTGTAATAATATTATAAAAATTTTATTTTGTTTTGTGTAGTTGTGTTTATTAACGAAATAATATTTTATGCTAAAACTATTTAAGCGATAAAATAATCCTGCATCCGACGCCTATGGCGATGATTAAAATACCTTTTAACACTTCGCACTTCCAGATATATATTTTTATCTGACTCAAATAGTCAATTATTTCGATCGATATTTTTTAATATAAAATTTTTAACCCATTCCTATGGAAAATATATGTGTTTGAAATATTTTGTGAAATACACCGGACTAAAGAACTCATGTAGTTTGCACAAAAAAAAAGATAAAAAATTATTGATTATTCGGCCTAGGTTTTTAAATACACTTGAAAAATGAATAACTTTAACACGTTTAATGTAAATATGTGTTGTGAATCGATGACGCCTACTTACAGTAATGGAACTGCACCTCCTCATCATATGACGTCATATGGAACGTGTAACAATTATGGTTTGGATTTAATACCAGACCTGGACATTCAATATGAAGAATTAGTGCAAGTAAGTTAAAACAAGCAAATGGTGAGTTTATAGTTAACACGTTGCTATATATGTTCATTCAGATTCTAAGATAATTTCATAGTAGATAATACCGTAGACAGGGATGGAACAACAATTGAAGATGGCGAAGGGCCCACATATTTTAGTTAAATAAGCTTATTTAAAATGAATGGGAAAATAGCTACTTTACAGAAAACAATATGATCCAAAAATATAAGAAAACTAGTTTATAGTTTCAAAAATTCGTATTTAATATTTAGCATTTAAACTATTTCAACTAAAAATAACCGTTTTGATCCATAGGAAAATCTGAAAAATTTCTTTAACATTTTAAAAATAACTCTGCAAACTAAAAGATCTGAAAAAAAGTCACTTAGAGATAGCCTGTTGACATTTAATCAACCTTTTATCATGTACCGTTTCAAGATTCCTATAAATGCGCTCCATTTTATAAAGCCATGTATATAATGTACTTGTCTCTTGTCTTATGTTTTAGGAGTTCCTGAAAATAAATGTACCATTTTTTTTTCGCAAATTATTATGAGTTATCGAATCGGTTGAAAAAATGTCCCATTATTGTGACTCAATCTGCATTGTTTATTCTTTTAGTACTTTTTTTAGGATCCTAAAATCTATCACCCGCTGGATCTCCTGAAATTAGAAAACGATAATAGGTGGAATCAAGCACGTGAGTTTGTTTACTTATTTTTAACCGAATTCCAAGAAAAATGTTCTCAATTTCGTAATTCGACTGCTATATATATATATATATATATATATATATATATATATATATATATATATATATATATGTATGGTAATGGATTAGGTTTCAGATTAATACCACTATTCTGTGCTTGACGTTTCGCCCAATAGGACGATATTATAGTTTGCCACAAAACATACAATCACTTGTCACCACTGTTTACAAAGTTAAAAAGTAAGGTAACTCATGAAAAAAAATTTAACGTTATCTATTTCGTACCATGTCTAAATTGTCCACAGAAATATATTGAAATGACAGTAGATTGAATGGACATAAATATACAAAAAATGCAACGACAGAATTATACAAACATGAAACAAATTTTAAACATGAATTTAATTTTTCAAACACAAAGATTCTAATCCAGAAAAGAAACTACCATAAAATTCAAATAAAGGAAATGTTACATATAAAAAAAGAAAAACAAGCAAGGTATCAAAAACCTAAGCCAAATATATTTTAACCTAATAAACTAAACCACCTATTGTAGCCCTTATTGTTTTGTAACACACTGTATAGTTGATATTTTTAAAATTTATTTATACATCAGAAAAAACTGAGTAAAAATATTTCAAAATAAAAAAATATTAAGTTGATAGTAACCGAAGGAATCGTCAAATATTTCACTAAGAAACATGACCAAGGTAAATCGAGGTGTGTATCAGGGAATAATTTTTTATTTTTAATTTTTGATTTTTAATTCACATTATTGTATAGATTGATATTTTTAATTAATATTGTATCGTTTGAGTGTTAATTTTACATCATATGAGTGTGCCTTTGAGACCATGTTAGTTGTATTTTGCTTTTATTTTAGGTTATACTTTTGAAAAAGCCCACTACGTTGGGCGAAACGTCAAGCACAGAATAGTAGTACTAATCTAAAATATATATATATATATATATATATATATATATATATATATATATATATATATATATATATATATATATATATATATATATATATGTTTATACGGCTTTCACGGTTTCCTCCGTGTGAGATGCAATAGCAATGGATATATTCATATTTACTGTTGGCATTTTACTTCCTAGCCTAATTTAAATAAAATTAAAAAAAAATAACAGCAATGCCCAATCATCTTAATGCTAGAGTAAACGACTAAATATTAAAAAAAAATTGATAACCGCCCAACTGACAAGAAATTATATTAAAAATTTTAAAAACATTAAGGTAAACTACAAATTAATAGGAAACAAAATATTTACTTAAAGCGCAAAATTAAACAATCATTTAGAGTAGTCGCTTGCTCTAACTATTGAGTTTGAGTAACATAGGAGTATTAATGTGTTAAAAATGTACAAGTGAAATTTCCAGTACGACTTCAGATTTACAAAAAAAAAATAATCAAGCATTGATCGAACAACTGATTCATTACAATAAAAAACTACTTATGCATATATATATATATATATATATATATATATATATATATATATATATATAAATATTAATCAATTCCTAATTAAATTTATCAATAATTATTTTAACAAAAAATTAAACAAAAGATTTTTCATAGATTATAATTAGTTCTTCAATTAAATCAATCATCACGAAACTGGACATAAAATTTATAACTTTAGACCACTGTATGATGACGTTACAATACTTGGTTTATTAACATTAATTATTTTCAAATAAATTGCGTTATACCTGGCTAAAATGGAACGCGTTATAATTAACTCTTTATATAAATAACAACAAAATAAATATACTCAAAACATGATCAAATAAATTACTAAAATACCATATGAAAAGACAGGATACGCGTTCAGAAATTAACTAGAAGATCACTAATTTCACTAAATAAGCCAGTCTCTGGTACGCAAACATTACAGTCAACCACACAAAAAAAGAAAGACTGCTGGAATCAAACTGAAAGCTAATGCGACCATGAAGATATCACGATGCAAAAAAACTTTAAATTTATCAAAAATAAACCCAAAATGTGGCGCAAGATTGCATACAATGCAAAATACTTCAATATTACTATTAACAAATTAATTTAACTAAAAATTGGAAATATCGTGATACGTTCAGGAACAAAATATAGTGAAAAATACGAATGATGATAAAATACTCTCAAAATCAACTCTTACTGATAACAAATTATAAGATTTAGGCACTGTATGGTAGCAAATATTAAAAACCTAAAAAAAAAATCACATTTAAAAACTCAAGAACCATATATTTATCACAAAAAAAGAAATGATCGGCTCTAAAACCCCAAAATATATCTTAATAATATTCGAAAGTGGTTAATTTTGGATCTAAATGAGACTTAGAATAACATAACGGTTGGTTTTAAATTAGGCTTCAATTTCACTAGATAAAAATCAATTTTGAGCTGAAATCTTTTAATAAATAAAGAAAACTATGTAGGATCGTTTTAACAGTAATTATTTTAAAGTTCCTTACCCGATCTTCTGGGGTCAGACTGAGCACTACAACGGCATAATGTGGATATATCCACTGCTATTGCATCTCACACGGAGGAATCCGTGAAAGCCGCATAAACATATATACGCAATCCGGCGGGAGGTCGGCGAAGCCGCGTTCAGTATTTGCATGCTTCCTTCCGATCTGTCCTTTGCACAGTCAGGTGCATGTCGGTACCCTGATGAGTCTAGTAGAGATGAAACATGTACCTCTGCCATATCACTGTGGCGGAGAGGGTAAGTTTTGACTTTCTTCTCGGTATGGTGGTACCGGTAGGCCATCATCTCGATGGTGGTGGAATAGAATAAATTGCGTTCTATAACAATTTATTCTAACTATGAAACCTCTGACACAGAAAGGATATGATGGAGGGAAGTTTGCATTTACTGTTCGTATTTTACTTCACTCATATACGGAGCTGCATATACAACAGCAAATGTGGATATTATCACTGCTAATGCATCTCACACGGAGGAATCCGTGAAATCCGTATAAACATATATATATATATATATATATATATATATATATATATATATATATATATATATATATATATATATATATATATATTTAATTATTTATACGATTTTTATAGTTATATTACCTATTTGGGCTGACGGGAAACTTTTATGAAGTTCTAGGTGTGCTGTAATAAATGTTTTTTGACCTATGTCAAGTTCTATTATAACTAATATTACTTTGGGGTCTATATTCCTTAGATTAAGCAATCTTAATATGTCCTCTATTTTAAGTTTATCAAAGCTTGGGTGAGGTCAATAGAGCTCATGCTGTTGATCCTCAATAGTTTTCTTTACTATCTGGTGAACAGTGAATATTGTGTGTTTTGTTTATAATACTATTGTTGTTCCTCCATATTTAAGAATTTCGTCCATTATGTTATCCATCTTTAGTAACTTGCTCACTTTTAGTTTATAAATAAATCTCTGCTGGATGTCCATTTTGGTGATGCTGTGCTTAAACCATATCATTCACATTTTTTATCTCGGTTTCTGTTTCCATTTAGACATCTTGATTTTTGTTGTCAGTACCCTACAATTTTTTGGAAGTATGTAGTATGAAATAGGTTCTTTTCGAGTTTCCCATATTCTTTTTGCTTCATTGATGTCATTTTCCACATAGAAGAATATTTGTTACAGAATTTTTTTGGTATTCTAAATTGCTTTGTTTGCCTTATTTATAGCTACTTTGTATTATTTGTAAATAATGGACTGACCACGATATTGTATGTGTGATTGTGTTTCTTTTTTCTTGCCAAAGTTTTAATACTATAAAAAAAGACAGTTTTTTTTTTACCTTGAATAGTTTTTTACCAATTGCTTCACTTATTAATGTCATAATCAAATCAAAAATGTTGAAATGACAAAATATTACTGGAAAATTTTAATTTTTGGTAACATATAATCCTTTAATTTACAAAGTAATATTATTTTCTTTTCAGAATATCCATCAAATCCAAATTTCACTCGTTCACTAGAAAATACCTTTACTCAACGAAAAAATACGAAAAGAGCCAAAACCCAATATACAGCAGAACAGACATTAAAGCTCGAAAGGGAGTTTCAAACTAACAGATACCCATGTAAAACGAAAAGGTCATATTTGGCCCAAATATTTAATTTAACTGAAAAACAGATAAAAGTGTGGTTTCAAAATAGACGCATGAAGTTCAAGCATTATAGAAATAAACTGGAAAAAATATCTTCACCTGAATACGCTCGATCAGACAGAAGTTCTCTAATAAACGAAATGGAAAGAAGAACAACTGTTAATCGGCTCTTAGATCAGTCAGTTTTAGGACCAAGACAATATTCAAGCTTTGTGAGCACGTATGATTCTGTTTTTCCCACCCCATCTTGTCAATGGAAAAATGGACCATTCTCTACAACTAACCAAAACTTGTCACAACTTCCCACTTACTCTTTACCTGCGAATATAGTTGAATGTACAAGCACCAGCACGATTCCTGCAAGTTATAATGGTCATTGTATTAGTTATACCAATGAATCTACTTATCGACAATCTCATCTGCAGGCTTAAGAAATAATTATTATAATCTTTGAGGAATTAAGAAAAATAGTCCCCCCCAATATCTTACGAATCTACTTGAAATTCCTTCTTGGCATGACGATTTATATGACAATGCTAATACCAAACAGAATAATTTAAGACTATTTTATATTAAATATTACAACTGTAACATGGGGAATTAAAACTCTGTGAATTATGAAACCACAAAAAATGGAGACAAGGATTAGTTCAAAATTGGCTTAAAAATCCAAAACGTTCAACATTTGTAGTAAGTGTTTTAAAAATATTTCTAAAATTAAAATAGCATAATCACAGTTGGATGTAACTCTATTTCATTCAAGGTTAATCACTAGTATAATTTAGCATACTGTACAATTACGATGCATTCATACAGCCTGTTTTACATCTCTTTTCAATTTTTTAGATTAGTATTCCATGTTTGAAATGGCGTAGGTGTATATGTGAAAATTTTACTTGTGATAATTGTTTTATTAATGTTTATATAGAGGGTGGGGTACAGAAACGGATAAGCCGTTTATATGGCTGCTTATTTGCCAAAAAGTCACTCGGATCTGTCGATTTTATTATTATTTAAAATTACTTTATACAGGGTGGTCCAGAATATTGTTACTACTAACTTAAATTTGTTTAATTAATGAAATACATTGCATATCATATTTTTGAGTATATAGTCAACTCCAACTATTTTGTAAGATATTGAAAATGTCTTTCAGTAAATGCCCTGCATTAAATCAATTGATCTAGAAATCGCTTCCGTTCATTTTGTGCAACTTGTGGAGCAATTTCTCGTATTCCTTGTCGAATGGACTCTTTAAGCGTATCGACCAAGTTTTTGATGTGGCCCTACAAAAAAAGTACAGCTGGTTAAGATGAGTGATCTGAGTGGCCACTTCATGGAGCCGGAAAATTATATTTTAGTCTTCGTCACGTACGCAGTATAATGCAGAGAAACGCTGATCTGTTAAAACTGTAAGGTTAAATTTGAAAAATCAGGATCATTATCATCTGGAAAAAGCATTACTAGACCTGGATATGAACCATTTTGAAACAAAATATCAACATTTGCTCCAGGGAGGCTTTCATCAAAGAAACCTATTTTCAACAATGCCTGTACAAACATTGATATTTTTATTATACTGGGTGGGATTTTCTTCAATTTTGTAACGGCTTAAAATCATAAATATCTTAGACCATCGTTTTTCGACCTGGGGGTTGTGGTCTATAAGGGGTCACGACCTCTAGAAGGATCGCAATATATTTAATAAATAAGACCCATATGCGAAATATGCTTTTATTAAAATATTTTTAATTTAAAAACTCTCTCTTTCTCCGAGTCCAATTAGGCCTCCTCTTGTCTCTTCCATTCCAACCTATATTCTGCAATCAGGTGCCAATTTCTACCTGCTTTCCTTTTTATGTTGTCTATTCATCTTTTTTGGGGGTCTTCCGATACTTCTTTTTGACGACGAAGGTCTCCATTGCAATATATATTTTGTCCACCTTATATAGTCTTGCCTAGCCACGTGTCCCACTCAGGTCCATTTCAAAGTAACAATGCGTCTAATCACTTTCTCCACTTTCGTGCGTGTGGAAACACTTCTAAGTGCCTATATCTTAATAAAAAGATCCACCTTTTTTTTTTCTGCGACAAGACGGGTATATGTTTTTGATATTTCCTTTAACTGTCTGGAACTTGAACTCCATATCTTTCGGACACGTTCTCATGAACGCTCATATTTTAAATTTTTTCACCATCCTTGTATTTATATTTTTTCTTGTTTGTCTTTAACCATTCAATACATGTATCAATCTTTTTTGTGAAAAAAGTTGTTTTAAAGTTATTTTGAGTTTTAATTGTAAAATAAGATTTTTTAAAATTTTTTTTAACTACATTTTAACCACCTCTGTTAGCATGTAAGATTTTAAACATATTTTATATAATTTTGACTTTTAGGTTGTTTACCAAAGGAAAATAATATTATTATTAAATTAAGGAAAATAACAAAAAAATTTGTTTGAAAATGCCTTGAATAACAGGCGTTGTTTCTTTAACATTTACGTATGAACCTATCAATAAAAATAAAAAAAAATGATTGATACTTATGTATATATATATATATATATATATATATATATATATATATATATATATATATATATATACAGATGGGCCTCACAACTTATATTGGGAAGAAGTTTAAGATGAATAAAAATAAAACTAATCAATTTTATAATCGTTTCTATCAACATCTATTAACTACAAAATTTACAGCTTAACAAAAGAATAAATAAATTTTAATTTGACTTGTATAAATCTTCAAACTACTTAGAACTAACTCTAGAAATATGCTACACATTTACATTTTTTATTTACATATATACAATATAATATTCACAAAAATTGGTTATAAATTTTTGTAGGTAATAATTTCCACATATACATCATATTTTTTCGATAGTAAAGAGAAATATTTCTTAAATACATGTAGTCCAAGCCATAGGTAAATATAGTGAAGTAAATTCGGAGATGGATGAGGCTTACCCAGGGGTGTTGAAGGCAATGTAAGAAGAAAACCTACATAAAATGTAACAGCAAAAAATAAGTTGGGCCAAGACGTAGGGGGGGGGGGGGTCGAAGCTGGCTAAAACAGGTTTTTTGAATTTACAAGCCAAGGGAAAAAAGTTTCAGTTAAAAGTTGTACAGATTTTAAAAACGTACAATTTTTAAAATTTATTATTGTAAAAAGTCAAAAACCCTCGAAAACAACCATTTTCTTTTCATATCAATTGCAAAATTAACTTTTCTGCGCTATTTTATTTTTAAAGGGAAGCCCGCATCTTTCTGAACAAAGTGATATTGTATAACAATAAATCGGATAATTTGTTACTGAGATATTCCTAACTGTTTACACCAAGAAGCAAAATGTTGATTACTATAACTTATTTTTGATTGAAAATTTTGACCTCCACAAAGGCTCAACCCCTTAAATATCGCTTTAGAGAAGGGGGTGTTTTTTTTTTTAATCTGGGATTGCTCGAAAAATTATGAGTATGACATGCCCCCCTTTTTGAAGCGATATTTAAGGGATTGGAAATTAATTTTATCATTTTGTTCAAAATGTTGAGTACTTCTTCTTAAAATCAAAAAAGTTCAAAAAAAGTTAATTTTCCAATAAATAATTGAAATGAAAAAAATGGTCGATTTTAAGGGTTTTTTGGTATTTTTACAATAATAAATTGACAAAAATAATCGTGCAAAAGCTCAAATTGTAGGTTTTTAAAATCTCTGGTACCTTTGTTTGAAATTTTTTTTTTCAAAATGTGTTTCTGGGCTTGTAGATTCAAAAATTCTGCTTTAGCTAACTTTGAGCCCCCCTCTCTTGGCCTCAACGTACTACTGTTATATTTTATGTAGAGTTTGTTCTTACATTGCCCCAAGAACCCTGGATAGGTCTCATCCATCCCGGATTTTACGTAAAAAAACAGCACTAATTTTTACCTATGACTTGGACTAATATTAGAAAATCTAAATAAGATATATAGGAGAATTGTAGTAGACAATTATCTAATAGAGTCAGATATAGCATTCGGTTGAATGCTTAAGCTACATCATAAAAAACTACCACAAAAACGGGTTGCTAAACGCATTTTTTAATTGTTAACTTTGGCGACAATAAAAATATCATTTATATTAATTGTTACCATTATTTATATTAATATTTTCTTGTTTATTAATATTTTTGCCCAAAAAAAAACTATATTATTAATTTTTAATTTTAATAAAACAAAGTAAAACTTAACAGTATTATGTAGATTTAGTTTCGCCATTAAAGAATTTCTATATCATATATCAATAATTGTAAAATGGATCAATAAAACTAATATTGATGTGCGGCTGTCGGAATTGCCTTATCTTTATTTTTACCAATTTTTACGACGTTTCGATTAAGTTGTATCTCTAATCGTTATCAAGTATAAACTGAATGTTTTGTTTTAAGACTACGAGCTTATACTGGGACTATGTCCATTGAAGCGCAAAGTTTAGCTTCACTGTACACACCTCAATGATTTGATGTTACAAAGTAGTGGTTGCCAAAAATTAGGTATCTCAATACTAGGTTTATTAAAGATTCCATTATTGTTTTTAATGTAAGCTGCTTATATAAATTTTTTTTTCGTGTTGGTTTCCATATATATTGCCGCAGCCTCACACCATTTTTTATCACATTGTTTATCCCAGGCGTGTTCTGCAATACCTGATCTCGGCTGTTTTTATATTAAAACTACTGGCAATTCGTCTTATTGCCTCCGAAGTTTCTTTAATGTATGGAAATGTGAAGAACGAATGTGTTCCTTGGTTTCCAGTGTTCGTTGTTCTAAAGTTATTTATAACATCGTCAATTAGTTTTAAATCGGATAAATTTTAAATCCTATTTACAATAGAATGGTTATCCTTTAAAATTAATTGACAATGTTATAAATAACTTTAGGACAACTAACAATGGACAGCAAGAAACACATTCCTTCTTCACAATTCCGTACATTAAGGGAACTTCGGAGAAAATTATACGAATTGCCAATAGTTATAATATAAAAACAGCCTTTAAATCAGGAAATGCACTGAGAGCTCATTTAACGAAAACAAAACCAAAACTACCGATAAGAAATAATGCGTTTACAAAGTTTCATGTGAGTATGGTGAAATGTATATTGGAGAAACCAAACGACCACTAGAAGCTAGAATTAAGAAACATAAAACTCAGACACAAAAAGGGGAAACATCGAGATCAGGTATTGCAGAACACGCCTGGGATAAACAATGCCATATAAAATGGCGTGAGGCTGCGGCAATATATATGGAACACAACACGAAAAAAAATTTATAGAAGCAGCTTACAATAAAAACAATAATGGAATCTTCAATAAACCGAGTATGGAGATACCTAATCCTTGGCAACCATGACTTTGTAACATTAAATGATTGAGGTGTGTAATGTATAGCGAAACTTTGCTGTTCAAGTGACACAGTCCTTATATAAGCTCGTAGTCTTAAGATGAAACATTCAGTTTATACTTGATAATGATTAGAGATACAACCTAATCGAAACGTCGTAAAAATAAATAAAGACAATGAAAGTCTGACAACCACATTTTAGTCAATCTTCAACATTATCTACTTCAAAAAAAAGTTAATATTGATGTATTTGTGGAAATAACCAAAATTCTAATTATTAGAATTGTAATAAAATAGTGACTGTTTATCACTTTAAAGTTGTATTAATTCTCCATGACTGTTTTCCGAAATATTTTCATGGACGTACTGGGCGTCATTTCAAGAAATATTTAATGAGCCCTGCAGACCAGAGTGTAAGGAATTGAGTTCACTGGGGTAGTTGTTATGAGATCTTGTACAACTCGGAGGAACACTGTAGCCACCTGAGAACTGAACAGTGTCGGCAGGTAAGTTGTAACTTGGTTGGGGAAAGTTTTGATAGGAAGTAGGGTACAACCCGGTTCCCCATTGCGAAGCTGGTGTATGAAAGGCGGAGCCATACGTAGTTGCAAAGCCCGTGTATTGACTTTGGCTTAATACTGAGTGATTTAGTAGCCTGTTTACAATTGCCGAAGGTCCTTCTGTCTCTATAACTGACCTAGGGGAGCTATTACCTGACCGACTATCTTCTTGAGAAACACGTCTATCTTGGCCCGTTCCTTGATTGGATTTGCACTTGCTTTTTTTCTTAGATTTCATCCTTCTGTTTTGGAACCACACTTTGATCTGTTTTTCACTTAAATCCAAAATTTGAGCGAGATTAATTATCTTAGGTCTACACGGGTAGGGATTGCTACCAAATTCCTTTTCGAGCAGTATTACCTGCTTCGAAGTATATTGCGCCCTTGCTCCCTTCGACCCCAATTGCTTCGGATTTGTTCCTTGGCTGGAAGGGTTTTCTGGCAAAGGAGTGGGGTTTTCAAAATCGTGGTCTAATGGGTATTCTGGAAAGAAAAAAATTTTATTAATTTTTAAAGCATAAAAAATTATTCTAAATGAAAATTTTTTATCACATGAAGTTACAGTGACGATTTGTAAGTTGGGTGTTATTTTGGGTTCAATGGAATCACGATATTCAAGCGAACATTTTCATTGAAAGCTGAGGGTAACCGAATTTCTCATCGTCGTAAAAGATTGACTGGAAACATCGCAATCGTAAATGTCAGTATCTTAGAACAACCGAATTCCTGCATCTGACATCGCTTTTAGGAACTGGACATCCACCGTATAAATTTGCATTTTCTTCCTTACAAAATCCAGCAAACACAAGAACTACAGCCCACTAACGTTACCAGCTGGATCTGGGTACAACCGCAAGTTGACAATGGATTCGATAACAAAATCATTTCTGTTCTATTAGAGATAAAATTATATTGGTGGTACTTTTCACCCATTCAAAATGTTTTTCTAAAGATAAAACAAAGCATGTTGATATATTTTTATTATCCATCATCTTGGAAAGTGTCCGACAAATGTGGGTTGGACGCTTAGTCCCCTAGTTAGAAAATTTAAAAAAAATGACCAAAGGCATGTAGGATACACATTATGTTAGGTTTGCGTAGCAGTTAACAACGTTATTAGTTTATTTGTCATTCCATTGCATGTCTGTCATTGAGTGAATTGAAACCATGTTCGAGCAAAATTGTATTGGAAAAAATGGAATATTATTGAGAAGCAGCGCCATTATGTCGATTTATTCCTGATTTTTAATTTTACTTTAAGAAACTTATATATATATATATATATATATATATATATATATATATATATATATATATAAATGTTAACGTCCGTGTAATTTTAAAATAAAATAAGAAATTCTCGGCTATGCGGACAATGACCGTTGATAAATATTATTCTCTAGCTAAAAAGTGCGGAGGTCTGACAAGAACATGGAAAAACCCCAGGTCTGAAAAATGACGATGGCACTGTTTCGTCCTAGTATGGGATTCGTCAGGCCATTGCATTCGGAACAAACCATAATCTCGTATCTGTGTCCTATGAACAGATTTCAAGGTTGGAAAATAGTAAATAAGACACAGTGTCGACATCTCGATGGCTCACTCAATAACATAAGAACAACACAAATCAACAAATTTTGTTTAAAACCGCCATGTAGTGGTGCGATGGTAAATTAAAAGAGGAATATATCAAAACTCGATGCACGAACTTGCTACTCTAAGGATAGAGGATCACATTATTCGGCATCGGCAACCGCAATCGCCTGACGAGTCCCATACTAGGACGAAATAGGGCTGTCGTCATTACTCAGATCCGGAGTTCCATGTTCTTTGAAGATCTCCGCAGTTTTTAACATGAGAATAATATTTATCAACGGTCTTTGTCTGCATAGCCAAGAATTTCTTATTTTATTATATATATATATATATATATATATATATATATATAATATATATATATATATATATATATATATATATATTTTCTTGTTTCTTGAACCATAGATTATATCATTTTTTTTTATTTTGTCTTTTCTTGGGTTTAGGTTCTATATTTAATAAATACATAAAAACTGTTTGACGTTTCGCCCTTTATTCAAGGCATTTTCAAAATGTTTGCCTCCACGTGCGGCCCATGTGATGCTTCTATCTCCTCATAAAATGTCATATCGGATGTTTCACATGGGCCGCACGTGGAGGCAAACATTTTGAAAATGCCTTGAATAAAGGGCGAAACGTCAAACAGTTTTTATGTATTTATTAAATATAGAACCTAAACCCAAGAAAAGACAAAATAAAAAAAAATGATATAATCTATGGTTCAAGAAACAAGAAAATAAACATTGGTAGTTTGGGTTGAAGCTACTAAAACAAAACATCCGATATGACATTTTATGAGAAGATAGAAGCATCACATGGGCCGCACGTGGAGGCAAACATTTTGAAAATGTCTTGAATAAAGGGCGAAACGTCAAACAGTTTTTATGTATTTATTAAATATAGAACCTAAACCCAAGAAAAGACAAAATAAAAAAAAATGATATATATATATATATATATATATATATATATATATATATATATATATATATATATATATATATATATATATAATAAGTCGATGGAGGCTATTGGGCTAAAATATTTTCAAATGGAAATATTATTTTATTTTTAGATTCTATGTACTGTATTATAGACGTGTTTTCTATATAACGGTTTTTGATATTTTAAATTTTATGTCAAAAGTAGCGTTTGCAGGCCAAAATATAACTCATTTTTCCTACATGAAAGCTTTTATTTAATTGGTTGGTTTCCTTCTAGAAGGAGATCTACTTGAGCTGACTGTGTTGATATTTTGATAATAAATAAATATGGGATGATCAAAAACTAATATTAAACCTCTTATTTTTTAACATTATTAGCATCAAATTGAAAAAGGAAATATCTTATTTGAAAAATTTTGTAGTTTTTGAAATATTAGCAATTCAATATTTTTGTATTGTAAAAACGCTATTCGGCTTTAAACTTTTGTTATTAGTTGGCTATGACAGCAAAACGCTACGAAAAAAAAAGGTCACTACAGACATGTTATTCTTTCTTGCCATTTGACAAATATTAAAAAAAATCATGCCGGAGCGGTTAAATTATATGCACGAAAATTATTTTAAAATTTGTTTATCAGCTGTGTGGAATGTAACAAAGTTTATCAAGATCGTTCCATACATTTGTTGATAGATATACAGATGAACAGAAACTGGAATAAAGTTAAACAAATACTGGGAAACCTCTGTAGTGCTTTATTGTTTCCTTTCGTCGCGTTTCGCCGTCATAGCCAACTAATAACAAAACTTAAAAGCTATATAGCATTTTTCCATAAATAAAAATGTTATAAAAAAATTGAACCGATTTTTAAAAGTGCGCTGAAAAGTAGAAAATAACTATAAATTTTTATATGAAATTGAAATTTTTGAAGTCCAGTGCACCAAACTAATATCTGATAAAATGTGAACTTTCTTACCATAATTTGTGTATATTAGTAGTTATTTATTTAATTAAGAAATAATTTGGCGCCGACTTTAAAAATTGCAATTTCATATAAAAATTTATAGTTATTTTTCACTTTTTAGGGCACTTTTAGCAGTCGGTTCAATTTTTTTTATAAAAATTTTATTTTTCGATTTTTAGTTTTAAATTCATTTTGATATCCGTAAATTATTTGAACTATGTACTAATGGAGATTAGTTTACCTCGTAATGACTCCAAGGTGGGAAAAATTTACCTATTTTATACAAAGTTGTAAATCACTTTAAATAAACCACTAAAAATTTTTTGATTCTTAGAGTTCTCCAAATACCAGTGAAACAATTATTCTGTCATAGTAAATCCACTATCTTAAATTTCAAATTAATTTTAGGTTGGTAATATAGACCCCATAATCTTCCAACATCGATATTTAAAACAATTAAGACGTAAATTTCTTAGCCCGATATATTTTATATTGCATGTTGAATTTGTATACGCCCCAAGAACCTCGCAATATCAATTTTAGACAAAATCGGAAAATGGAAAATTTACAGTCCTCCATATTGTATCTTATCAACTTAATAGTCGTAAAAAGTTTATATTCGTTATACAATACCCCAAAAACCCCCTAAAACGATTCAGTCCCACCTTTGAACAAAATCGGAAAATGTAAAATCTTCAGTCCGCTATATTGGATTCGTCATATCGAATCCTGAAAAAATACTTTTAAATTCATAATTTACACCCTCAAGAACCCCTCTATATCAGTTTTGGAAAAAATCGAAAAATGTAAAATTTTCAGGCCGCCATATTGAATCCGCCGGATTGAGTGTTTCAAAAAATATTCTAAATTCGTAATTAGCACTAACAAAAATCCTTCAAATACTGATTTTAGACAAAGTCGAGAAGTGTGGAATTTTTAATCCGCCATCTTGGATCGGCATATTTAATTATTTTAAAAATAATTTCAGATTCGTAATGTGCGATTCCAAAAACTCTCCCGTATCAATTTTGAAAAACATTGGACAAAATTAATTTTTTATATAATATTTTGGATTCGTAATGTGCGACCCCAGAAACTCTCCCACACCAATTTTGGAGAAAATCGGACAAAATTAAATCTTTTGTCTGCCATATTGGATCCGCTATATTGAATTTTTTTAAAATAATTTGAGATTCATTGTGTACGACCCCAAAAATTCTCCAATGTTGGAGAAAATTGGGCAAAATTAATTTTTTTGGTCGCCATATTGTCAGAGCCATCTTGGAAATTACTGCACCAATTTCGTCCAAAAAAATACGAGACCACCGCAGCAACTTCCTGAACATAATGTAAAAAAAATTCATTAATATCGGTGCCGCCGTTCCGGAGTATTCGGTGTACATATATTAAAAAAAAACATACATACTCGACGAATTGAGAACCTCCTTCCTTTAGAAGTCGGTTAAACATGGACTAAATCGGAAAGCAGCGCTGTTATGTCCATTTATTCCAGATTTTTAACTCTACCATAGGAAACTTTATATATATATATATATATATATATATATATATATATATATATATATATATATGTATGTATGTATGTATATGTATATATATATATATATATATATATATATATATATATATATATTCTCAAGAAATAGGCACTGTAGAAGTTTTAAAATTTGGCAGTGAACCAAAGTCGAAGGAGGCAATTTGGCTGAAATATTTTTGAGATGGTGGATTTCCAGTTATACAGGAAGTTGATGGAACACCATATATTCTATTTCATTTTTAGATTCTACGTAAAATTGTAGAAATATTTTGTGTATAATATCCTATTCCTAAGTCTGTTTTTAATTTTATGTCAAACTAAACATAGCTATTAATAGTATATATATAGTTATATATGATATATAAGAAAGCCTTTATTATTTAACTGCGTTTGGTTTCCTTCTAGAAGATCAACTATAGTGATCAAAAACTAACATAAAATATTAACTAGAAAAAATAGTTTAAAGTAATTTTTTTTAAACGTAAACCTCATATTTTTATAGTGTAATCTTATTTATCTTTAAAAGTAATGGTGACTTGATATGAGATTGTTTACTCCAAAGATTTGCAGTTTTTGAAATATTGCCAGTTTAACATTTGAAAATGACATAAAATGGAATAAAACATATTAATTAATAGCAGTTTTGGAGATCCTGTATGAAAAAAGGACTGCATATTCTCTTTAAGTTAAAATAATGATGTGGGTCAAAGTATTTAGAAATTTGGTAACGTCACATTTTAAGGCAAAAAATTTAATTGAATAAAGCCTTCCATGAGGCTTAGACTTCGTTAAAAAAATCCGGATCATTACATTTTGAAAAAATTAAATTTATGCTTTCTTGTGACACCTTGCTTAAGCATAACTTTTTTTTTTAAATATATCCTTTTTAATCCCATTAACAAACAGAAAAAAAAATTCCCAACGATATGACGGTTTAGCCGCAATCGAACACCGAGGTACTAAATGGGCACACCTCATTTTTCCTTATAACGTAATTTTGTAAAAACTAAAGTAATTTAAGAAAAAAATAAGTAAATAAACTTACCTGGTTGGCTGCTTGCGGAATTTTGCTCCTCTTCCGGATGGATAACGGGACCCTGAAAATAATAATATAATTAAGAAAAAAATCACAAAATATAAACTGATTAAATTATTTATATTACGACAGTTTTTTCAATTAACTAGTCTATATTTTTTAATTATTATTTATAATAGTAGCCAAGGAAATGCGAAAGACAGTTTAGAAATATATCTTCAGAAAAGAGGACAAATACTTCATATACATGATGTTGCAAATTCGTCGTTACGTACGATAAGTGGCACGAGAAATAGTGCTGATTAACTATTTTTTGATCATCTGCTCCCATATTTCAGTTTATTACAAGCGATATCCAGAATATTCAAATATTTACAGACAAAAAAATGTTTTATCTTTTTCCGAGATTAAATATTTGGAAATTGATATTTTTAATGGTAGCTTAAAAGAACAGCAATTTTAGTTTGAATGATCATAAGATATTTTAAGAAAACTATTCAAAATAAGGTAGGATTATAAGTATACCATCGTAACTAGTCTAAATTTTGCTATATATGTTGTTCAAAAATTAACTTTTTCCTTGAGAAGTACAAATAACAATTTTCCTTGCACTAACTATTTGTTTTAAATTTCTAAGTATATGCAACCAGTTCCAATTTAAAAAGATTATTATGAAATCTAAGTATATCTGATCCTTAGGATAAGATAGTAAAAATATGTCATCATCCTCTAGCAGTTAATCTATTTGTTATAATTAATTGGGCAAGTTTAAAAAAGTGAATTTCGTTTCTTACAACATATTACTTTGTGCTGAAGATTATTTTGCCAATTATTGTAATTAATCAGCACAATATTTGTCCAAAATGTGACAAAAACATATAATTTTGTTTCAAAATTGAAATGTTTCAATAAAGGAGTTTGAATTATTGTTTTGAGAATTATATTTTAACTAAAATAATTTAATGTTGAACAATAATACCATTTTAGTAACAAACATGATTGTTTTGAAACTATAAGCAATCCACCTATATCTCTTACAAAACTGTACTTCCTTAGTTAGGCTATTTCTCCAATAATGCCCATTTAACATAAATATAAAAAATAATAGTGAAATCAGTTAAAGAGGAATAAAAATGAAATTGGTTCCTTAGCAGACCACAGGAATTATAATTTATATTATATATATATATATATATATATATATATATATATATATATAATATATATATATATATATATATATATATATGGATTAGATATGTCGACTTTATAAATTTTTTCCTCAATTGACTATAGTGTAACCCAGAAATTTTGTAAAATTGGGCTTAAATGATTTAAAAAACATTTTTGCTGTTTCCAAATATAAACTAAGGAACAAAAATTGTAAAATGAGCTTCGCTTTAGACGGCCGCTTAAAAAGTTCTTTAAAGATATATTTTTAATAATAACTCACCTGTTCTATTCTTTGCAAATAATCGCCGATCCAATCCATAGATGGTGAAGAAATGCTCTCTGTAATCCTTGAACAACTCATCATTATTTTAAATAACAAACTGAAACAATTTATTCACTAACTCACAAGCACTTAAAACACTGTTGGAAAATCAACTGCTTTCTGCAGAGCTAACAGATCAACTAAAGCCCTTATGGGATAATAGAAATTATTTGTAGGTATCGCTTGTCGTCAGTCCTAATTTGGAAAGTTGTTGATTTAGCCAATCAGGTACCAGAATTTTGTTACTCTACCTTCTTACGCTACCTGGTGAAAACTGGCGCATGGTCGGAAAGGCCCAGGTAGAAGTTGCCAAACTGGGACTATAATAATTATATTGGTAAAAAGAAACCTACTATTTACGTGGCGTGCTTATTTTAGTTTAATAAATCTGTGAATTTCTATAGGGTGTCAAAAAATAATGGAATACTCACATCATTTCAACATAAATAGTTTTAAATTTTTTTGTAATTATTTCAAATCACCAAATTATTTTATATGTTAGGATAAATGATACAAATTATACCGTATCTCTTCCGATAAACAGATAAAATACTTTATTAAATTATTACAAATATGAAGTGGAGCAAGAAAACGGAGCACGTTTAAAGTTTTCTATAGCCTTTCTTATAGCCTCAATTTCGACTAGCAAGAACAGAACATGCCAAATGACATTCCTTTTTTTCTTGAACCACTTCTATTTAGTTTTAGGTATTTTCTTGGGATTAGGTTCATATTAAAATATATTGTTCATTATTTTGACGGTTCGTTCGTTACTCAGAGAATTTTCAAAAATAAATATCTAAAACTTAAAACGAAGTTATAATTATAAATATAAATATGAAAAAATAAAACACATATTAAAAACATTATTTTCAGAAACAATCGTCTAAAATTTAAATCTCAAATATAAAACACATATGTAAAATAATAACACCAAATTCTGGAAAATTAATTATTTTAGAAAGTGCTATTTAGCAAAATCATACGTACCTTAAGAGTTCGTCAAAATCAATTTTAATATTAACAAACTCTCTAGGACTGCATTCGGGAACATGATGACCAAAAAATGAAAGGAATGTGTCTTTGCTTTGAGGAGAATATACACTTGGTATGTTACTAAAAGGATACACTGTATTTAAATTATACTCTTGTAGATTTGGCTCAGTTTCCCAGTTCGGTCATATATAGTATGTGTTTCTGTTTTCTGCTATAATTTCTTTTAATATTAATTTCTGTCCCTCTCTATTAGAGGTTTTCATTATTGGTGTCTTGCTTTTTAATAAGGTAAATATTGCGTTTAGTTGGTTTGTAACTTTATAATATGCAACGATATTGTTTTTCATTACAAAGTTTTTTAATTTTTTTTGAAAGTTCTGCTGTATCAGGTAATGCTATATGTCATTTCTTTGTATTTCCTGCTATGAGTTATCTTTGTTTTGGGTTCTTAGGTTGTTGTAGTGTTTATATGTTCTACATTTTATAATTTTTTCGATATCCTTTTTATTAAGATTGTTTTGATTATTGTTTCCTTTTACCTCCTTAAAGTCAAGTGTTTTAAAGTAGGAAACGTTAATAAAACAGGTCTGTCAAACAAGCTACATGATTACACTTATTCTTTGGATTTTTGAATGCTTGTAAAGTAAGAATCTGGAAATTGTATTATCCTGTTTACTCCAGATTCTGATGTAAATTCTAGTTTGTTACGAAAATTGTTAAATTATTGTACAATGTAATTTATTTTGTCGTTCGGAATTACCATTAAACAATCATCCACAAATAAAGATCAAGTCAAAATTTAGATTTTTTATGATTCTTTCCCCCATGATTAGTTGGGCGATTGTTGATGAAATAGGTGAATCTATTGAACAATGATTAATTTGTCTGTAAAATTTATTTTCATACTGAAAGTAATTTGTGGATCGATATTTTGATACAATGTTTAACATGTCCTAAATGAATTCTCGTAAGAGGCACCGTAAAAATATTTTTAATGTTCTGACCAACATTTGTTGTTTATCGAAATTTTTGGCGCATCATTTTTAAAAGGAGCAATGTAATTCAATGTATTTTTTAAGAAATCATTGATTACTAAACAATTAAACCATGAGGCAAATAATAGGCCGGCGTAATTTTTTTTAAATGTGCGTCAAAATCTCAGCTGTCACGTCCACACATCGGCATTTCAATATCAACAATTGCCGAAGAGTTTCTCTATTTGTTTGTAATTTAAAATCAACAATTAATTTGTTCTTTTTTGTCATTGTCAGTATAAGTCTCGAATTTTCAACTGCGCACCGACAGAGCGCTTTACGACCTCTGTATCACAGAATAAATAAAGAAAAAAGAACGTAAAAAGTTATAAACAAATTCACTGTGCAAAAAACTACTGGATATTTTTATTTGAAATTTTGCACACTTGTTTTATTCAACAAGTAGCTCCTTTGGATGCAGTATGAAGTTAATGCAATATATTTTCCTATTGTTTTTTACCAATTGAAGAAGCAGCCACTTTAGCAGGTTTTCTTACAGTAACTAAGGAACAAGTTATCCGATTTTTAGCTCATTTTATAAGTATTTTCAATGCGCACAACTTTTATTTGAAACTTTTTTCTCAAAAACAATAGCTTTTCCTAGAACTTGAAATAACTTTTTTCACATCTTAGTTTTTAAATAAAAAATTTTCCCCCCAAATAAATGAGACATAAAATCTACATAATTACTGTTATTATTCTGAAGATCTCTACGTAGTCAGAATTTTACTAACACTAAATTTTTATCTAGAGGCTAATTCCGTCAGCCTATAATGTAAAAAAATACTAAAAAAGTGACAAAAATAAATCAAATTTCCTCTAATAAATATATCAGAAGGAAAAAATATTTCAAAATACTATTGTTTAAGTTTTAACTAAATTTCCAGCTGTAGCACATTTATCCCAACCATCTCAGGTCATTCCATAAAGCTTTTACCTTTCTTGAAAAACAATCTTTGATGCAAGGATTATTCATTATTTATATGGCAATTTTAGGGTATCATTTATGACTACATATTCATTTGCTTACATTAGTAAATTTTCAAATAAAATGGTAAACACTTTTGTTATTTCCTTTTCCATACCTTTTATGCCTTTATAGCTTCACTGTATTACTTTATTTACACATTTTATAGTGAGTTAGCCGTACGGACTAACCCACTGACATCGGTACAAATTTATTGTTGTCGTTTCGTTTTATTTAACCGACTTCTTAAAGTAGGAGTTTCTCAATTCCATCACGTGCATAAAAAATACATATTTTTTTATGTATGTATATCGATTATTCCGGAACGGCGGCGCCGATTTGAAATTTTTTTTTTTTATGTTCAGGAAGTTGCTGCGGTGGTTCTATATTATCACGGATAAAATTAGTGAAGTAAAATTCAAGATGGCGCTGATAATATGGTGGACAAAATAATTAATTTTGTCCAATTCTCTCCAAAATTCGTGTGGAGTTTTTGGGGTCGCACATAACGAATCTGATATTTTTTTCAAAAAATTCAATATGGCAGATCCAATATGGCTAACGAAAAAATTAATTTTGTCCGATATTTTCCGAAATTGACGTTGCGGAGTTTTCGGAGTAGCATATAAAGAATCTAAAATTATTTTAAAAAAAATTCAACATGGCGAATTCAATATGACGGATAAAAAAATTAACATTCGTAAGGGGGAGTTTTCAGGGTTGCACATAACATATCTGAAATTATTTTTAAAAAATTCAATCTAGCGAATACAATATGGCGTCCTAAAAATTTTACATTTTTCGATTTTATTCAAATTTAGTACTGGGTCGTTTTTGAGGGTGTAAATAGCGGATTTAAGATTAATTTAAGAAAATTTAATGTGTCAGATCCAATATAACGGTTCAAAAATATTACATTTTCGGATTTTGTCCAAAATTGGTACTAAGAAGTTTTCGTGGGTAGATTCAGATTAAATTAAGAGGTTAAAATTGTTTTTTGAAATTCAATATGACGGATCTCATGTGGTGGTTTCCACATTTTACATTATTGAAATCTTTTTAAATTTGGTACTAGGGGGTTTTCGGGGTAGTAGATTAAGAATCTGAAGTTATTTTTTCTAGCCTAATATGACAGATACAATACGAAGGACTAAAAATTTTATATATTTCCACATTTGTCTAAAACTGATATTGGACGTTTTTAAGAGCGTATATAAACTCAAAATGCAGTTTCAAGTGTTTTAAATATCCGTATGGTGAGGTTTTGGGGGCCTGTATTACGAATCCAAAGTTAATTTAAAATTCAAGATAGTGGAGATTTACTCTGGCAGACTAAATATTTGTTTGAAAAAAAATTTTTAGTTGTTTATTTTGGTGTTGTGTACAACTATGGAAAAAATGAAAATGGGTACTTTTTTCCGACCTTGAAATTATTGCGAGGTACAATAATCTCGCTTAGTACCTATATAGTTTAGATAATTTATTGATATCATAACAAATTCAAAACTAAAAGAAGAAAAATAAAATATTTACAAAAATTGAACCCATTTTTGAAAAAGAGCAAAAAGAGAAAAACAACAACATAAATTTTTAAATGAAATCGAAATTTTTGAAGTCGGAGCCAAATTATTTCTTAATGGAACACATTTTGTCAGGTTTGGCGCCTATTTCAAAAATTTCAATTTCATATATAAATCTATATTGTAATTTTATGCTTTTTAGCGCTTTTTTAGAAGTTGCTTCAATTTTTTTGTAAAAATCTTATTTGGTTCATACTGAAATATTTTTTCCGTTTTACCAAAATTAGACAATTAGGAAAGACAATGGCAAGAAAGAGAAAAATCTACAGAAACGTGAGTAATTTCACTAATCAACTATTTTTTCTATTAGTCTGGGCATTTCAGTATTTGGTCAATTAAGAATGATTTGTGTCGTTCTCGTTTACCTATATCCCAAATTTTTTGTAATTTAATTCATGTCTTGTATACAAAGGTATCTTTTAAAGTTTTTTCCAAAGTATTACCGCCCATTCCTCGGGCTAAAATATTTGTCTCGAGCCCGGTTTACCATATTAAAAAAGTTGATAATTTCGGAAATATTGACTGTTAAAATTATGATCTTTAAAAATTGTTTTGAAAATATTTATTTTAATAATAGCTTGATCTCCATTGAATTAGAAAATCAAGATGTTGTTACAGTTTCGATGTACGTCGCAGAGAATGCCACCAGCAATACTCGCCTACATATAAAGCTTGATAACTTTTTTGTGCTGAACTAAATTAAATTTTTAAATAAAAATTCTTATTATTCGACAACTTTTATTTAAAAAAAGTTATGCCTCCTTCACATTTTGTCCAGGCTTAGGATTGGTCTAAGAATTAAGGGCCAAAAGAACAACAACAATAAAAGCTTACATAGCATCGAGCTAGTATAATAATAATGTAAGAATGAACTGACAAAGAATAGTACGGGTAACACACAAAGTCAACATCAGATCAAAATAGAAATATTTTATTTATTTTATTGATTAATGATCAAAGTAATCTCCGTTTTCATGTATACAAAGATTAATTCGGAGGAAGTTTAACTGTATTCTTGCCCACAATTCTTCTTTGGTGTTTACATATCTACAATATACCATTCATTTAGCAGTTCCCCATAAAGAATAATCCATAGGCATTAAATCCGGTAAATTGGGTGGCCAAATTGCACGAGTCTTTTCTCTGTCAATCCATCAATTTTGAAAATTACCATTTTAATTATTTCTATTATTTAATGTGTGGGTGCACTCTCATACATAAACTGCACATTTTGTTTAGTAGCTAGTGGAAGATCATCCAATAACATGGCATATTTACAAGAGGGTCTAAGTAATTCACACCATTTAAATGAGGTGGTAAGATAACAGGATCAATAATAAATCTGTCAGTGTTTCCTACCCATAAATTAATTCTAAATCCATGTTGATGATACCAAAGCCCTTATTATAGGTGGGCTTTCATTAACATAAATGTGTTCATTATATAAATTTGTTATACCCATTCTTATCAAGCAGTATTCACCAGGAGATGTTTTTTTTTTTGAAAATCTGCATTATGTGCTATCCGTGCATTAACGAATCGGCAGAAGCATAGTATCAATCCGGGGTCGAGAGGTAGAAATCCTTGTAATGCCTGGAGGTGGAATGGAAAAAACAGATATTCTCTTAAAGTCCACTCTAAGTTCCAAACTTTAGTGTCTGGAGCTCAGACTTGGTTCTAAAATTTGTTTTTCAATCTCAGGTGCCCTAGTAGTAAGATTCTATCCATAGCCAAGAGTAAAACTACCGGTTTCTCGAAAAGACGTTTGGTTCGTATATTGTAGATCTTTTACTGTATTTTCTCACCAACTACCAGCCATTTCCTTGACAATAACAGTAAACTAATATCATATTGGTCATTTTTGCGTTACTGTAATGTTGGGCCGTTGCAAAACTTTAAGAATTAAATGACACATTTTAAAATTAAACCATAAATTCTTGTTAGGTTGTATCGTTTGATGTTTGTGACTAATGACGGTACTTATCACTGTCAGCTCGCTGCTATGTAAATTTTTATTATTGTTAGCGTATTAGCCCTTAAACGCACTCAAAATTTCTTGAGCCAGTAATAAACGTGGATAAATTATGAAGGAGACTACCAGGGGTCTCAGTACGTAATAAAACATTTAAATTCGATTAGCTCAGGAACGGCTGCTGGAAGCGACACCTACTAAGTATAAGTTTTTGAGTTAAAAGGTGTCAAGGAATAGTAATTTTCAACTAGAAATTTAATATACCGAAACACAAAAAAGTTATGAAGCTTTAGATGAAGGCATAGTGCTGCTGGTGGCGCCCTCTGCAGTGTACGTCAAAATTTAATCAGATCTTGATTTCTCATCCTAAAAACCCGAAAGTATCAGGCCGATCATAGCTGAAAGTCATTCGATTCCGATCGCCTTTGCGAATCCAAGCAGCCTCTTTAATTGGAATTGCCTAACTGCTTCCGACGACAAAATTTTATCTCCAAAATATCTCTATCTCAGTCTGTTGAGTGCTGAATACTCTCTGAGAATATTGTCAATAGTTTCATCCTCCTCTTGATACTATTTGCTTGTCGGATTTTCTATGACACCGATTTTATGAAGTTGATCCTTCAGGTAACCATATCATGTCAATAATCCAGCCACAATTCGCTGCTCTTTCCTTTCTATGGAGAGAAGCTTCCTAGTAAGCCTTGCGTTAGTTTCAGTTATATATTCCTTGGCACACCTTAATCTAAGAGGTTGTCTCCACGATTCAATAGATTTGCTTTCCAGCAACAATTTTTATTCCCTTTTACCAACGGCAATTGGTGTAAGTAGAATCGGCTGGGGTCCATATGGTTCAATTTCAGATCCGATTTTTACCTGACAGCCCGTTTCCTCATTCCTGCATATGCCCCAGTAATCCGGAACACACACGAGTTTGATTGTAAAGCCGCTCTTTGCCAGACTGTTCAGTAAATCTTTGCACTCCGACACCAGTCACAAAGTTACGACATTGGACTTCAATGCCATTATCACAGCCTTACTGTCTATACTCAAAACGCTGTATATCTTTAAAAATTTAGTAATTGTAACGGTTTTTAGTTGCCATACATCAAAAAAAAATGTTCCTCATAAATATAACTAGGGTCGTTCATTTCTATTTTCTGTCTTCCTCTCGGAGTAGAGAAAAATAAGTTATTTTAAAATTGAAACAACATTTATACTTATTTCATAATTTTTAACATGTTTTATTATCTAAAATTTTATAATTTTTCAAAATATCCCATTAATATTTGTATAAAAATATGAACGTTAACACGCTTATCTACTCCGTATCTACTCCAGACATAACATAAATCGGAAAATACTGATGATTTTCCCTCCTTGTTTCTCTTAATAAATAATGAAAGAGATAAAAGATATCACAGGTCAGGAGCAAGGAACACAAAAGAAAGCCGCTGTTATTTACATAACCTTGCCTCAGACTAACTGTGTCTTTATTTTGTCCTATAATAACGGCAAACAATATTATTAAAGGCATTTTTGTCGACAACGTTGCGATATTTTTATTATATTACGATATAAAATAGTTTAGAAACTTTGTGCCGCTATTTAATATTGTAGTGTTTAGTGTTTGTGACTTTAAACATTTGATAGCCTATAAATTTTAGACTATCGTTATTATAATAAAAACACTTTACTAGTGCTTGTTTTTATTGGATTTATTTAGGTTTTCTAACTGGGTATGGATGTACATATGGAAAATTTTAATCAGCTTGATATACCAGTAAGTAACTAATAAAGAGGTTTTTTCTTGTAGTATCTCTTTCGAAAACGTTAAGCAACATTCTGTCGAGCTTTATGAAAATACACAGTATTTCAAACTCATGTGTACACTATGATTAGTTAATACAGCTTGTACAGAATATAATTAAAAATATTTAAAATATTATAACAAAGAATAATACGATAGCTGAAAACAAGGGAAACTGTTCCTTGAAACATATGCCTGAAATGCTTAATTTTGGAAGAAAAAAATAAGATGAACAAAATAGTACACATGCACAAATTTTTTAGTTATTTTTACAGGGAACGTTTTAGATTTCTAGGTATTTATTGGATTTAGTGAAGATTTAGGAGATAATTAGGGTACTTTAAGGTAGTTTTTGGAAAAGAAAACGAAATCGTAGCTCCATTTTTAGTATAATGTACTCTCTAGTATACAGGACCCTATCATTTTTCCAACCTATAATCTATATGAAAGAGGCCACTTTTAGCAACTTACATTTGTGTTTTAGGATATGGAGAATCACCCTTCTTCTTCAGGTATGCAGAGTCCTAAATTCCGCCACATAAGAAGCTGTCCTATAGCCCAAGATTTGATTAAATTTACTTACGATTATCTTAAAAGGAAGCTGCCTAATTGTAATCCTATAGAGGTAAATTTTGGGTTATGCTTATTTTTATACCTAATTGTTATTAGTGGCACTTTTTTGAAATTGAATTGTTGATTTTAAAAACAACATAGTTGACTCCAGCCCTACTGTTATTTATTTTCTACTACATAACATTGTTTTGTCATATTTGTTTCTAACTTTTGTTTTTTAAGTGATTCAGAAAATGTTTAAAATGTTTGTCAGTTTTAGTAAAACATGCTTCTGACTACAAAGGAACAATACTCTGAAAATAAAGTGTGAAACCTTAGTGACTGCACGGTTGTCAATAAAATTATATCAATGTACACATATAAAAATATTAGTAAATTTGTTCACCCAGAACTTCCCTCATCATTAATGTGATGTGCTTTAATTGCTCAGTTGAACTTGTATAACAATTTTTTTTAAGCCAAGTCACTATTTTTGATTTTAACTAAATATTCCACCCATGTGCCGACTTCTTATTCTGATATAACTATACATATCATTCAGTTGATATGATTTTTAAATTCTGGTACCCAAGAATCCTGAAAACGTATGACAGTGTAAATTCAAAATTAAACTTCTCCATCTACCAACAACCTTTTGTTCATAAAATATTAAATGCTATAATTCAGGTAAGCAAGTACCATTAAAATATTTTGAAAATACGGATAAATCCCATGGAATATATTAACTTCCATTCTTTTCACTTTGTCTTGTTACAGGATTGTTTCACCTAATTAGTTTTTGTTTACTTTTCGTTTCCGGAATATATATTTTGAAGCTCTTAATTCATATTTTAGCCCCAACATTTTTCAAAATTTTATATAGTTGGTATAATTGTCAATAAGAGAAAAATAACTTTTAGAACTCTTAAGTTTAAATCTAGTTTATGTGTCCCCTCATCATTTATCCAAAAATCACTTTAAAAATATTTGTTTATAGTATGAAATATGTACATTTAAAAAATTTTCCTTACAGGCTAATTTACTAATTAAAACAAGTAGCAAGGGAAGATCTGGGTAATCAACTTTATGAATTTTTAAAATTCAAATTAGAAACCAATGCTTACACTTATCCCATACAACTGTGAGAACTTTCCTAAATGCCCCAATAACGACAATAAAGGAAACAAGAAAAAGGAAGAGACCAAAAACTGAAGATATGAAGCAACAAAATTACAAATTAGAGATGAAATATATATGATGTTTTCTGAGGGTAAGTATTTCTAAAAAATTTTATATGTTATATTTTATTCTAACTTGTTTTGTTTACATTTTCTAACCCGTCAAGGTGTATGTATAATGAAAATATAAGTTTTAAAAATAAAAAAACCCAAAAAAATATTTGTAATGAATACAAAAAGTAAACATAATTTTACTAAATTAAATAGAATATTAAGATTTCGTCATTTCTTCATAACAATTTTTTATTTGTGAAGGTACCTCAATAACTGTCTCAATATTGTTGGAACGATTAAAGGCAAAAGAAATATACCATGGAGCAAGGACAAGTCTAGGCATATTACTAAAGCAAATAGGATTTATCTACAGGTAAACAATCATTTACATACAGCAAATAAATGTTAGATACAAATATAAAGCAGTTGCAATTGGGCCAAAATAATAAGCAGAATTTTTCACAGGAGACCTGTGTAATTTATTTTTGGAGGATACACATTTCATTTTTATTTATATATTTATATAGGAAGGATGACCCACGTAGAGCTTTAATGGAGAAACCACAAATTCAGAAAATGAGAAGAGACTTTCTTGAACAGTACTTAAAGAACGAAGAAAAAGGGGAAAATAAATTTGAGCCAGTCTTTATAGACGAAACATGGATTTTTCAAAATGGAGAAACCACAAATTCAGAAAATGAGAAGAGACTTTCTTGAACAGTACTTAAAGAACGAAGAAAAAGGGGAAAATAAATTTGAGCCAGTCTTTATAGACGAGACAAGGATTTTTCAAAATGGCACCCACAGACGATCATGGCAGGACAATAGCACTCAATCAGTACGAAAATTATCTGGGGAGGAATTTAGGTAATAAATCAGTTATTTGCACTACACAATTTGAATTTTTTTCATCTATAACAGGTTGCAAAAAGCTTTATTTAAATGGATTTTTCAAAATGGCACCCACAGACGATCATGGCAGGACAATAGCACTCAATCAGTACGAAAATTATCTGGGGAGGAATTTAGGTAATAAATCAGTTATTTGCACTACACAATTTGAATTTTTTTCATCTATAACAGGTTGCAAAAAGCTTTATTTAAATAATCCTTGGATCATTTCCTATTAGCAGGATGTTAAATATTAAATTTTTACTTTAATACTTTATTTCCTGGGAAGATTGAGAAATTTCTTACTTAAATTTCTGTATGTTTTATCAAACAAGTTTGAACCTTTTTAGGAAAAATTTTTACTTAATATGATAAAAATGTTTCCTTAATAAATGAAAGTTAAACAAATATTTTAATTTACATTTTACAAAATAATAATGATCATCTTACTTTGATACAGGCTTTCCAGAAATCCAAAAAAAAAATCTTGTAGTGATTTCTTAAGCGGTTTTATAAAAGAATTTGATATAAACATATATCTAAAATATTTCGTTTTCAAAATACAGGGCGTTAAAAATTATGAAAAAAAAAATATATTATCAAAATATAAAAACTGCTTACAGGTATTTTGCTGAAACGTGAAGTAAATCTGTATCGCGTAGAATCTAATTTGTTTCGGTTTAAGGAAACACAACTAATATTTTTATATTAAAATATCGTACATCAGTGTTCTTGCCCAAGTTCTCAGACGAGTCAATGCTTCGCCAATCGAAACTGCTAATATGGTATCATGTTTAATTGTGCTAAAAAAAGCCGATTTGAAATAAGTATTATAATTATTTAATTGCACACTCCTCACCCATAATTTATACAACATAAAGGTGCTTAAAAATAAACCAAAAATGGGTATAATACAGTATATTTTTAACAATGCATCATATTTCTAAAAAATAAACAGATGAAATAAATTTTCCAATTTCAAGGCATTAATGACATAAAAATTGAGAAAAATAAATTAATTTTGATATTATCCTTTAACTAAGACCATCAACACATGCAATGTTCCGTGTTCTAATTACGTGAAATGAAGATCCCTAAAGATGTTTCGAGCAATCTAGGTAAAAAGTTGCATAACATTTCAAATTTGACTTGGTCTAAACTCAAGAACCACTATTTCTTAATTGACCAAAACCATGAAAGCTTCCGTTGGTTAAGACGAATTTGTGTTTCTGCAAAATATTTCAAATAATTTGTATTGCCACATACTACTCTACTTTTTTTTCAGGTACATAGTACTGAATGCAGGAAATGAAAATGGATTCGTTGAAGATGCAATGCTGATTTTTAAATCAAAGTCAAAAACTGGAGATTACCATGGAGAAATGAATTCGAAAAACTTTGAAGCTTGGTTAAAAGATATTTTGCCAAAACTGGAAACACCTTTAATTGTTTTAGATAATGCTCCTTATCATAGTAGGCAACTTGAAAAATGGCCAACAAAGGGTTGGAGCAAGGACGCTATGAAAGCGTGGCTGAAAGAAAAATATATCAACTTTGGAGAAGATGCTACAAAAGATACTTTGTGGTCTTTGATATCTCGGTACCAAAGCCTGCAAAATGCTTTGTAGTAGATCAGCTAATAGAATCTTCTGGACATAAAGTTTTACGCTTGCCTCCATACCATTGCCATTTTAACACAATTGAAATGGTATGGAGTCAGGCAAAGAGAAATTATGACCAACTGATTCTACAAGTTAAAGAACCAATAGAGGCTTGGACAAAGGCGTTAGGAACAGTGACAAAACAGAATTGGGCCAACTATGTCGAACACACAAATAATATTACTAAAAAGCAGTGGTAAATTGAAAAGAAAATTCGAGTTCCTTTACAATCACTTATTATTAATGTTGGTGAGAGTGATGGCGATTCCTCAGAATAAGAGAAGTCATTTTGACCCTTAATCCTCTTTTCAGTTTTTGATAATATGTGGATGTACAGACATTTTTAATAATTTTCATTTGTGTTTTTTTTTAATCTCTTTTGGCATTTTCATACATAAAAATTTCACCACTTCTAAAGTATTCTCATAAAATTCTTTTTTACACATTTTCTAAATTTTTAACTTAAATTTTTTATTGGCACCTTTTAAGCACTTCTTTTCTTTTTCCATTTCTATATGGGATATTTTTTTCTTTTGCCCATGGCATTATATAAAACAAGAAAGAGTATGATACCATTTTTTTTTATATTTATTATATATAAATAATCAATCTTAATTGTAATTAGTTCATTTACGATTTCTATTTTTTTTATGGCAGTATTATTTTCATATATGTGTTACTCTGTTTCAGTGAACCTGATGCAACATAGGGGCCCTAGATTTTGCCTCAGATCTAGATGCCCCCAACCGAGCCCCTTTCATTATTTTACATGTTTATATGCTTACACATTTATATGTGAGGATGTTGCATGTGGAATCTTGAAATGAGGTCAATAAAAGACTCAGAGCCATGAGTCGTGCGATGTATTAAATCTTACCTTTTGGGGCACCCATTTTTTTAAATTTCTGTATTTATTTTTAAGAAAACTAGCTATTTAATGAAGAAGAAACTAATTAATTATTTATATTTTTATTCAATATTTTTGTAGCTTGAATACCTTAGTTTTTGCAGTCAAAGATCATAAAGTTACAATAATTTAATATAAAATACTTATCATTTCTAGGATATTGTATATATACCTATAATTTTTGAAAATAGTGTTAGGTATATAAATAAATAATTAATCTTAATTGTAATTAGTTCACTTACGATTTCTATTGTTCCATGTCTGTATTATTTTTTATGCATGTATTACTCTATTTCAGTGAACCTGATGCAATATTGGGGCCTTAGATCTGGATACCCTGGACCGAACCCCTTTCATTATTTTACACATTTATATGTTTATAAATTTATCTGTGAGGATAGGGCATGAGGAATCTTGAAATGTAGTCAGTAAAAGACTCGGAGCCATGAGTCGTGCGTTGTGTTAACTATTATCTGTTGAAGCATACATGTTTTTTTAAATTTATGTATTTATTTTTAAGAAAACTAGGCTATTTGATGAAGATGATTAATTATTTATCTTTTTATTCAATATTTTTGCAGCTTAACTACTTCATTTATTGCAGTCAGAAATCATAAAGTTAGTCATTAAGTATAAAACACTGAATAATTTCTAGAATATTGTATACTTACCCACTGTTTCTAAGAATACTGTTTTTTAGTTCCGATTCTATTAGAATAGTCAATTTATTTTTATTTTTCAGTTAGACTACCCTAATATTGTTATACCTAACTGGAGTATTATAATAAAAATAGAACTTTATCAACAAATTGCGTATAATTTTTTCTGTTACCGAAATAGTTACCAATAATTTAGAATATAAATGATTTACTTTATAAAATAAATAAATACAGCTTTTATTGTCATAAATTTCATAGGTGAAACATTACAACAACATAGGTTCACTTATAAAAGTGAACATACACGTAAGCACCCCACACTTGTACCTTCAGACATCACCCTACTAATCCCAAAATTAAAAAGAGTGTGTTTAAAATTTTTAGTACAATAGTTTCTACAATTTCACAATTATCAGCTAACAACATATTAAAAAGGCAATGCTTATTAAAGAATGTACTAATACGTAAAGTAAATTATTTTTAGCAGTAGTACATCTCTTAGTGTAGTAATATAAAAGAGGAAATTTTAATCTTTGCACAGCCAGGTGCATGTCGGTACCCTGATGAGTCTAGTAGAGACGAAACATGTACCTCTGCCGTATCACTGTGGCGGGGAGGGTAAGTTTTGACTTTCTTCTCGGTATGGTGGTACAGGTAGGCCATCATCTCGATGGTGGTGGAATAGGATAAATTGCGTTTTATAACAATTTATTCTAACTGTGTAGCCTCTAACACAGAAAGGATATGATGGAGAGAAGTTTGCATTTACTGTTCGCATTTTACTTCATTCATACGCGGAGCTGCATATAGTTGTATGTTTGCTGAATGTGATTTCAGCACTACAACGGCATAATGTGGATATATCCACTGCTATTGCATCTCACAGGGAGGAATCCGTGAAATCCGCATTAACGTATATACGCCATCCGGCGGGAAGCCGGAGAAGCCGCGTTCAGTATGTGCATGCTTCCTTCCGATCTGTCCTTTGCACAGCCAGGTGCATGTCGGTACCCTGATGAGTCTAGTAGAGACGAAACATGTACCTCTGCCGTATCACTGTGGCGGGGAGGGTAAGTTTTGACTTTCTTCTCGGTATGGTGGTACAGGTAGGCCATCATCTCGATGGTGGTGGAATAGGATAAATTGCGTTTTATAATAATTTATTCTAACTATGCAACCTCTAACACAGAAAGGATATGATGGAGAGAAGTTTGCATTTACTGTTCGCATTTTACTTCATATATATATATATATATATATATATATACAGGGTTATTCACCCTATACGGCAAGGAATATTGCGGCCAAAATACGTGACTCTCAAAAAGTTTTACTTTTGGGATAAATGGGGTCTAATATAGTTACTTTTTAAAATTATTTTCATATTATACAGGGTGTCCCAAAAATTCTGAAAATATCAAAGTTGTGTTTCTTAAATGGAACTCCCTGTATATTATTTAATTTTTGGATTCTCCGATCAAAATAAATACTTATTTTATTAAGGTTTATAGTACCTAAACCTTAAGAGTTTTTAAATAATCTGAATATTAAAAAATCTAACCTAATTTTCATGTTATAAATACTTAAGAAGTATTTCAGTTATGTATTCAAAACTTACAGTGAAGTGTAACAATAAATCATATTTTATATCCCAATAACACAACTTCCCAAATTAAATGAAAAACAAAACAAAACAAAGAAAACCTTCATTCCCGCCGAATATCCACGACACGTAATTTTTTAAGACCCTGTACTTAAAACCGTACCGATTTTAACGACTTCCAGACTGTAGCTAAAGTTTAGTACTTCTTGAAATGCCAAACTTGTACCCCCTCTGGACCCTGTGAATCCCGTTAGCACCCATATCACCCCATGGAAACAGGTAAAAGTCAGTTTGATTGATGAAATGTAGATGGCGTTAGCCATTCTATACTGGATACTTAATTCTCAAATTGACTTCTGAGCTTCTTAATCATATTTTCTTATAGAAAAAACAGTTAAACAAACTATTCTATGTTTTTCGATACACAAAAAGCTATTCACTCTTTAAGTAGTCTAGAAGTATTTAACTCTTTCTTTCTCGTGAATAGAAAAAAACAGACATTATTTAAACTCCCTTTACATTCGGTCAAACAATATATAATATTATAGTGAGTTATTTGATTATTCTTTTGTTTCCTAATAATGGGAAAATCGTTCAATATGTTGATATATATATATATATATATATATATATATATATATATATATAAAAATATATATATATATATATATATATATATATATATATATATATAAATATATATATATATATATATATATATATATATATATATATATATATATATATATATATATATATATATATATATATGCCTTTAGATCCCACTCAAGTTGTATTGTGTTTTTGATTATTTTGTCCGTAAAATTATTTATATCAGATAGTGAAAACACGTAGTTCAAAGTTGGATTATTTGAGTTGCATGCTTGTATAGCCAGTATATCTGTTTTCTCATTGCCCGCTATTCCCACATGGCTAGATGTCCATATAAAAGATACTCTTTTGTTTTGAATTAAAATGCGTTCCGTATTATATAGTATTAAGTTAAGTAGAGGTGATTTTGGTTGTTTAGAACTAATGAGATTGAGGGAGCTGAGAGAGTCCGATGTTATCAGCCAGTTTGATAGGTTGTTGGTAAGGATCAAATCGGTGGCTCCAAGTATAGCAAAGAGTTCTGTAGACATTATACTTGTGGAATTATTAAGTGAAAATGATTTTGACTTTATTTGGCAATAAAATGCCGCCCCAGTGCTTTGTGTTATTTTCGATCCATCCGTATAAATGATAATATAGTTTTTATATAATAAGTTGATTTGATATTGAAATTGCTTAATAATAAACAGGTAACTTTGTTGTTCCTTTGGGAATTTAGTCAGAGTCAAATCCACGTTGATTGGAGGAGGCTTCAAGGAGGAAAGTTATATGTATTGATAGGTATAACCTGAGGCGTGGATATAGGGAGCCTGAATGATAATTCATTGAAACGAGCATTGGAACAGTTCGTCAAATTATTTGAACTATAGGTTGTAGGGAAGAGAAAGAGGTCTTTATGTATAATGTGAGGGCGAAATTTGAGACTGTTAACATATCTTACCAATAGTTGCTGTCTTCTGTAGGATAGAGATGGAATTTTAGCTTCATAGTACAAACTTTTGATCGGACTTGTGCGGAAAGCCCTCAAGGCAATTCTTGGTCCATTATGATGGATTATGTTAAGACGGCTTAGTTGTGTTTCATTGGCCGAGCAGTAAGCAGTACTTCCATAGTTAAATTTTGATAAGATTATTGCTTTATGAATTCTAAGGAGGGTGGATCTATGCGCTCCTCATTTTATTCCCGTCAACATTCTTAATATTTTTAGATCATTTGAGCACCTATTGATCAAATAATCAATGTGGGGTTTCCAATTGAATGGGAAGTCAAATATGAGACCCAGGAATTTATGATTAGTAGGGTTGGGAATAGAGTTGTTGTTTAGATGAAGCTCGCAACATTTTTAAACAATTTCTTATTCTGCAGAAGTGGACTGATTCGGATTTTGTTGTTGATATTTTCATGCCTATTGTGCCTGTCCAAGTGTGGATATTGTTTAGGCTCTCTTGTAACAATCTTTCACTTCTACGTGGGTTTATATGTGAGTATATATACATATATATATATATATATATATATATATATATATATATATATATATATATATATATATATATGTATGTATATAAGTATCTCATCGGCAAACATTCTTGATGAGATCTGGGGGGGGGGATACCACATTTCTTATACCATTTATGGCAATAATAAATAAAGTAGGGTTTAGCACAGAGCCCTGGGGGACCCCGTTTGGTTGTTGACTTGTTGAAGAAAAGTGGCCATTCACTCTAACCATAAATTGTCTGATAAAAAAAAAACCGAGATATATGAGAAAATGTTTCCCCTCAATCCCCAATTCCACAATGAGTCTAAAATAGGTTGGTGATGGACAGTATCAAATGCATGATTAAGGTCCAGGAAAGTCGCAGTGGTATGAATTTTTAATCGAAATGATTTGTGGATGTCTAGGTCAAAATCTACTAAGTGATTTGGGGTTAATCTGTTTCTTCTAAACGTCATTTGCTCATTTATGAGAAGGTTTCTTTTCTCTATTATCTAGTTTTGTTTAAAAAATTTAGAGAACGTAGAGAAAAATTTCCAAGGGAACGACATTCTGTCTTCCTATTAACATTACTTGATTTGCAAAATAGAACTTTTGCATGCAATAAAAAATTCTGAAAATGTAAAATTGTGAAGTGAAGGTGGTGAATGGTTTCATTATGTTATCATTTTTCTCTAAGTTTTAGTTTTTTTCGATTTACTTATTTTGTATATGCCTCTTTGTAACTGTAATAAAATGATTTAAATTAATGAGTTTAACACAAGATATCAAATAAATCTGATATGCGACAAGAAAATATGTATTTTGATATACTTTTGCAGTTAAAAAATGCATCAAACTAGCTGTAGTGCATTGATGCCCTGTATTTTCCTCATTTTAATTTAAATTAATTAATTCAATGATGTCCTTTTAAACACAGTCTTTTCCAGTATTTTGTAATTAAAATCTTAATATTTTCCATATTCTTTGTATTCTTGAACTGGAAAAATAGAGGATAAAAAGAGCTAAAATTATATTTCTGAATATACTACCCAATATGTCGTTATTATAAATAATAATAATGAGGATATCTTAGACATTAATAATCGCATTAAATTTTCCAGTTACATAAATACACGGCTCAAAACAATCATAATAAATTGGTTGTAAATTGTAAGAAGACCGTGTCACTCTAACTTGTTTAAAGGGGGAAGTAAAGGAAGGACCTTTGGTCTGCAAATAATAAACTTCAAGCCAATCCCTCGACTCTGTTTATTTGGGCTGACCAACCTCAGCTTGATTACCGACTAAACGTGCCAGTCTTTTTATGACTATTGTCAAGCTCTTTTCAACAATTCGGGTCTTATAAACTTTAGGATTTACAAGTTCAGGTATGCTACAGACAAACCCTTCTAGGAACTATGGCAATGGAAGGACCTTTGGTCTGCAAATAATAAACTGTTTATTTGGGCTGACTAAGCTCAACTTGATTATCGACCAACCCTTATCTTAAGCATGCCCGTCTTTTTATGACTCTATTGTCAACCACTTTTCAACAATTCGGGTCAAGTAAACTTTAGGATTTATAAACAATTCCAGGTATGCTACAGACAAACCCTTCTAGGAAATATAGCAATCAACCTTGTTATTTACATTCTAGACTATAAAAAAAGGTGCGTATAAAAATGGAGTCGAGCACATGACGAGTATGCCTCGAACTTCCGACGAGACTTTTTTAATTTCTATTTTTATCGAGGGCCATCGTCGGCAAATTTCAAAAGAGGTAATAAATGCAGTTGGGTCACGAGAAGTCAATTTTTTTTATAGTTCTATTGTTTTCGCGTAGCTCGACCGATACTCGCAGCGACCCATTTTCTGTCGGTTTTTTAGTGCGAACTCAAAGCATTTTTTTTATCTAGTGGGGCGGGTTTATGACATGCTCTTTTGAAAAAATTTACTGGGGGACTGAAGACACGAGATTTTCTTATTTTTTTGTTAATGAATTGAAATTTATTTAGCACTTGGAATTGATTAAAAATTGTCTATATGTAAATATGGAGTGGTCTGAAGAAAATAGAGGGACCTGAAAATAATTCCAAAATTTGTGAGTTATGGACAAAAATTTTAGAGAAGAAAATAAGTAAATGTTTGAAATAAAATTGCGTCAGAAAATTTGCAGAAATCAGCGAGAAGAATATTTCGAGTGCGTTTGCCATATGGAAATGGACTGCTGATAATATATTTTTTTTGGAAATGACTGCTTCTATTTTGTTTAACATTTATTCAAAATGTAACGAAGGGATTTTGGTGAAATTTCTGTATTATCCGCTTATATCTTGGAACTATAATTTTTCTAGAAGTTCGAACCCTAACCATTTTTGTATACAAGGTAGTGTGCTATTATAGTCCAAGTTTTTTTATTTAATATACTTTTTACGGTAAAATTCCACTGCATAAAAGTATCAAAGTTGTCGTTTGTTCTTCTTTGTCAAACAAAGTATGACAATTGAATGCACACTTGTGAAGAGGCATAAACTGAAGCCATGGATATTCTCGGAGCAGATTTCATAAATAATTTGGATTTCTGAATTCGGATAAAGCAAGGGGGGGATATTGAATGTGTCTTAGTATGTATTTGAGGTGTCCGTTGTATACTTAAAAGATAATTAAATTTAAAAGTATACATCGTAATTGGGCAATTAACAGTAAAGACATTTTTAAGTATACTTCAGATGTGTATACATGTAAAGCCTTGCTATGTTATTGTCTTACAACTTTCAGTGCTAGCTACTGAAAATTTCTACTTTTGCTGCATGGATTTAAAATCCAAGATAATACTTTCAAATGTGCATAATTCACTTGATGAGGGTACATAGTTTGTTTTCGAAATGTGCTGACATAACGGGACTTAGTGAATCTAAAACTTATAGACGAATTAAGGAAAGGCAAAGTGGAACTGTGTGCCAGCCTCAACCGTACTCCAGAAGAAAAAAATTATACGAATGCTTCAAAAACATACTAAGAAGACACGTTCACGAATTATATGTTAGAAGATAAAATGCAAGTCTCGATAAAGTTTTGAAAATTATGAAACAAGACCAGAATATGCCTGGCATGCGAAAAATCAATCTGTTGAAAGTGCGGACAAATATGAATTTCTCGTAGGGAAAGTGAAAATGGAGGTGATACAGAGAAAATATAGGGAAGGCAAAAACAGTTTTTATTTAGATGTAATCTGTCTCAGTACAGGACACAGTACAAAAAATGTATGAAGGTAAGAATATAGCAATTTTTCGTGAAGCATTCTTAGAAGGGTTATCGACAGATTTGAAACCCTTACCCACTAAGGGTCACAAACTCATTATTTATAACTCATATTGAAGATGTTAATGAATTGATAGGAGTTTTGCTGCAGTTCGAACCGAAATCCACCAAAGATCAACATGAATATATGACGGCGGATATCTTTCAAAGATATTTTTATGAAATGATACAATTGATTCCGGAGAAGTCTTATAGTTTTGGATAACGCCAGTTATCAATTTTTCGTGAAGCATTCTTAGAAGGGTTATCGACAGATTTAAAACCCTTACCCGCTAAGGGTCACAAACTCATTATTTATAACTCATATTGAACATGTTAATGAATTTATCGGAGTTTTGCTGCAGTTTGAATCAAAATCCACCAAAGATCAACATGAATATATGACAGTGGATATCTTTTAAAGATATTTTTATCAAATGATACAATTGATTCCGGAGAAGTCTGTTATAGTTTTGGATAACGCCAGTTATCATTCTAGACTGGTGGAAAAGTTGCCAATAACATAGTTGAAAAACCAATATTACAGATTGGTTATCAGAAAAACATATTCCCTTTATGAACGGTTTACTAAAGAAGGAACTTGTAAAATATGATAGACGAATGGGCTAAAGAACATGGAAATGTTATGCTTCGAACACTTTAATTAAAGTCCATTAAACCTATATGGGCACAACTAATTCGTAACTCGGGATAACCTAAAATGTAAACTATAAGGAATACGTCAATTTCTTAATACATTAAAAAAATTATCAGCGACGACTGGTGAAACGGTATTAACTATGTTATTAAAGAGAAAGTTAATTGAAGTTCGCATCGATGCAGCCACACTCGCCGCGACAATCATCCCCAAACAAATTAGTAAATATTTTTGTAACTGGTTAAATTTCGCTTTTTTACTTTGAAATATTAAAGATAATTAGAAAATAACTCTCTTGAAAAAAGTAGGTTCATTTTTAGCAACCTGAAAACCGCTATATTGAACCGTGAACAGATTACTGACGACTTACGTATAAGCTAATTTCGGAATTAATCAAGTAATATTTCGAATATAAGAAAAACTACCTCTCATTTATTTCGGAATATAAAGATATAAGGAAAGTATGATCCTAGAAAAATGTCAGCCAATTTGATAGCATGAAGTATCGTGATATTGGCCAATGAAGGGGAAAACACAAACTCGTGTAAAGGCTGATTTCCAAGATTTATCAATAGATCTTGTAAAAGTACAACAAAAAGGTATTTTATTTCTAATGTTCCGGCATCACAGTTTTGTTGAACCGCATATAAGCTGATTTCGGGATTCATTATTAAATATTTCGAAAATAAGAAAAAATTCACTAAATTCCATTTCGGAATATAAAGAAAGTAATCGAAATTCAAAATATTTTCTTTCTTTACCCTTTATTGGCTTACACTGTCCAGACGCTATAAATCTCTTTTGGCGCCGGGCGTCGAAGAAAGGTTCGAACCGACTCGTCACGCGCTAGATCCGCCATATTTATACGCACCTTTAAAATGACGACCCGTACGTTCATGGCAGTCTGGCGACAAATAGTTATGCCAATCTTATGAAGATGGCATCGCAGTTGACAATATCCTATCAATAATCACACCACAATTGGTAGTTCTTTCTTCTACAAGAAGAGAAGCACCCTATTAAGTAGCGATTTAGGTCTAGTTATATGTTCCTTATCACACTTCATTCCAGGGGCCTCTTTCTAGAATTCAATAAATTTTTTTATTCTAATAATTCCAGTTCTAATAGAAATCATATCTTTCGCTTACGACCCCTCGTATCTCAAAAAATATACAAGAAAAGATTAATTCAGTTAGTGAAAAACCTTGATCTATTATTAATAAAGATTTACAATACTTGTCTTGCTCAGCTGTTCAGATGGTTGCTTGCCAATAGGGAAATTCTAACTAATAGAAGTTCTCCGCCACTTATAAAAACTTGAGAACTACTATTAGTAACCAGAAAGGACGGTAAATAATCAACAATAAATTCGTACAAGGAATATTGATCTCTTAACTCAGATTTAGACAGTTTATAATTGTAAGCTAGCATTTCTCTTATAATTTCTCACATTTCAAAAAACTTATGAGGAAAGATAAGTTTCCGCATATTTAACCTCTTTTCGAAATTATTTTACTTAAATAATGTAGCATTTTTTAAATCTTTAGATTCAAAAACAGGTTTAGGTTTGTTTGAAGGTCATAGACAACGACGTTTCCTGCGAAGTAGTAGATATCTGTTGGACTTCCATTGTCGTTATTATTTTGTTGAATATCACGACGTTTCGGCTAGTAGTTATCTCTAGCCGTTTTCAAGAGAAAAAATTCTTAAGCTACAGTACTATTTGTACTAAAAGTAAATGCAGTGAAGTGTGACTGAGATGTGTGCAGTCATGTGTGCTACGCTAAAGTCGCGTTTACGCTGCATTTAGTTTTAATTCACCATTATGTTGTAAGAAATTATCCAATCGAGAATTATTGTAATATTACTTCCAAAGACTATGAAATTAATAGGGGAGAACATAATTATGATCATGATAATAATGATAATGATGATAATTATGTCAATGATTAGAGTGATGATGATGATGATGATGATGAGAGTAGCATTGATGATGACGATGACAGTGATAGTGATGATGATAATGGTAATGATAATAATGAAACCGTTAAGGATTTTGAAAATGAGTGTCCATCGCTGTCTAAGAAACTTATCGGCATTTCGATATCAACGATTGTCGATGTGTAATTCTATTTGTTTATAATGAAAAAACCAACAACAACTTTGTTTATCTGTTTCAACAATTTAAAATCAACAATTAATCTGGTTCTTTTTTGTTATTGTAAGTATAAGCATCATTGTCGTTCTCGCAGATCACTGTAGGATCGTAGATTGGTGAGAATAAACAATCAAAAATACATAAAATGTTATAAACAAATTCACTGTTCAAAAACTATTGATTATTTTTACTTAAAATTTTGCATTCTTGTTGTATGAGGCAAGAGGCGTCTTTTGATGTAGTATAAAGTTAATGCAATATATTTTTCTACTGTTTATTAACAATTGAAAAAACAATCATTTTAGCAGTTTTTTTTTAACAAATTATCCCATTTGGATGAGCTTTAGCTCATTTTGTAAGTATTTTCAAAGCGCAGAACTTTTGTTTGAAACCTTTTTACTGAAACATAATAGCTTTTGTTAGAACTCAAAAAAATTGTGTTTTCACATCTTAATTGTCAAATAAATAATTTTTCCCAAAAAAGAAAATGAAAGATAGGATACTATATAATTACTATTATCATTCTTAAGGTTTCTACGTAGTCAGAAGTCTCCTAACAATAAATTTTTCCAGATGCTAATTCCGCTGGCCTATAATACTCGTCTCGCTCCGCTGTTCAGACCGCTGCTTCCCAATAGAGAAATTGGCTGTACTCTGCCTCTTATGAGAACTTTTCTCAACTTTTGGTATACTTATTTACTATATTAGTGAATCCTGTCTCCAAAAGTCTGGCCTTTGGGACCACTATTACCTACCAGAAACGACAGAAACTAGTCTACAAGGAATTTCTACATCGGGTGATGATTTGGTAACTCAGATTTAAACTGTGTATCTGATTTTGATTATTTCAGTTGAAATTGGAAGAAGACATATCGTTTGTAACTTGTCAGATCTCAAAAACTGTTTAAGGAAAGACTAGCCTCAGTTTATTTTATTTATTTTCGAAATGATTTTATTTAAATAACGTAACATTTTTTAAATTAATTCAGCGTTTCTCGACCTTTGAGTACTTGCGAGTTGAGTTTTCCGGCTAGTTTTAATCGTGCCCCCTTTTAACTATTTCTTGGTTCGATCAGGCTGGATCACTATATATGCTAGGAAAAAGCGTCAGTTTCTCACCTTATTGAACTATTTAGATTTGTCGTTGATCTTGTTAACTATGTCGCTCAAAAATACTTTATAAATATATAAAATGTGAGGGGAAAGAGCAGAAATTTCGTAATAAATAAAGATTTAATTTAAATTTAATAATATCCTCTTTTTAGAATGTCCAGTAAATCGAGTTGTCAGCAAGTCAGCTGGTAGAATTAGAAAAATGATTTGAAAATCCAAAATACTTACACATACCAAAAAGGATTCATTTGAGCCAGTTTTCAAATTTAAATGGAGAGCAAATTAAAATATATAACATACTGACTAACAAATGTAATTTCCTAGACAAGTTGTCGAAGGGGAAAGATTTTAATTAATTGTCCACTGGGTTTTAAACCAATCAGTGGTAGATCAAAATCTCTCCAACTTTGCCTATACATCCTATTTCCAGACCCCTAGATATCAATAGAGAAATGGGGTATAAGCAACATCATATCAAAATTTGTCGTCACAACTAATCTGCAGATTGAGTAAAATGTGATCGGACTTGCATTGTCTTTATTTTTATTTATTTTTATTTTTACGACGTTTCGATTAGGTTGTATCTCTAATCGTTATCAAGTATAAACTGAATGTTTTGTCTTAAGACTACGAGCTCATATAGAGACTGTGTCCATTGAAGCGCAAAGTCTCGCTTTACTGTACACACCTCAATGATTTGATGTTACAAAGTGGTGGTTGCCAAAGATTAGATATCTCAACACTCGGTTTACTGAAGATTCCATTATTGTTTTTAATGTATGCTGCTTCTATAAATTTTCTTTTTTTCATATAGGGTTCCATATATATTGCCGCAGCCTCAGACCATTTTATATGGTGTTGTTTATCCCAGGAGTGTTCAGCAATACCTGATTTCGACGTTTCCCCTTTTTGTGTATGAGTTTTATGTTCTTTAATTCTAACTTCTAGTAGTCGTTTGGTTTCTCTAATATACATTTCACCACACTCACATGGAACTTTGTAAACACATTCTTTCTTATCGGTAGTTTTATGTTTTGTTTATGTTAAATGAACTCTACGTGTATTTCCTGATTTAAAGGCTGTTTTTATATTATAACTACTGGCAATTCGTCTTATTTTCTCCGACGTTCCCTTAATGTACGGAATTGTGAAGAAGGAATATGTTTCTTGCTGTTCAGTGTTCGTTGTTCTAAAATTATTTATAACATCGTCAATTAGTTTTAAAGGATAACCATTCTATTGTAAATCGGATTTAATATTTCCTACCTCTTTTTCCAATGATTCGGCATTATTGCAAATAGATATAGCGCGATTATAGAGGTTGCGTATAATTCCTCGTTTTGTTACAACAGAATGATTAGAACTATGATTAAGAGATTGTCCAGTATGTGTTGGATTTCTGTCTACTGAAGTTTTAATAGTTTCGTTTGGACGGTTCACCATGACATGTAGAAAGGGCAATTGATCATTTACCTCTTTTTCCATGGTAAAATTAATTGTATATCGAATGGTATTTAGATGTTTCAGGAAATCATTAAGTTTTTGATCATTGTCGTTCCATACGATGAAAGTATCATCGCAGACTTTCGGTTTTACTGTTGCCGTTTCTATATATATATATATATATATATATATATATATATATATATATATATATATATATATATATATATATCTATATATATATACACTTGTCCTTTACTTGAAAGCAAGCACTACGCAGGCAACACTCCAAAAGGTCCATCACCCCGTCCAGTGGTAACGTGGTTCGATCTGATAAAGTAGTATCATTTAAAAGTTTAGTTGTGATTATGTCTAGTGATTCTTCTAATGGTACATCAGTATACAGACTTTCCACATTAAAGCTTATTAGTCTGTCGTCTGGATCTAGATTGATGCTACTAATAATGTTCACGAAATGTGTAAGAAAGAATGTGTTTACAAAGTTCCATGTGAGTGTGGTGAAATGTATATTGAAGAAACCAAACGACCACTAGAAGTTAGAATTAAGGAACATAAAACTCATACACAAAAAGGGGAAACGTCGAGATCAGGTATTGCAGAACACTCCTGGGATAAACAACACCGTATAACATGGTCTGAGGCTGCGGCAATATATATGGAACCCAATATGATAAAAAGAAAATTTATAGAAGCAGCATACATTAAAAACAATAATGGAATCTTCAGTAAACAGAGTGTTGAGATACGTAATTTTTGGCAACCACTATTTTGTAACATCAAATCATTGAGATGTGTACAGTGAAGCGAAACTTTGCGCTTCGAGGAACACAATCCCTATATAAGCTCGTAGTCTTAAGACAAAACATTCAGTTTATACTTGATAACGATTAGAGATACAATCTAATCGAAACGTCGTAAAAATAAAAATAAATAAAAATAAAGACAATGCAAGTTCGACCACATTTTGTCAATCTTCAACATTGTCTACAACCTTCAAACTAATCTGCAGATACTGTTAGATTTACTAACAGCTGCAGGTTTGCTCCAGGTTACCATGATTTGTGCTTCAGATTTTTTCGTTATGTATATACTTTACTTTTCGAGATAATTTTATTTACGTAGCGTAGCATTTTTTACCTTAGTTTAACGTTTCTCAACTTTTGAGTACTTGTGAGTTGCGTTTCCATGCCAGTTTTGATCGTGTCCAACATTTAACTTTTTTTGTTTTTCGATCAGACTCGATTTTACCAGAAGTCAACTTATAAGTATAAATATAAACTGCGTTATGACGAAGCGCATCACTATATAGGGTGTCCGGAAAGATGTAGGAAATCTCCCGAATATGAAAAAAAAAACACGTGAAAGGAATACTACAAGTTCATATAATCTTTTTTCGTAGAGGCTTCCAAAGAGCTGCATGGAATCAAGTTTTTTACACATAATTATTGAACCACCAGGTATATTTTAATGTTTTTTTAATATGATGTATACTAAGACCATTCAAATTACTCTCCAAAAAAGTGTTGTGAATTACTTAAAGCTGCAGGGACGGTCTAGCTGGGACACTCATCACCCCATTTTTTTACGCCCTGTATGATAAGAACTTTAGACAACGTTTTTTACATACCTTTAACTATTGACTAAAAATTAGGTGCTCTTGATTAATGTCGCTAATCCTAACCTGTGAATTGCAGTTTAACCTAGGTTCGCAAAAAATGTGCGTCTTATTTTATCGGCACCAAAAACAAAATACTGTTGTTACAAACCTTGCTAGGTATGAAAGAAACAAATATCCTGAATTTTAGAACTTGTCAACTTTCACATCGCGGATACATTGATTTTTTACTTGGATATTTATTTACTGATTTTTTTATTAAGTAGTGAAATTAATTGAGAAATAATTCAAAATATGGAATATACGTTTATTGAGTATGCATATATGCATCTGATTTATGGTCTTGCATCTTCTAATGCTTTGGAAGCCAGAGGATTATATCAAGACAGATATCCCAACCGTATTTTTCCAGATCAGAAAACATTTCTATGAGTTGACCAACGTCTAAGGGAGAATGGTAGGCGATTCCATTTAATAAAGTAATATAATTAAATTTCTTAATAATATTAGGAAATTTTGGGAAAAGAAATACTGATGTTGGTCGGAAAAGAATAGTATGTACGCCGCAATTAGAAGAAAATATTTCAAATGCTGTAGATGACACCCTTTCAATGACCACTCGAAAATTATAAGCGGATTTTAATAAGTCGAAAACAATAGTACATGAAGTTCTTCAAGAACAGCTGTTATATCCATATCATTTGAAAAAAGTGCATTAACTGATTCCTGAAGATTTTCCCCGTAGAATGCAGTTTGCATACTGGTTGTTGCTCAGCTACGAAATAATGTAAACTTCATTAGCACTATTTTCTTCACGGATGAAGCAGGGTTTACCAAAAATGGTATCATAAACTAAATATATACAATAGTTAAAGATATGTAAAAGATGTTATGCAAAGTTCTTATCATACAGAACATAATAAAATGGGGTTATGCTAGTCCTGCAGATGTGAGTAATTTACAATTTTTTTTGAATGGTTATTTGAAGGGTCTTATCTAGTATACATCATATTAAAAAAAATAGAAATATATCTGGTGGTTCAATAATTATGTGTAAATGTTGCATGTAATATTATTTCGGTAATAAAATTAAAATAAAAAGTTTTTATAATATCATATTATTTCCTATGATTTCTTAATAGTTCACATATATTAGAAACATATTTAACACAAATCACAACTGTATTTTTATTATTTTTAATTTTGGCATAGAAACCGTATTAGGCACATTCAGATTAAAACGTAGCCTTTTTCTCTCAAAAAATCCTAATATATTTAAATATTTACAAAATTCCCATTCTTAAAAACACAAGAAGTTAAACATATAAAAAAATAAATTCGTCCATATAATATTAAAAATTTTTTGGGGCTATCGGTCATTTTATTATTAATTAAAAATATTTTTAGAACATTTGACGTTTCAGTTTATTTATTTTTAAACCAACTGCAGAATTACAATTAAACACTGAAGAGGGATGCAAATGTAATTAGTTTTTATATGTTACAGAAAATTTAAATAAAAAATTGGGTTTACACTGGTAAACAATACATATCTAATTCGTAAACAAAGCCAGTGAAGCTATCTTTGCTCAAATTAATTATAATTGGTTCCTCTATCTCACCGATCATGAAAGCGAGTTTCCACATTTTCCTTTATTCTTTTATTATATGGATTTTTCCCAATTTTGTCAGTTGTGTTATTTCTAGCAACTCTATCTTTTATTTGAGAGAGATATTTCCGTCTCCAACAGACATTTTCCGGACGATCTATAAGAACAATTTTCTATCTGGTTTTTCCCAGCAAAAATTAAGGTCTCTGAACAATTTCCAGAGCTCAATTCTTTTAATTTCAGGTAAATTCCGATCTTCATTGATTTTAGTTAGAATTTTTCGACGGTTGGGATCTGCTTCTCATAATAAAATGTATGTACAACTCCTTCTATTGCAGTTGACATTTCTTCTTCCTACTATGTTTTTCGTCTGCCTGTGATCGAATCTGGCTTGGGAATACTAACAATTCCAGTAGTTTTTTCTGCTTCATGCAGTAGATTTTCCAACTCCTATCATATTGGAACACATCTCAATTCAATAGAGCTTTTAACATTATTATCTAGATATTGATATCTTAAGACATCATAAACATCAATCGTAATATGTTTTTCGTTGAGGCAAAAATGTCCTGGTTTAATGATTTTAGAATAAATATAGATGTGAGAGCCATATCTTTTGGGTATCTCACTAATCTCAAATACTATATAAAAACAAGGGCAAACAAGTTAAATCACTAAGGACACACTGTAAGGTGTACTTTGGTCACTGACAGAAATTAACTTGAACTATCAGAAATTTTATTGTTGCAGTAAATTTAGAAAAGCTTATAATATTTAAATATAATTAAATACAATTAGATTTACGGCTGTCATCAGCTGCCTGCGGCACTGGAGCAGGTACGTTGGAGGTTTCGGTAAAAGTTTTAGTACTCTCTCTAGTTCTTGAATAGAGTATAGGAATGTGTATGCTTGCGACCGGCCCTCCCCTTCCCAAGAGCTTTAAGTTTAGGAAAATAGAACCGATTTTAGGAATGTGTATGCTGTTGGCACCCCCTCCTCCCCGTTAACAACTCGTTTTTCTTGCGATAGTCCCACCCACAAGAGCAGAAAAATAGACCCAATTCTGCCTCTTAAACTAGGAATGTGTATGCTGCTCGCATCCTCCCCTACCCTTGAGGGCTACTTGTTTTTTTCTTGTGATCGCCACCCCCCTCTTCAAATTCAGAAAAATAGACCCGACCCTGCCTTTTACACTAGAAATGGGAATGTTGCTGGTGTCTACCTCGCCCCCCCTCCCTCGTCGACAACTAACTTTCGCTTGCCATACTGTACTTTTCTGATATCACCGCCTCCCCCCCCCCCCCCAAAGAGAGAAGCTCGATCCTCCCTTCTTTCATTCACATAAATTGGAAAAAGCAGTACATACCCACAATATGTACATACAGCTAGATCTCTTGCGTATTATATATATAAATTGGGGAAGAACAGGCCAGAACCAAATAAAATATGAATTTGTACTAACGTCTAAAATCGATATCTGATTTTTTTTTATGTAGAGATAATTTTTTTTATACCTTAGATCATTTATATATATTTTTTACTTTCTTAAATATTGAAAGAAAACAAGTAGATAATACCAATTTATTCTACAGGATGTTGTTAAAACTCATTATGTTTAAATACGAGGTGCTCAGATGGTCAGTGTCCTATTTTTTGTTGATATTATTATTATGTTTTTTTATTTCTGTTATCTCACTCATTAGTCTCTTTTTATAGTTACTCTGCCTAAAAAGTACTGATGTTTCGTTAAAATCAAACTGATGTTACCGGATTTCAAAATGTTCAGCTAGAGCCGTTTTATTCTGGTTATTAACCAGGTTTAAAGGTCTTATACTTCGTTTGTGTTCTGTTATTCTAGTTTTCAAATATCTTCCAGTTTGACCTATGTAAACACGTTCACAGTCCGAATATGAAATTTTATAAACAATATTGCTATCAAGATCTTTACGATTAGGTGTTTTTAATTTTGTAAATAGTTTTTTAGTGGCACTTTCATGTCTAAAGGCGTAGTAAGGGAGTCCCTTTCAAGTTCCTTAGATAATTTTTCCGAAAGATCCCTGATATAGGATATTTTGTAATAAGTGAATTGATTTTTAACAGGTTTATTATATATGGTATCAGATCTATATAATAATTATAATTATAATTATTAATTAGTTTCTTTGGATAGTCATTTTTTATAAGATAATCCTTTATATTTTAAAGATTTTTGTTATGAAAATCTGGATGTAATAGTCTTAGTGCCCTATTTTTTAGATTTTTGACTCTATTAATTTTTTGGTGAAAGAATGTTGCAAGCTGAAATTCAAGTACCGTTCATAAAAAGTTGGTTTGTGGTACCAATCTGTTTTTATTTTGTTATTTTCTGTATGTGCAAAAATAATATGGAGTTATTTTTTCCCTTTTCTATTGTAAATTGTAATTTAGGATGAGAGCGATTGAAAATGTTTAATAAAGTATCAATCTGTTCAGACGGTACAAAAGTGATAATGTCATTTACATAACGTTTCTTCTTCTCCTTTTTCTTCTTCTAGGTAGAACCAAGTTCTGTTATCTATACAATGCCTCACCGATCCTCGTTTAAGGTCGAAGTCGAAATCCAGCTGTCTCTCCATCTTTTGGGGGACCGTCCAGGCGGTCTTTTGGTGTTTGGTTTCTCTCTCATCACGGTTTTTGCTAGTCTGTCATCGTCCATTCGTTCCACGTGATCTCTCCACTGTCTACGACGGTTTCGAACCCACTTCACAACATCCCCCACTCCGCTGTCCTCGCGTATTTTTGCGTTTCTTATTCTATCTCTTAAACTTGTTCCCGTGATCATTCTCAGCGTTTTCATTTCTGTGGTTCTCATAATTTGTTTTGTCTTTGTGGTTTCATTTCTTGTTTCTGCGCCGTAGTCAGTATCGGTCTTCCACAGACTTTGTAAATTCTTGCTTTGCTCTCAACCGTCATATGTTTATTGTTCCAGATTATGTCTCTTAGTTGGCCTGATATCATGGCCGCTTTGTTGGCTTGTGTGCGTACTTCTTCCGTTACTGCCCTGTTACTTGTTATGTGTGCTCCTAGGTATTTAAACTTCCCAACCTGTTCGATATGTTTGTCATCAACCATTAGTTTGCATCTTACCGATTCTTTTGCTGTTACGATTGCTTTGGTTTTCTCCACAGATATCTTCATATTATACTGTTTGGCTGTTCGATTGAGATGGAAAAGCATTCTTTGTAAGTTGTCCTCGCTATCTGCTGTCAAGGCAACAACGTCTGCAAAGCATATAATCTGAACGGTGTTGTGTCCCATTTGGTACCCAATATTTGTGCTTTTTACCTCATCAATGATTTCGTCCATGATTACATTGAAAAGTGTTGGACTTAGGCTAATCACCCTGTCTTATTCCTATGGATAAAGGGATTTCCTCTGTTAGAGTGTTATTTGTTTTAATTACCATGGTGTTTTTGGAATTCAGTTCGTATATTGTGCGTATGATTGCTTCGTCTACTTGTTTTGAAAAATGATAATTCAAAAGGTAGCCCCTTTCCTCGCGAGCTTGTCTACTATTTCATTCCCCTCAATCCCGGTATGTTCCGGTACCCACACGAGGGTGAATTTAATGTTCTTACTTAAATCATTCAGTTTTTCTAGGCATTCCCAGACCATTTTGGAACTGATAGCTTAAGTGCTCAGCGCACTGGTGGCTGCTTAACTATCCATCATGATGATTATATCTTGCCCGCAATAGTTTTGTTCCTTGTTAAATTGAATGCACATCCTAATTACTCCAGTCTTCCTATTGAATTTGTAGCGATTTCATGTAAAAATTTATTGCAGATATCTGAAAGTTTTATGTCGTAGGGGCACCCAGTAGATGATAAATATGTAAAAAAGTATAGCTAAATCAGCCCTGTTTTTTTATAAACAACATCTAAAGTCGGAAAATTCGATTTTTCGTCCGTAGAATTTTTCGGTTACATTTTAGAGAAAACTTGTTCAAATAAAAGTTGTGGGTATTGAAAAGACCTTTAATTTAGTTTTTTTGTACGTCAAAATCGATAAATAATTTATCGAGATAATGGCAAAAAACCACCTTTTTGCACTATTTTATAAATGTTAATAACTTTTGCAAAAAAGGCCAAAAGTGATGTGTAACCCCTTGATGATAAGGTCATTATATGCCTTTATAGCTGTGCGAAAGCTGGGCCAAATCGGTTTGGTAGTTTATGAATAATCTTAATTGTTTATCCCAGACAATGAATGTTCAAACAATTGTCCTTGCCCAGAGGATGATTCCACAGATATTTGCAAAAGCGGAATGGATTCTTTGAAGTTCAAACTATAAGAAAAGATGAAAAAACGATGGATTTTTAAAACAATTGTTGTTAAAAAAACCGTTTAAAGAAGGGGTACCTTTTTTACGTATAAACAATTGGAATAACTTTGTTAATTTTAATGACAGAAGTTTATGAATAAATGGACACGTTCTCCGAGTTTATTATCAATTGCAAATATGGTTAGGAAATCAGATGGATGCAATCAAATATGGCTGGCGAAAACATAACCATGGCTTCGAACCAATTTACATATCTGAAAATTTGATACCCAACGAAACTTTTACTTTAATTACATGTAAGTGCACTACTGGGTGCAAAACAAGTAGATGCGGCTGCAAAAAGCATGGTCTCAATTACACAACTCTTTGTTTAAACTGCAACGATGAGGGAGATAAAAAATGCGACAATTCCGCAGCTGTGATAATTGATGACGAAATTGACGCGGAAGAAGATGACGATTTGCTACAAGCAATAATAAATGATTACGAAGAAGAGCCTCCACAAAAAAGGGCAAGAACAAAAATATAAATTTTTATCGTCCAGTTATATAAATAAAAAAAGTCGATTGTGTATTTGGGGTATTTAAAGTGTATTTAAAAAAAAATAAAGTTTTGTATTATGCATAAACATATGCCTGGATTATTTATTCCGAGAAGATATATATATATATATATATATATATATATATATATATATATATATATATATATATATATTATGACAGTGTTTTATATTTAATATTTGCAATGAAATTAAACTGCTAGTAAAGTTTTTTGAAACAATATTAGTGTTAATATTGCCAAAAAATATGTTTTCCGATGAAATGTCGATTTTCCGGTATTTCCCGATTTTCTATGATAATGAAAATAAGTCAGTTCGTAATATGTCGTCGAGTTATCCCAGCTTAAAAAAAATTAAGGCTCTACGTTATCTGGAACCCGAGATATGTGTGACCGAAAAATTCTACGGCCGGAAAATCTAATTTTCCGATTTTGGATGTTGTTCATAAAAAACAGGGCTGATCTAGCTGTCCTTTTTTACGTATTTATCATCTACTAGGTGCCCCCTACCACTTGAAACTTTCGGATATCTGCAATAAATTTTTTCACCTTCTTTCATAGGAAGACTGGAGTAAATGGCATGTATTTCTGCCTGGAATATGCTTGGTGACTTACTTAAGTTTTCGTAGTGTCTGGTGCCGGGTCCATATACTCCTACTCAAGTTCTCTTTGTTTTGGAGCCATCTGTATACCATGTAGTGGATTTCTTGCTGGTATTTCTGTCCAATTCGCTCTCAACTTTGTATTGAAGTTGTTCACAAAGTTGAATTTCTTTTTCATTTCATCGTCTTCTTCGCCATGTTCTTTAGAAATATATGTAGAGGTGTGAGGTTTAGAATTACATCCATTGCGTCCATTGGGCAGTCCATTGCCCCGGTTATACATACATAGGCCAGTCTTTAAACGTTCGAAAGGCTAGCTCTCATATTAGTCAGATCACTGCCCCATATATGATGATTGGTCTCACTATTGCAGTGTACATCCACTGTAGTTTCTACAGACCATCAAGGTTTTTGTAGCCTTGTTAATTACTTCTTTTTCATGCTTATCTAGGGTAAGTCCCAGATATTTAACCTCTGCCTTCCACTCAATAATATTCCCATCTATTTTGATGGTTTTCAGATTGAGGTTTCTTTTCCTTGTGAAGGCTATTAGGGTAGTTTTGGTAGGGTTGATGTTTAGTCCCATCATCTGGCACCATTCTCTTGTATATTCAAGCCCTCTTTAAACTATGTCACAGAGGATATTTTCGAATTTGCCTCTTGCGAGCATGATCACGTCATCGGCATAGCTCTGACAAGATATGCCGAGGTCAAGCTCCACATAAGTGGAGAGGCTTCTTCTCATTGAGGGCATCCTCTGGTGGTACAGAGAGCGATAGTGTCCTATCCTATCTCTGTCTCTGCTATTCTAGTGGAGAGAAGTCTTGCAATCCATTTGGATGTCGTTCCGTTCACTCCCCTGTCGTCGAGTGCTCTTTTGACTGCCTCATGTGGAGTATTGGCAAAAGCCCCTTCTATATCAAGGAAGGCACATATTATCGTTTCCTTCCTGTTCAATGTTTCTTGAATCTCATCTGTTAATTGTATCAGTGCGGTTTGTGTAGACCTACCCGCTTGATACGCATGTTGATGAGGATGCTGTGGCGCCTGTTCAAGAATTTCTATTCTGCTTTCTCAATCGTTAAATGCTTAAATTAAAGGAAACTATTGTGACTTTTGAGCGATCTTGGCTAAATATTTTTCTGATTATTAATAACAAAGTACAATAGTTTAAAGTCGTAATTTTCATCTAAAATTCATAAAGATATTTGTTTATAAGCTTTTTTTTAGTGATGCTTCACAAAATGACAAAAATTACTAGCCAGCATATTTCTACGTTTTAAAAGGAATTATTTCAAGTTTTTATAGAGCCATTTACGATATTTGGTTTCCGAGAAATCGCTGTTTTAAATTCACTGATGGATAGGACCACGCATCGTGGCACACGTTAGTCTGCGCGATCACTCGTGAGTCGGGTCGCGCGATTTCAAAAACTGTTAATCGGCAACTTTTGTATTCAATCACATATATACAGGCTCAAGAGAAATTTCCAATTAGTTTCTGATATAATTACAACAAGTAAATTGTTAATAACAAAAAATCGGGCAGGTTTTGGTACTCGTACCCACGGAAAATCGATTCTCCGGGCCAAAAATCATAAAAATATATAAAAATAATGAGGGGGTATAAAAGTGTATAAAAAATCCCCTCTTAGTGCTTTAACTATTAAAACTAAATAACGAATAAGTCAAAATCGATTTCTGAACTAAAAGGTTTACATATTAGTTGAAATTATGGTTCGAGCTCTTGAACTAAAGGTGATTTGAAAACATGTCGATTAAATATTAAATAGCACTACTTTTCAAGGCCAAACTGATGCTGAATCGAATTTCAGCTCTTTGTACTGAAATATATTTGCTAAATTATAGTATACTGAAAATAAAAATAAATATTATTTAGATCTAGTGGTCTAACACCTATAGAGTTGGTTCTTTTAATTTTACAATGGTAGGGATGTCGACTGTATTCAAATAAAAATATAATTTTGGCGCTAAAACATAGCTTCCATAATAAAAATCCTAAAAAACAAAATATATTTCTTTATTTTTAAGGAATTTAATTTCTTCTAACAATTAAAATGTAATTAAATTACTTTCAAGTCACCTGACAACATGTTCGTAAACATCATCGCTGTCAAAGACTACATTGTTTGGTTCACATTATTTTATTGTGATTTTCATGCAACTTCTTCGAAATTTGTTTACTACTCCCTTTGAAAACGAATTTTCCCATGATGGAAAGTGGACTTATTAAGGTAAATAGTTCGAATTTACAGAGAATTGATTGTCCTACGGTGGCCAATTTCTTCGCAACTCGCAGAAAATTCCGTCGTGTTGAATTTAGAAATGTGAAGAGCTCGATGTACCTAAGTAATATTCTAGGAAATGTCATTTCTGTCATTGATAATGAATACATAATATTAGTCATATGTAATATAAGTTCAAAATATTTAACTGAATAATTAAAAAATATAATATGATTTTGAGGTTATGTTTTGTCTTCTATTAAACCATTTGTTTTATTTATTTGTAAGTCCTCGAGGTAGTCATATGGAGACAATGCTGTGGGCTATGTTCGACTTCTTTGCATTTTAATTGTTAATGGTCGGGTTTTTACGTTTTCTGTCGGGTTGACATATAAACTTCGTTGAGAAACAATTTGTTCTCATTCGGGCCTATGATACCAAGCCGATCAAATGATATTCTGTATAGTTGTTCAAATCATTCTGCAACTAAAATAAAACAAGTAAAAAACATTGTTACCCAAATTTGATTACTTTATTTCTAACCTCAAAATTCCAATTTTCATCTTTGAAAATTGGAAAAATAGTAATTTTAATATAATAAAAATAAATAAATATTATCAAAATTTACATTAAAATGATCTTCATATTTTTTAGATTGTGTAGGCACATGTCCGGATCCCTGCGAGCTAGCCGAAGTCATATTTTCCGATTATTTTCCGAATGTGAAAAGTTAACTTTTCAGATGTTTTAATTGTAGTACTGGTGCACTTTCCAAAAGTAGTCAAATCCCTTTTGTTAACACAACTTTTCAAAACTTTAGGTAAAAGGTTTACAATAAAAATAATTTTCATATTAATTGACAATGCCCTACACAGAAAGGTTAACAGAGGAGTGGTTTAGGTTTATAGTTCAATAAATGGATAGCAATAATTTGCCTATACTTATTCAATAGACAATTCTGAAGGCTTTAGTAACAATTAGTCAGGTAAAGGTTTTCTGGTAATACTTTCGGTTTTCTAAACCCTATTTTATTACTAAACAATCTGAGGGTACATATACTTTTATTTTGGCACACTTTACGTGTCTATTCGTCTATTCGAATATTATCCCATGAAATATGAAATTTCATTTTATGGTTACATTGCCTTATAAATGGCGGTACTTGAACAAAGCGATGGAATATCCAAAATTGAATTTAAAAGAGAATTAACCTGTTATGGTTTTATTTATCTTGGTTAAAATTCATGAAAAATTTAAATAATAACTTATCTCCCTTTTATATTTTTTGGTATAGTTAATTATATCAAAGATTTTCAAAGTTTGTTCTTTATTAAACGATTAAGTGCACACTTTTAATTAAGGGTATAATGGGTATATTTATTGTTATGATTAATATTTTTTATTATGGATTGTAGACTTTTCCGGTATATAAAATATAAGGAAATATACGTTCATTTATAAAGGGGATATGCATAATATTGTGGCTGAAAATTTGAATTTAAAAATTATTTTGAGTTTAATCTAAAGAAGATATTTACTTTCTTACGGACTTCTCGAGAAGGTAGAAAAATAATTCGCTTAAATATCAACAAATTTTGACTGAATGCTCTATGGAAGCTTTTGGGAGCTTCCGTAAAGCTTCAAGGCACCTTTATGTCCTCTCTGTATCAGTTATATTGTAACTATTTTGATTGTTGTCATCCTAAAAACGCAAAGTCATGTATCTGTGGGCGACAATCGAACAATCACAAACTCTAGATTTAGAATCAACTCAATCTTTTAGATAAGAAAGTTTTATCTTAATATAGCCCTTTTTAAATCCTATGAATTTTCGTATGTTCCTTAATTTAAATAATGACTAGGATAATTTTTAAATAATTTTAAGACCATTAGTATTTTTATCTCTTGGCTGTCAAATGCCTTGCCTCTCTCTCTCTCTCTCTCTCTCTCTCTCTCTCTATATATATATATATATATATATATATATATATATATATATATATATATATATATATATGTTTATGCGACTTTCACGGATTCCTCCGTGTGAGATGCAATAGCAGTGGATATATCCCCATTATGCCGTTGTTGTGCTGAAATCACATTCAGCAAACGTACAACTATATGCAGCTCTGTGTATAGAATGAAGTAAAATACGAACAGTAAATACAAACTTCCCTCCATCTTGTCCTTTCTGTGTTAGAGGTTGCACAGTTAGAACAAATTGTTAGAAAACGCAATTTATCCTATTCCACCATCATCGAGATGATGGCCTACCTGTACCACCATACCGAGAAGAAAGTCAAAACTTACCCTCCCCGCCACAGTGATACGGCAGAGTTGCATATAGTTGTACGTTTGCTGAATGTGATTTCAGCACTACAACGGCATAATGGGGATATATCCACTGCTATTGAATCTCACACGGAGGAATCCGCGAAAGTCGCATAAACATATATACGCCATCCGGCGGGAGGTCGGCGAAGCCGCGTTCAGTATTTGCATGCTTCCTTCCGATCTATCCTTTGCACAGCCAGGTGCATGTCGGTACCCTGATGAGTCTAGTAGAGACGAAACATGTATCTCTGTCGTATCACTGTGGCGGGGAGGGTAAGTTTTGACTTTCTTGTCGGTATGGTGGTACAGGTAGGCCATCATCTCGATGATGGTGGAATAGGATAAATTGCGTTTTCTAACAATTTGTTCTAACTGTGCAAGCTCTAACACAGAAAGGACAAGATGGAGGGAAGTTTGTATTTACTGTTCGTATTTTACTTCATATATATATATATATATATATATATATATATATATATATATATATATATATATGTGTATATATATATATATATATATATATATATATATATATATATATATATATATATATATATATATATATGTATATATATATATATATATATATATATATATATATATATATATATATATATATATATATATATATATATATATATATATATATATATGCTTATGGCATTTAGAAACGTCATATAATTCATTTAATCTATCAATTTAGTATACAAGGCCTGGTGCTATAACAGTGGTTTTATTTTTTGTAACTGTGAAACTTCATTTATTGAATTGAATTATTTGAATACTGTTGCTTTATTGCCTTGTCAAAATGAAGATTTATCCAAAAAAAGAGCGTATTGATATGATTTTTATCCTTGGAGAACATCATCAAAATTGTTTGTTGATTTCTCGAGTCTATGCTCAAAGATTTCCTGAAAGAAACCATTCTAAACCAGCCGATTTTGTGAGAATATTAAGCCAGTTTTGGGAAAGTGGAAGTGTCAGTTATAAAAAATCTGATATAAGAAAACCTGTCACTGATTCTGATCCGCATGAATACATAGTTATGAGAAACCAGAATAGGTGGGCAGTTGATGTGTGAGGAGGAAAACTGGATCCATACTTTTTTGAAGGACCTTTAAATGGTTTTGATATTTCGCGATTTCGTTTTACACCAACTTCCAGTGTTATTAGAAAATGTCTTTTTAAATATTAGAGCAACTATGTGGCTTTGACTGAATGTTGCTTCGCCTCATTATCATCGCGAGGTTCGGCAATTTTTAAATGTCAACTTTCGAAACAGGTGAATTGGGAGAGATGGATTTCAAAATTGGCCCCCAAGATCTCCGGACTTCTCCACCAGATTTCTTTTTATTGGGATATATAACAGGAATTATCTACAATGCGCTCCCGACAACACCACAAGATATAAAAATACGCACAAGAGATGCTTTTCAAACTGTAACCCCGCAAATGGTGTCCAGAGTGAGCAGTGGTTTCGAAAAAATAATATATAAGTGTTTGGAAATGGACGGTCAACATCTACTATAAATATTTTGCTTCTCCTTTGTGCTATCGTCAATATGTTATTACCATTATTGCAGTTATGACCTATTGAACGAATATAAATCGCCTTCTGAATTTCTGAACATTTGTAAAGACATTCCTAATTATTATTCTTATAGTTGTAAATTACTTGCCATTTCCAAATGCCACAAGCAACTAGCTACATTAGAATATATATTCAAAAAAACCCAAAATGGTACAAAAAACGATTATTTGGTGTATTCTGTGAAAACGCGAAGACAGCTATAGAACATTCTTACACCATTCGATAGGTATTTAAAATGCCATATTTTCTTCTGATTAGCTGAAATGTACCAAAAATAAAATGTAACGCTAGTCTGGAAACATAGAAAAATACTACATATTGTCTACAGAGTGTCCGAGAAAATGTAGGAATTCTCCCGGATATGAAAAAAAAAGCACGTGAAAGGAATACTACAAGTTTATATAAATTATTTTCATATAGGCCTTCTCTTCGAAGATAGCGGCTCCTAAAGAGCTCCAACGGAATCGAGTTTTTTTAAATATAATTATTGAACCACCAAGTATATTTTTTTTATGTGATATTTACCAGATAATTCAAATTGCTACACTACTAAAGAAAGTGTTGTGAATTACTCACAGCTGCAGGGACCGACTAGCTGTGACACTCATGACCTCATTTTTTTCGCGTTGTATAATAAGAACTTTGGACAACGTTTTTTACAAACCTTTAACTGTTAACTAATTCATGTCGCTAATCCTAAACGTTTTTGAAAAAACGTTATTTTATTTACATCACATATTTGGCGTATTTCGATAAAAGATACATCTTTATTTCTATCAAATATTCAACCTTTAACCTCATGATGAAAAAAATTAGACTTTACCTAGGTTTGCAAAAAATGTGGGTTTTATTTTATCGGCACCAAAAACAAAGTATTGTTGTTGCAAACGTTATTAGTTACGAAAGAAATAAATATCCTGCATTTTAGAACTTGTCAATATCGCTGACACCTTGATTCTTTACTTGGTTATTAATTTACTGATTTTTGTATTTAGTGGTGAAATTAACTGTGAAATAATTCGAAATATAGAATACACGTTTATTGAGTATGCAGATATATATCTGATGTATGGTCTTGCATCTTGCAATACTTTGGAAGCCAGGAGGTTATATTACGACAGATATCCTAATCGTACCCATTCAGATCAGAAAATATTTCAACGAATTGGCTAGTTTGTAAAGGAGAATGGTGGGCGATTCTATTTAATAAGATAATACCATTAAATTTTTTCATAATTTTAGGAAATTTTTAGAAAAGAAGTACTGATGCTGATCGAGAATAACAGTACATATGCCGCAATTAGAGGAAAATATTTTAAATCCTGTAGATGGCATTCCTTCAACGAGCACTAGAAAATTATCAGCACAGTATAATACATCGAAAATAATAGTACATGAAATTCTTCAAGAACAGCTGTTATATCCATATCATTTGGAAAAAGTGCATTAACTGATTCCTGAAGATTTTCCCCGTAGAGTGTAGTTTGCAAACTGGCCATAGGATCAGCAACGAAATAATGTAAACTTCATTAGCACTATTCTCTTCACGGATGAAGCAGGGTTTACCAAAAATTGTATCATAAATTTACACAACTCACATATATAGGCTGATGAATATATATATATATATATATATATATATATATATATATATATATATATATATGTTATGTCGGATATTCTCACGGGTGTGATGTGTAATCGAAGATTTTCGGGCATTCCGTGTATGTGCTGAGTCCCTCTCAGGAGTGTAAGGCAGCTGAAGTTTTGGTGAAATCTCATTCACCACCTTCAAAGCTCACTGTACGTGTGGCACAAGATTGCTGTTACTTTATTTGAAGAGAACGTCACCGAAAACCCCAGTATAGAAATTTGCAGGATTCAAATCGCGTTACTTCCCGAGATATTCTAATGGACAATCACTTTAAGTCATCCTGTATAAATAGTTAATTTGCCTTATAATCCAAATCGGCAGTACTTTAGGTAGCACTTTATTTTTTGTTTATCCGGTAAGTCAATAATTATATTTTCTAATATATGGCGGCAGGGGCGGATCCAGCCTCTCTCTTTGGGGGGGGCGGTGATATCATAAAAGTGCGAAAGCCGGTTGTCGACGGGGGGGGGGGGGGGAGACACCAGCAACATTCCCATTTCTATTATAAAAGACAGGATGGGTCGGGCCTATTTTTCTGAATTTCAAGCTCTTGAAGAGTGGAGGTGTGGGGCGATCACAAGAAAAAACAAGTTTCCGACCGGGGGGAGGATGCGAGCAGCATACACATTCCTAGTATAAGAGGCAGAATCGGGTCTATTTTCCTGAATTCAAAGCACTTGGTGGGGGGGGGGCTATTGCCAGAAAAACAAGGTTGTCAACGGGGGACGGGGGGAGTATCAGCAGCATACATATTCCTAATATAAAATGCAGAATCGGTTCTATTTTCCTGAACTCAAAGCTCTTGGGAAGGGGAGGGGCGATCGCAAGCATACACATTCCTATACTCTATTCAAGAACTGGAGAGAGTAAGAAAACTGTTACCGAAACCTTCAACGTACCTGCTCCAGTGCGCAAGTAACTAAAAACTGCCGTAAATCTAGTTATATTTAATTATATTTAAATATTATAAGCTTTTATAAATTTACTGCAGCAATAAAATTTCTGATAGTTCAATTTAATTTCTGTCAGTGAGAAAAGTACACTTTACAGTGCATCCTTAGTGATTTATCTTGTTTGTACTTGTTTTTATATATTATTTGAGATTAGTGAGATACCCAAAACATATGGCTTCCACATCTATATTTATTCCAAAATCGTTAAACCAGGGCATTTTTTCTTCAAGGAAAAACTTATTACGATGAATGTTGATGATGCCTTAAGACAACAATATCTCGATAATAATGTTAAAAGTTCTATTGAGAAGTATTCCAACATGACAGGAGTTGAAAAATCTACTATGTACCGAATACTGAAGGAGAAAAAAACGACTGGAATTGTTAGTACTCTCAAGCTACATTCGATCACACAAACTGTACTAAAAGGAGTTGGACATATATTTTATTATGAGAAGCAAATCCCAACCGTCGACAAAATTCTAACTAAAATCAGTGAAGATCGGGATTTACCTGAAATTAAAAGAACCGAGCTCTAGAAATTGCTCAGAGAACTTGATTTTTGCTGGGAAAAACCAGATAGGAAATCCGTTCTTATAGATCATCCGGGAAATGTCCGTTGGAGAATGAAAATCTCTCTCAAGTACAAGGTAGAGTTGCTAGAAATAACACAATTTACAAAATTAGTAATTTAACTGAACTTATTTTTTTTTAATAAAGTTAGTGCAGAAAATTGGGAAAAATCCAGATAATAAAAGAAAATGGGGAAACTCGATCTCATGATCGGTGAGAGAGAGGAACCAATTATATTTAATTTGAGCGAAGATAGCTTCACTGACTTTAATTACAAATTAAATACGTAATATTTACCAACGTAAACACAATTTATTATTTAAATTTTCTGTAACATATAAAAATTAATTACATTTGAATCCCTTTTTAGCGTTCAATTTTAATTCTGCAGATGGTTTAAGAAATAAATTAACTGAAACGTCAAATATCCTAAAAATGTTTTTAATTAATAATAAAATGACCGATAGCTTCAACAAAATTTTAATATTATATGGACGAATTGATTTTTTTATGTGTTTAACTTCTAGCATTTTTGATAATGGGTATTTTGTTAGTATTTAAATTATAACTTAGAATTTTTTTGAGAGAAAAAGGCTACATTTTAGTCTGAATGTACCTAAAACGGTTTCTATGCCAATATTAAAAATAATAAAAATACTGTAGTAATTTGTGTTAAATATGTCAAAATTATCTATATTTTCTAATGTATGTGAATTATTAAGAAATCATAAGAAAGAAAATAATATAAAAACTTTTTATGTTAAGTTTCTAAGCGAAATAATATTCTATGCTATAAATACTTAGTGATAAAATAAACCTCTTTCCGACACCTATGACAAGAATTAAAATCCTTTTTAACACTTCACATCCAAATATCTATTGTTATCCTAACCAAATAGTCCATTATTATAGACCGGTATTTTTTATTATAAAATTTCTAACCAATTCCTATGAAAAATATATGTGTCTAACAGATTTTGCCAAAGACATCAGAATAAACAACACAGGTAGTTTGCGAAGAAAAAAAAAAGGTAAAAAATGATTTATTACTCTCTCTAGTTCTTGAATAAACTATAGTATAAGAGGCAAAATCGGGTCTATTTTCCTGAACTCCAAGCTCTTGGGGGGGGGGGGCGATCGCCCCCACCGCCCCCCCCCTTGGATCCGCGCCTGTATGGCGGTCAAGTTATTTTAGATTAGATGGAAGAGTAAGACATTATAAACTTAAAAGAAAGAAATATATTATTAAACTCAATAAACAAGCTGCAAAATAAATAATACCAAATGAAATTTTAATTACTAAAGATATGTTAAAGATGTTTTAGGCAAAAACAAAGATTACTCGAAAACAAAAGTGGAAATATTAATTAATGATCAAAATATCACTTCGGAAATAAAGCAAAAACTGTTCTTTCAAAAATACTCAGTTCTTAAAATATTTAGTTAAAATTTAGTCCCTGACACAGTATTATATAACTGTATTTTTTCTTTAATTTAATTGAGATTTATTAGCTATTTGAATAGAATTTATACAGGGTGTCCGAGAAAATGGGGGAAATCTACCGGATATGAAGAAAAAAAAACATGTGAAAAATACTGCAAGTTCATATAAACTTCTTTCGTATAGGCCTCCTCTTCGAAGATATGGGTTCTCAAAGAGCTGGAATGGAATCAAGTTTTTTACACATAATTATCGAACCCCCAGGTATATTCTAATTTTTTTCTAAATATGGTTTACACCAGGTAAGACCCTTTAAATGACTATCCAAGAAAGTTTCGTGAATTACTCACAGCTGCAGGAATAGACTAGCTGTGACATTCATGATCTCATTTTTTTACGCCCTGTATGATAAGAACTTTGGACAACATTTTTTACGTATCTTTAACTATTGACTAAAAATTAAGTTTTCTTCATTTATGTCGTTAATCCTAACGTTTTCGAAAAAACGTCATTATATTTACACAGTTAGTCCCCTAACTTCTGTCGGTTTAAATATGAAAAAGATGAACTTTTTTCCTGTCACCATAGTTTCAATAAAAAGTTAAACTAACTGTTTAATTAAAAAGTTTATAGAAGAGTTCAACATGGGCTCCGTGAAGTTTAATACTCTTACGAGCACGACGAATTGAGGATTGCAGTACCCGTCGCATTAACTCAGCGTTGTTCCTTATTTGATCACAGGGAAACGTGATTTTCCGTAGAAGTTCCTCCTTACTATCACCCGGAGTGGAACACACCAAGGCTCTGAGGTGTCCCTACAGGTGAAAATCGAACGGCGTTAGGTCGGCAATAAGACCTCCTCTACCTATCCAACGTTTTGGATAGACGTTATTAAGGTACTCGCACACAACAACGCTGAAATGAGGTGGTATCCCATCGTGCACGTAATACATGTTTTGGGCGGGTTTCGTGTGGTAAGTGCTGTACTAAATAATGAAAAGCGTTCTGAAGGAACTACAAATAAAGTTCTCCATTCAGTCATGCCAGCAATATTAATGGTTCAATCAAAAAATTGCCAATGATTCCTGCTCAGATATCAATTCATTAGAACTGATGTTGATGATGCGAAGCAATACTTGCGTGAAGATTTTCATCAGCCTATATATGTGAGTTGTGTAAATTTATGATACCATTTTTGGTAAACCCTGCTTCATCCGTGAAGAGAATAGTGCTAATGAAGTTTACATTATTTCGTTGCTGATCCAATGGCCAGTTTGCAAACTACACTCTACGGGGAAAATCTTCAGGAATCAGTTAATGCACTTTTTCCAAATGATATGGATATAACAGCTGTTCTTGAAGAATTTCATGTACTATTATTTTCGATGTATTATACTGTGCTGATAATTTTCTAGTGTTCGTTGAAGGAATGCCATTTACAGGATTTAAAATATTTTCCTCTAATTGCGGCATATGTACGGTTATGCCCGATCAACATCAGTACTTCTTTTCTCAAAATTTCCTAAAATTATGAAAAAATTTAATGGTATTATCGTATTAAATAGAATCGCCCACCATTCTCCTTTACAAATTAGCCAATTCGTTGAAATATTTTCTGATCTGAATGGGTACGATTAGGATATCTGTCGTAATATAACCTCCTGGCTTCCAAAGTATTGCAAGATGCAGGACCATACATCAGATACATATCTGCATACTCAATAAACGTGTATTCTATATTTCGAATTATTTCACAGTTAATTTCACCACTAAATACAAAAAAAATCAGTAAATTAATAACCAAGTAAAGAATCAAGGTGTCAGCGATATTGACAAGTTTTAAATTGCAGGATATTTATTTCTTTCGTAACTAATAATGTTTGCAACAACAGTACTTTGTTTTTGGTGCCGATAAAATAAAACGTATACTTTTTGCAAACCTAGGTAAAGTCTAATTTTGTATCAAATTTTTTTCATCATGAGGTTAAAGGTTGAATATTTGATAGAAATAAAGATGTATCTTTTATAGAAATACGCCAAATATGTGATGTAAATAAAATAACGTTTTTTCAAAAACGTTTAGGATTAGCGACATGAATTAGTTAACAGTTAAAGGTTTGTAAAAAACGTTGTCCAAAGTTCTTATCATACAATGCGAAAAAAATGAGGTCATGAGTGTCACAGCTAGTCTGTCCCTGCAGCTGTGAGTAATTCACAACACTTTCTTGGATAGTAATTTGAATTATCTGGTAAACATCACATAAAAAAATATACTTGGTGGTTCAATAATTATATTTAAAAAACTTGATTCCGTTGCAGCTCTTTAGGAGCCCCTATCTCCGAAGAGAAGGCCTACATGAAAAAAAATTATATAAACTTGTAGTATTCCTTTCACGTGTTTTTTTCATATCCTGGAGAATTCCTACATTTTCTCGGACAATCTCTAGACAATATGTAGTATTTTTCTATGTTTCCAGACTAGTGTTACATTTTATTTTTGGGACATTTCAGCTAATCAGAAGAAAATATGGCATGTATTTAACTGCTTATTTTATCAACGTCATCAAAATTTTCATTCTTGTATGAACATCTCAATCCAGTTATATTGAGATTAACGGGAATGTACGATTTCAATTAACATACGGAAATCCGGACGTGAACTACTACACATTATGCTTTTAGTAAAAATCATGTATTTTTTGTTGACTAGTCGGGGAGCCAAGTGGATTTTGGTAGCCGATGAAGAGACGTGGCTCCATCAAAGATTTTTATATGTATTTTGACACCCTGATTACTAATTCCGAGGGTCGATTTCCGGAAAATGCTTGGATAATTTGTTATATACAAAAAAATTGTTAACAATTATAAAAATTTTTGTTGTAAAATAAATTTCTATTCTAAGCAAAAAGAGTCTCTTGTGATTTCTCAGTTCGATACATAGCTTTTGAATTTAAAATCATTAAGCATTTGAAAATATAGTATTTTGCCACTTTTCAATATCAATAGCTTTTAATTAAATGAATACATTCAAATTCTGTTCCCAGCAATTGATAGCTCAAGTTAAGGACTACAAGCTGAAAATATTCGAAATGCGAAATTATAATTTTATATTGCTTTTTAACGCTATACATGAATAGCATTTCATCTGTTATAAAGAAGCGGAAGTCCACTTACAGGTGTTCACCTAGCGCACATAATCCATTATAACTTTCGCTAATCGTTGCATAATATTTTAAACACATTTTAATATATATGATGCCGGACAAATTCCGGTGTAACTGGAAGTTAGACAAGATCGCTATTACTTCATGTGAAGAGAGCCTCACCGAAAATTCCACTATGCAAATCTACAGGGTTTAAATCGCATTACTTTCGCAGATATTCTAATGCACGGTTACCGTGAGACACCTTGTATATTTTAAGAAGTTTATTCAACGGAAGTGGAATATTAAAAAGTTAGTTTAAAAAAAAACACAATGAAAAAAAGTTAAATTAAGTATGATTAAGAAACCACAGTTTAACTGTACAATCAATACACTTTTTAACCGACTTCTAAAAGGAGGAGGTTCTCAATTCGTCGCGTATGTATTTTTTTTATGTATGTACACCGATTACTCCGGAATGGCTGCACCGATTTGAATGAAATTTTTTACATTACGTTCAGGAAGTTGCTGCGGTGGTCCCATATTTTTTCAGATGAAATTGGTGTAGTAAAATCCAAGATGGCTTTAACAATATGGCGGCCAAAAAAATTAATTTTGTCTGATTTTCTCCAAAATTGGTACGGAGGAATTTTCGGGGTCGCACATGACAAATCCAAAATTATATTTAAAAAATTCAATATGGCGGATCCAATATGACGGATGAAATAATCAATTTTGTCCGATTTTTTTTCATATGGGGGAGTTTTTGGGATAACACATTGCGAATCTGATATTATTTAAAAAAATTAAATATAGCGGATTTAAGATGGCGGATGGTGTTAGGAAATTAAAAAATTTTTGAAAAACTCAATCTGGCAGAATCAATAAAGTGTCCTAAAAATTTTATATTTTTCGACCTTTTCCAAAACTGATATAGAGTTTTTGAGGTTATAAATTATGAATTTAAAAGTATTTTTCAGGATTCAATATGGCGAATGTAATATAGCTGACTAAAGATTTTGCTTTTTTCGATTTTGTTTAAAGGTGGAACTGAATTGTTTTTGAGGATGTAAATAGCGAATATAAAATTATTTTAAGAAAATCTAATACGTCAGATGCGTTATATTGCATCGTTAAGAAATTTTAAATTTCTGGATTTCATCTAAAATTGGTTCTAGGGGGCTTTGAAGGGTTTAGATTTAGATTAGATTAAGCCTATATTACCAATCTAAAATTAATTTGAACTTTAAGATAGTGGATTTACTATGACACACTAAATATTTGCTTGACACAATTTTACTGATATTTGGAGAACTCTAAAGAATCGAAGAATTTTTAGTGGTTCATTTTAGGGTGATTTACAACTTTGGATAGACGGGTACTTTTTTGCCACCTTGGAGTCATTGCGAGGTACACTAATCTTCATTAGTTCTAAGTTCAGATAATTTATGGATATCATAATGAATTCAAAACTAAAAATCGAAAAATAAAATTTTTATAAAAAAAATTGAACCGACTTCTAAAAGTGCGCTAAAAAGTGAAAATAACTATAAATTTTTACATGAAATTGAAATTTTTGAGGTCGGCGCAAATTATTTCTAAATGAAATTATAAATAAAGTATTTTTAATCAGTTTATGAGAATCACATTCTCATCTCTAATCACACATGTATTAGTTTGGCGCCGACTTCAAAAATTTCAATTTCGTATAAAAATTTATAGTTATTTTTCACTTTTTAGCGCACTTCGGTTCAATTTTTTTATAAAAATTATATTAAATTTTTGGTTAGTTATTCTGTTAATTTATTAGGTTAATATGTACTTAAAACTTCTAAAAATGGCTCTAATTTAATAAGCGTTATTAATAGATTTCTTCGGAAAATAAATAAAATTAGCTCTTGCTGGAAAATCTGACGGAAGATGGATTTCTTTGTGATATTAGAATCTTGCTCCAATTAAAAGAAAATTTCTAATCCATAATTTTTGAATAACGTAACTATATGGATATAAAGGAGTAATCTATTTATTATTTTCTATATTTATTTTGTAGGATCAAATAACTATTTTTCGTGCGAATCACCCCGTAGAACCAAACGGCTCTCGAACTCTCTTCAGGGGAATATTTACTCATTTCAGATATACTCAGATATAAGGATGGGGCTCAGTGGGGACCCTTTTCATGTTGTCAGGCCTTAGATGATGTTATGGCTCTCTGCATTTCCCATAAACTTCTGGATAGTTCGAGTGATCCCAAGTAGCACTGTCTTTTGGATAGCCTTATACATGTGTTCGGTAAGACTCAATCCCTGGATATTGGATCCTAGATTCTTCAGTACTACGACGGTTGTTGATACAATTATGGGGATCGTGCAGACGCTACTCGTTCCCCACTGTCTACGTATTTGTACCACCAGCTCATTGTATTTGACGATCTTCTAATTACGCTTGTCTCTTAGATTATTGCTGTTAGCGACTCCTATTAGTATTGTTCGCTTGGATTTTTACCCGCTATTAAAATGAGGTCTTGCCTGTTATGTGCAACTTGTATGATCGATAAGCATAGTCCGATCCCAATATAGCTTGCCATAATATGGCAAATTCTCTACCTGCAACAGATTGAATTTCTCTGCCAACTCTTGATGCATGATATAGGCAATTGATTAATGTCTTGCAAATGCTTGGTATTCTCCTGTTATGTGCTGGATTGTCTCCGATGTTCGACATCCATATCGACATTGATCGTTTCGGATCGAAGAATCTATGATTATGTATTTCAGATAGAATTTCATTGGGATAATCTGTTCTTTAATAGTTCTAGAAAGCCTTCGGTTTCAGGAAATATTTGCCCTGACGGCAACCTACAAGTCGTCAGGGCAAATGTCGAGCTACATCCCAACGCCAATTTGTCGACATTTTCTTGGTTGACTTCATTTAGGTATTGTCCACGAAGAATCTTTATATCCAGGCTTAAAGCTACTCTTGGTGAAAAAAAGTCATCACTCAACTGCAATGGTGTTGAGTCGTCTTCTTCACATATTGTCCGGTATAGCACAGAAGTCTGCTGGTCTGCGAAAATATGAGCGGAGGATGTTAAATTGCTTACAAATATTATAATAATTACGATTTATTTATTTTTTTAATATTCTCCGTTATTTTTAGCAAATCGCCTGATTGGTCCATTTGTTTATGATCAAACATTGATAGGTCAAAGATCAATCGAAATATCAATAATCGTGTAACCATAGCCGTTTCGTAGTGTATTGAAAAAAATGGTAGACTTATTGAACCTTAGTATGACTATGTACTTTGTAATTAATAAATAACATTTTTATAATAGGGAACACAGTCTTATGCAAAGGTGTCGTTATTTTTTTTTAAATAAAAGAATTCTTTAAAAGTTAAAAGGAGTGTTTTTACTTATTTTTAGATTATAACATTGTCTTTTGCGTCAATGTTTGACATCGTGTAGTAGAAAAAATTAAGTACTTTTCGACGAGTTAAAAATCCAATGTGTAGGTGATAAGGAAAAACAAAGTTCATGATGATTCCAGAAAACCGAATCGTTGTAACTAGAATTTGACTAAATAGATGTATTTTGCGTAAAAAGTATCCATACACATATTTTACAAGGGCTTCATGTGATATAATAAAAATTAAATAATAATTATTTAATCATTATTTATTTGTAAAAATATTATTACTATAATATTCAAAACATATATACTAATAATAGCTGTACAAAATCAGATATTATAATTATCATTAATAAAATTTAACATTTTATCTATGAGATTTGCAAAAACTAAAATAAAACAATAAAATTCAGACTGTTTATCGTTTTGAAGTTTCTCTATGAGTATTTCACAAATATTTTCATGGATTTACTGGACGTCGCTCCATGAAATATTTAACGACGATGTTGCTGGTAGATTTGTAAGATATTGCGAAGGGTTCTTTCTTCTGTTTTCGGGTACGTAATAATAACTTTCACTTCTTAAGTCCTGCATACCGGACTGTAGGGAATTGGGTCCACTGTTGTAGTTAAGGTAAGGGTTTGTATAACGTGGAGCAACACTGTAGCCACCTGAGAATGCGGCGGGTAAGTCATAACTTCGTTGGGAAAAGTTCTGATTAAAAGTAGAAAACAACCCGGTTCCCCACTGCGAAGCGGGGGTATGAAATGCGGGACCTGACGTACTTGCAAAGCCGGTGTGTTGGCATTGGCTTGATATAGAGTTGCTATCTGATCGATTATCTTTTTGTAACGAAAATCTATCTTTGTCCGTCCCTTGATTAGATTTAATCTTGCTTTTTTTCCTAAACTTCACCCGTCTATTTTGAAACCACACTTTAATTTGTTTATCAGTTAAATATAATGTCTGTGCTAAATTGATCCTTTTGCGTCTACATGGATATTTGTTTCTTTCAAACTCCTTTTCAAGCTTTATTAACTGAGCCCACGTGTATTGTGTCCTTGCTTTCTTCGACACCAATTGCTTTGGATGTGTTCCTTGACTGGAAGGGTTTTTTGGCGAAACACGGGAGTTTTCATTCAGTGGGTATTCTGGAAAAAAAATATAAATTTTAAATTACAAAAATTATTCTAAATGAAAAACATTTTATCATTAGAATGAACAGTGACGATTCGCAAGTTACTTGGTCATTTGGGTGTGTATAATTGACCATCGCGGTCTGCTATTGAAAACTGAATCAAGATATTCGTGCAGACATTTTCATTGAAAGATAAGAGAAATATCGCGACCGTAAATATCAGTATATAGAGTAACCGAACCTCTGTATGCGACATCGCTCCCAGGAATTAAATATCCACCACAGCACTTTCTAACGAAATTTGACCAAAGGTTTGTCTCTTCAAAATTATAAAATCTAACAGACTCAAAAACTAGTGTCTACCAACCAAGGACAGTAGAAAAACGTTACTGGATCTGGGAACAACTGACAGTTGACAATGGATTCCATAACAAAATCATCTCTAGCGACTAGGCTAACTTTCACCAAACGGCTTTATCAAGAAACATAATTATCTCATTTAGAGAGCAGAAAATCCACATTTCTTGGAAAAGCTTTACTTTTTTTTTTAAACAATTAAGCTGTCTGCGTGACTCTCAATGGTGATTATTACCAAGACGTGTTGACGAGCAAAAATTTTTTCTAGCAACTAGGCTAACTTTCACCTAGCGGCTATGTAAACAAACATGTTTTTCTCATTTGGGGAGTAAAAAATCCACATTTTCAGCAAGAACTTCCGATCCATCCTCAAAAATTTACATGCGATAATATTTTTTTTTTAAATATTGAAGGTGCTTCTGTGACTCTCAATAGTAATTGGTACAAAGACTTGCTGACAAACTTTATTTGGTAAGAACTGGACGGACACACGTATCTGCGATGTGGTTTCAATATAATATGTGATCCGTTTTCGGAAATTTCATCGAAAGAATATATACCTGCTGATGGAGCTGCAGTGGGTATTTAACGGACATTTTATTTTAAGTTTAATGGATATAATTGCTGAACATGTCGGAAAAAGATATAGAAGATTAAAAAATGGCCAATTTCATGTAGGACACGCATTATGTTAGGATTTCGTAGCAGTTGTCAATGCTATTATTTTTTTTTGTCAGTCTGTTGCCTGCCTGTCTTTGACTTAGTTGAAAGCATGTTTCAGAAAAATTGTATTACAAAAAATTGACTTTTATCGGAAAGCAGCGCTATTATGTCGATTTATTCCTGATTTTTATCTATATCATAGGAAATTTATAGGGGTAAATTTGTTGACATTATATATATATATATATATAAATATATATATATATATATATATATATATATATATATATATATATATATATATATATATATATATATATAATTCTTTGATTTCTTGGGTACAGGTTTTTACTTCAATTATTACGTCAAAGGTTGTTTAACGTTTCGCCGATCGTGGCAGGTTTGTCAAAACATTGTCACAAACACAATTGTGATTTGAATTATTTAAACAAAGTGTATTTTATCATTAGTGATGTTAATTAATTTTAATATTTTAAAATAATGTTCAATTGAAATCTTTTGTAGGTTGTAAACAATCCTTAATTTAAAAGAAAATTATAAAAAAACATTTTTGAAGAAGCCTGCCACGACTGGCGAAACGTTAACTTCCTTTGATTTAATAATTGAAGTAAAAACCTATATCCAACAAAATTAAAGAATTGTACTTTTGAATAGGTTAAGAAGTAAGAAATTATATATATATATATATATATATATATATATATATATATATATATATATATATATATATGCTTCCTTGTGACACCCCGTTTAAGCATAATTGTTTTTAAAATATATCCTTTTTAATCTCATTAATAAACGGGACAAAAATTTCCGATCGATATATCGGTTTAGCCGCAATCGAACACCGAGGTACTAAATGGGCGCACCTCATTTTTCCTTATAAGGTAACACTGTAAAAACTAAACTAATTTAAGAAAAAAAATAAGTAAATAAACTTACGCAGTTGGTTGCCACAGCAATTTTGCTGTTCTTGCTGAATAACGGGTTCCTGAAAATAATAATTTAATTAAGAAAAAAACCACAAAATATAATAAAATATAAATTGATTAAATTACAAATTTTACGATTGTTTTTCCCATTAACTATTCTATTTTTTTAATGATAATTTATAGTACTAGCCAAAGAAATGCGAAAGAGAGTTTAGAAATATATCATCAGAAAACAGGACAAATACATCATAAACATGGTGTCGCAAATTCGTCTTTACGTATGATATGTGGTACGAGACAGAGTGCTGATTAATTATTTTCTGATCGTCTGCTCTCATATTTCAGTTTATTACAAGACATATCCAGATTACTCAAATATTTACAGACAAAAAAATGTTTTATCTTTTTCCTTTTTTTAATCTGCTCTTTTATAAATTACATTTTTAAACACTAAACATATATTTCTCCTTATTGGTTCTTCTTTCATTAATTCGAAAAAAACTTATTTAATAGTAGTGCCAGAAAAATTGATATTGGTTATTTAAAATGAGATAAACTTCCGAGATTATATATTTGGAAATTGATATTTTTAATGGTAGCTTAAAAGAACATCAATTTTAGTTTGAACGATCATAAGAGATTTTAAGAAAACTAATCAAAATAATGTAGGATTATAAGTATCCCATCGTAACTAGTTTAAATTTTTGTTTTTTTTTTCAAATATAAACTAAGGAACAAAAATTGTAAAAAGACCTTGGCTTTACACAGTCGGTTAAAAAGTTCGTTAATGATATATTTTAAAAAATAACTCACTGGTTCTATTTCTTGTAAATATTCGTCGATCCAATTCAATGGTGGCAGAATAATATCCTTTGTGATCTCTTTATACATCTTGTTTCGAAAATAGGTTTAAATTGTAAACACAAAAAATTTACCAATAACTCACAAGCACTTAAAACAATGTTAGAAAGTCAACTGCTTTCTGCAGAGCTAACAAATCAACTAAAGCCCTTAGAGGACGAAAGAAATTATTTGTAGATGTCGCTTGTCGGTCCTAATTTAGAAAGTTGTTGATTGAGCCAATCAGGTACCAGAATTTAGTTAACCTGCCTTCTTAGGCTACCTCCTGAAAACTGGCGCATGGTCGGAAAGGCCCAGGTAGAAGTTTTATATTAAATCAAGTTGCCTACTGGGACTACAATAATTATATTGGTAAAAAGAAACCTACTATTTAAGCGGCGTGCTTATTTTAGTTTAATAAATCTGTGAATTTCTATAGGGTGTCAAAAAATAATGGAACTCACATCATTTACACATAAATAGTTTTAAATTTTTTTGCATATATTTCAGATCACGAAATTATTTATAGGATAAATGATACAAATTATACTGTATCTCTTCCGATAAACAGATAAAATACTTTATTAAATTATTAAAAATATGGAGTGGAGCAAGAAAACGCAGCACGTTTAAAGTTTTCTATTTTCGTTAAGAAGTCTTATAGATGATATAGCTTCTTGGCACATTTTCCCAATATTTACCTGTTGGAATTATTTATATTGCAGTTGAGATTGTCTCAATTTCAATTAGCAAGGACAGAACATGCTAAATAAGATTCCTTTTTTTTTTGAACCACTTATATTTAGTTTTAGTTATTTTCTTAATATAATAAAATATATTGCTCATTATTTTGACGGTTCGTTCGTTATTCAGAGAATTTTCAAAAATAAATATTTGAAACTTAAAACGAAGTTATAATTATAAATATAAATATGAAAAAATAAAATACATATTAAAACATTATTTTCAGGAACAGTCGTCTAAAATCTAAAACATAAAAATTAAAATACATACGTAAAACAATAACACCAAATCCTGGAAAATTAAATATTTTAGAAAGTGGTATCTAGCAAAATTATACGTATCTTAAGAGTTCGTCAAAACAAATTTTAATATTAACAAACTATCAAGGTCTGCATTCGGGAACATGATAACCAAAAAATGTAAGGAATGTGTTTTTACTTTTAAAAGAATATACATTTTGTATGTTATTAAGAGGATACACTGTCTTTAAATTATACTATTGTAGATTTGGCTAAGTTTCCCAGTTCGGTCTTATATGGTATGTGGTTCTGTTTTCTGCTATAATTTCTTTTATTATTAATTTCTGTCCCTCTCTATGAGGGGTTTTCACTGTTGGTGTTTTGCTCTTGAATAAGGTAAATATTGCGTTTAGTTGCTTGTAACTTTATAATATGCAACGATATTGTTTTTCATTACAAAGTTTTTTATTTTTTTTTTAAAGTTCTGCTGTATAAGGTAATGATATATGTCATTTCTTTGTGTTTCCTGTTATGATTTATCTTTTCTTAGGTTGTTGTAATGTTTACATGTTTTTTATTTTATAATTTTTTCGATATCCTTTTTATTAAGATGGTTTTAATTATTGTTTCTTTTTATTTCCTTAGAGTCAAGGGTTTGAAGGTAGGAAATGTTAATAAAACAGGTCTGTCAATCAAGCTACATGATTACATTTACTCTTTGGGTTTTTAAATGGTTGTAAAATTCGAATCTAGAAATTGTATTATCATGTTTACTCCTGATTCTGATGTAAATTCTAGTTTGTTAGGAAAATTATTAAATTATTGTACAATGTAATTTATTTTGTCATTCGGAATTACCATTAAACAATAGTCCACAAAACGTTTAAAAAAGATCAAGTCGAAATTTAGATTTTTAATGATTCTTTCACCTATAATTAGTTGGGCTATTGTTGATGAAATAGGTGAATCCATTGCACAATCATCAATTTGCCTGAAAAATTTATTTTCATATTGAAAGTAATTTGTGGATTAAGTGAGATATTTTGATACAATATTTAGCATGTCCTAAATGAATTCCCGGTAGAGGTGCCGTAAAAATATTTTTAACGTTCTGACCAACATTTGTTGTTTAACAAAATTTTTGGCGCATCATTTTTAAAAGGAGCAACGTAATTCAATGTGTGTTTTTTTTAAGAAATTACTGATTACGAAACAATTAAACCATGAGGCAAATAATAGGTCGACGAATATTTTTTTTTCAAAATATGGGCCAAACTCTCAGCTATCTCATCCACTTATCGGCATTTCAATATCAACAATTGCCGAACAGTTACTCTATTTGTTTATAACGAAAAACGAACCCCACCTTTGTTTATCTGTTTCAACAATTTAAAATCAACAATTAATTTGTCCTTTTCTGTCATTGTTAGTATAAGTCTCGAACCTTCATTTGCGCACCAATATAGCGATGTACGACTTCTGTACCGCTGAAAATAAACAATGAAAAAAAAACGTAAAAAGTTATAAACAAACTCACCGTGCAAAAAACCATTGGATATTTTTACTTGAAATTTTGCACACTTGTTGTTTTAATTAAATTTTCTTGAAAAGTGGCAAAATTTATCCAGCTATCTCAGGCAATTCCATAAAGCTTTTCCCTTTCTTGAAAACAATCTTTTGTTCAAGGATTTTTCATTATTTGTATGGTAATGTTAGGGTATTTATTACTAGATATTTATTTGCTTAGTAAATTTTGAAATAATAAAGTGGTAAACAATTTTGTTATATCCTTTTGTATACCTTTTATGCCCTTATAGCTTCTTTGTATTACTTCATTTAGATTTTGTAAAATGATTTAGCCGTAAAGGCTAACCCACTGAAATCGGTACAAATTTATTGTTGTCATTTCGTTTTATTGAACCGACTTCGTAATGTAGGAGGTTCTCAATTCCACCACATATAAAAAAAATACATAATTTTTTTATGTATGTATATCGATTATTCGGGAACGGTGGCACCAATTTGAATATTTTTTTTTGTTATATTCAAAAAGTTGCTGCGATGGTCCCATATTATTTTAGATGAAACTGGTGAAGTAAAATTCAAGATAGCGCTGATAATATGGTGGAAAAAAAAATTTGTCCTATTTTCTCCAAAATTGGTGTGGAGGTGTTTTTGGGGTCGCACGTAACGAATCTGAAATTATTTTTAAAAAATTCAATATAGCAGATCCAATATGGCGGATAAAAAAATTAATTTTTTCCAATTTTCTCCAACATTCGAAAGGGCGTGTTTTCGGAGTTGCACATAACGAATTTGAAATTATTTTTTAAAAATTCAATATTGCGAATTCTATATGGCGTCCAAAAATTGTACATCTTTCAATTTTTTTCAAAATTGGCATAGCGGCGTTCTTGAAGATGTAAATTACGAATTTTTAATTATTTTTAAAAGATTCAATAAAGCGAACCAATATGACTTCCTAAAAATTTTACATTTTTCGATTTTATTTAAAATTAGCACTGGGTAGTTTTTGAAGGTGGAAATAGTGGATGTAAAATTAATTTAAGAAAATTTAATGTGTCACATCTAATATAACGGTCTAAAAATGTTACATTTCCGGATTTTGTCCAAAATTGGTATTTGGGAGTTTTCCTGGGTAGATTCAGATTAGATTAAGAGATTAGTTATTTTTTAAAATTCAATATGGCGGATCCCATATAGTGGGTTCAACATTTTACATTATTCAAATCTTTTTAAATTTGGTATTTGGTTTTCGGGGTCGTAGATTATGAATCTGAAGTCATTTATTTTAGCTTAATACGACGGAGACAATATGAAAGACTATAAATTTGATATATTTTCTAATTTATCTAAAACTGATATTGGAGGTTTGTTGGAACGAATACAAACTCAAAATGCAGGATAAGATATATCGGACCAAAAAATTTATATATCAAGTATTTTAAATATCGGTATTGTGAGGTTTAGGGCGCCAAGATAGTGGATTTACTATGGCAGCCCAAATGTTTGTTAGAAACAATTTCATTCAAAATTGGTATTTGGAAATTTCTCAAAATCAAAAAAATTTTAGTTGTTTATTTTGGTGTTGTGTACAACTTTGTAAAAAATTAAAATGGATACTTTTCTCCAACCTTGAAATCATTCCGAGGTACAATAATCTCGCTTAGTACCTACTTAGTTCAGATAATTTATAAGTATCAGAACAAATTCAAAACTAAAAATCGAAAAATTAAATTTAAACAAATAAATTGAACCGACTTCTAAAAAAGCGCTAAAAACTGAAAAACAACAATATAAATTTTTATATGTAATTGAAATTTTTGAAGTCGGCGCCAAATTATTTCTTAATGGAACACAGTTTGCCAGGTTTTGCGCTGAGGTCAAAAATTTCAATTTCATATTAAAATTTATATTGTTATTTTATGCTTTTTAGCACTCTTTTAGAGGTCGGTTTAATTTTTTTATAAAAATCTTATTTGGTTCATGCTGAAATATTTTTCCCGTTTTACCAAAATTAGACAATTAGGGAAAACAATGGCAATATGTATAAACATGTAGAGAAACTTGAGTAATTTCACTAATCAGCTACTTTTTCTATTAGTCTGGGCATTGCAATAATTTGTTCATTTAAGGATGATTTGTGGCGTTCTCGTTTACCTATATCTTAAATTTTTTGTAATTTCATTCATGTCTTGTATAACAAGGTGTCTTTAAAAGTTTTTTTTCAAATTGTTTCGAGCCCAATTTACCAAATTGCCAAAAACTAATAATTTCGAAAATATTGAGTGTTAAATTTATGATTTTTAAAATTTTTTTTGAAAATATTTACCTTAATAATAGCTTGTCCTCCATTAAATTTGACAATTTGGGATTTTTTACAATGACAAGTCAAAATGTGGTTTCAGTTTCAATGTACGTCGTAGAAAGCGTCACCAGCAATACTCGCCTACATCTGAAGCTTGATAACTTTTTTGTACTTAGCTAAATTAAATTTGTAAATAAAAATTCTTATTTTTTGATAACTTTAATCTAAAAAAAGTTATACTTCCTTCACATTTTATCTAGGCTTAGGACTGGTCTAAGAAATTTGGAACATGTTTGAGGGCCAACAGACCAACAACAATAAAAGCTTGTATAGCATCGAGCTAGTATAATAACAATGGAGGAATGAACAGATAAAGAACAATAAGGGTTACACACAAAGTCAACAACAAATCAAAACAGAAATATTTTCTGTATTTTATTGATCAATTTGATTTTATGTAAATGATCAAAATGTCCTCCGTTTTCATGCATACAAAGATTAATTCGGAGGAAGTTAAATTGTATTCTTGTCCACAATTCTTCTTTGGTGTTTAAAGGTCTACATCATACCATATATTATATGTATAATATCTTATATCTAACTGTTTTTGACATAGTTTAAATTTTATGTCAAAAATGGCGTTTGCAGGCCTAAATATAACTATCAATTTCTCTTGTATGGAAAACCTTTATTATTTAATTGTGGTTGGTTTCTTTCTAAAAAGTTACCTACTTTAGTGTAAAATGTTGTTTTTTAGTAATAAAAAAATACATGGAGATCAAAAAAAACATGAAACTTGAAAAAAATCGTTAAAACTCAATTTTTTTAACATAAACCTCCCATGGTTTCCTTTATGCTTTTAGATTTAACAGTGCCAAAATTTTAGAAATTTTCCAATATTTATTAAACACTCTTCGGTGTCGGCTTCTGTTTATCTGGATATCTATCAGCAAATGTCTGCATGTTATTGATAAAACTTTGTTACATTCCTCATAGATAATGAACAAATTTAAATAATCCGCGTGCGTATAATTTAATCGGCAGTTCGTCGTGGGACACTCTGTATATATTTGATTATTTTGAATGCATTGTTCTATTTAAATGGAAATATCTTGAAAACGCTTGAAGACGTATAATCGAGTAAGTATATCTTTTTATTTAAGAAATAACGTTCTCTAAAAAATAATATGAAATGTATCTAATTTAACAGGCAAGAAAAAAATTGCTTATATTTTTCAAATCCGTATAGAACTTTCATCCTCAAGTTGGAAACATAAAATAGTTCCTGAATTCTTATCTCTTGTCTACAAAAACATAATAATGCTGATTTTGACTACTATAAGAACCGTTTTCATAATAGAACTTATTTTCCAAAATAAATTCTCACTTTAGACACCCCGTATTTTTTAACGAGTAACATTTTGAAAAAATGTATAATACTTAATTAGTCCGTTTTGATGTATATTATCTTCGGTTCCTCTTTGGTCCATGAGGACATCCTGTATAAATTTATAATCAGGGAATTTCAAATCCAACTTGTTCAGATTGAACATATTTTAATAATATTTAGTCGGGTTTGGGCTTTCCTAGTAATAGATACCTGTTGTGATCAATTAAATTTTACTGCCTAACAGAAAATGGGTACCGTTGCTAATGCTAATGACTTAATGACAAGGGTTAATTGAGGGTCACTAAAAGCAATAGTCCAATTTTACTTGGAAATTCTGAAATGGCAGGTTGTTTAGAGAATTCTGCATTAAACATAGAAAAATTTCTTCCCGTAATTCTTGGCACAAATATAATCTGAGGCCCATACAATACACTACTATACAATTCCTGTAAGGAAATGTTCAAAAAGGCGCTTTAAATTTAAAAAAATACACTTTTTTACTTTCTCGTATATAAATTACTCGTGTGTAATAAAAATAAATACAAGAGAGTTAAACAGTCTATTATTTTTCAAATTTAAATCGCGTTTTTGAGTATTTCCTGAACAGAGTCTCTAATATTATTTTAGTAAAAATGGACCTAGTAGGAGTTTAAATCTTTACGAGGTCAAACCTTATATTCGGCGTTAAAAGAAATGTACTGTAAAATAAAAAATATATTTTAGAAACAAATTGTTTTATTTATTTTTAAGTCCTCGAGGTAGTCATATGGAGACAATGCTGTGGGCTATGTTCAACTTCTTTGACTTTTAATTGCTAATGGTCGGGTTTTTACGTTTTGTGTTCATTTTTTTCTGTCGGGTTGACATATAAACTTCGTTGAGAAACAACTTGTTCTCATTCGGACCTATGTTACCAAGCCGATCAAATGATATTCTGTATAGTTCTTCAAATCAATCTGCTACTAAAATAAAACAAGTAAAAAACATTGTTACCCAAATTTGATTACTTTATTTCTAACCTCAAAATTCCAATTTTCATCTTTGAAAATTGGAAAAATAATAACTATTAATATAATAAAAATAAATAAATATTATCAAAATTTATATTAAAATGATCTTCATATTTTTTAGATTGTGTAGGCAAAAGTCCGGATCCCTGCGAGCTAGCCAAAGTCATATTTTCCGATTATTTTCCGAATGTGGAACGTGAATACTTTTCAGGTGTTTTAATTGTAATACTGGTGCACTGAGGCACCGCAGAACCCTTATAAAACTTAGTACTCATCTTTTATTACAAAAATTACGAAAAACTTTTTATTACCTTATCCGTTTGCCAGTGTTTGAGAATATGTGATGTCACGTGACAAGAATTGGCTCTTTCAAAGGAAATTTGAAACGGCGGTTAAATTACATGATTTTTGAAAGTATTAGTTTTATTTAAAAAATAATATTAAATATTTTGGGCTATATTAGACATGGTTTGAACCACTTTCCAAAAGTAGTCAAATCCCTTTTGTTAACACAACTTTTCAAAACTTTAGGTAAAAGGTTTACAATAAAAATCATTTTCATTGGCAATGCCCTACACAGAAAGGTTAACAGAGGAGTGGTTTTGGTTTATGGTTCAATAAATGGATAGCAATATTTTGCCTAAACTTATTCAATAGACAATTCGCAAGGCTTTAGGACCAATTAGTCAGGTAAAGGTTTTCTGGTAATACTTTCGGCTTTCTAAACCCTATTTTATTACTAAACAATCTGAAGGTAAATATACTTTTATTCTGGCTCACTTTACGTCTATTCGAATATAATCCCATGAAATATGAAGTCTCAGTTTATGATTACATTGCCTTATAAATGGCGGTACTTGGACAAAGCGATGGAATTTCCAAAATTGAATTTAAAAGAGAATTAACCTGTTACGGTTTTATTTATCTTGGTTAAAATTCATGAAAAATTTATATAATAGCTTATTTCCCTTTTATATTTTTTGGTATAGTTAATTAAATCAAAGATTTGCAAAGTTTGTTCCTTATTAAACGATTAAGTGCACACTTTTAATTAAGGGTATAATGGGTATATTTATTGTCATGATTTACAAGCCAAACGGCTTCGCACTCCCTCCAGGCATTATTCACTCATACCAGGCATGCAAAGACACCAAAAGTATGAAGCTTTGTGGGAACCCTTTCCATGTTATCGGGTCCTAGATAACGCTGTCTGCTGTATTTCCTACGAACTTTCAGACGGTTCGCGCGGTTGCTAGAAGAATTGCTTTCTGCATCGGCTTATACAGATGCTCACTAAGGCCCAGTCCCTTGATGTTCTGCAGGAGGTCCTTTGGTATCACTCCAGTTGTTGACAGTATTATGGGACTCGTTTTGACGCTGTTCATTGCCCATTGTCTTCGGATTTGGACCTCCAGATCTCTGTATTTGGCAATCTTCTCGTTGTATTTTTGCCTAAGGTTGTTGTTGTTAGGTACAGCAATGTCGATTAATGTAGTTCGCCTAGAAATTTTGTCTGTTAGTATAATGTCTGGTCTATTATGCGCTACTCATTGATCCGTCAGAACCGTTCGATCCCAATATAACTTGAACTGGTTGTTCTCAAGAATAGGCTCCGGATTGTACTTGTAATAAGGCACTTTTCCTACCTGTAATAGGTTTAACTTTTCTGCTAACTCTTGGAGTATCTTTGCGGCTGAGTCGTGTCTTTCCTTATACTCGGTTGAGGCAAACGCTTGGCATCCTCCAGTTATGTGCTGGATGGTCTCTGATGTTCGACAGCCATATCTGCATTGGTCATTTTCTATTGAGGGATCTCTAATGATGAACTTCCTATAGTTCTTCGTCGGAATAACCTGGTCCTGGATAGCTAACAAGAAGCCCTCCGTTTCCAAAAACATCTGTCCTGAAATTAACCAGTAGTTCGACGCTGAGTTGTCGACATTGTCCTGATTGACCTCATTTGGATACCGTACATGAAGTGGCTTCCGTAGCTAGGTTTGTAACTTCTCTTGGTCTGCTTGGTGGAGAGAATTAATATCTTGTTCTCTCAGCTGTAGCGGTATTGAATCGTCTACCTCGCATATTGCTCGATGTAGTGTGGAAGAGTCCGCTAGCCTGTGGAAATATGAAGGTAAGTTTATTATTTGTTGGTCGAGCTGCTTACCGATATCCACCAATCCTCTTCCTCCTTGGTGTCTTGGAAGCATTGCACGTTCAATAGCACTCCGAGGGTGATGTTTTTGTACTTTTGTTAGGAGTGTCCTTATTTTTCTTTGCAGGTTTTGGATGTCCGTCCTGCTTCATCCAAACAATTCCAAAAGAGTAGCTCAGCGCAGAGCGAGCATACGTGTTAAGCGCCTTAAACAAATTTTTACTATTTATTGTTATGATTAATATTTTTTATTATAGATTGTAGACTTTTCCGGTATATAAAATATAAGGAAATATACGTTCGTTTATAAAAGGGCTATGCATAATATTGAGGTTGAAAATTTGAATTTAAAAAGTATTTTGAGTTTAATCTGAAGAAGATATTTATTTTGTTATTACTTTCTTATGGACTTCTCGAGAAGGCAGAAAAATAATTCGCTTAAATATCGACAAATTTTGAGTGAATGCTCTATGAAAACTTTTCTGTCCTCTCTATACCAGTTGTATTGTAACTATTTTGATTGTTGTCATTCTAAAAACGAAAAGTCACGTATTCGTGGGCGACAATCGAACAATTACCAACTCTAGGTTTATCTCTTGGCTATTAAATGCCTTGTTAAATAAGGGTTCTTAAACTTTTCCTGTTGGTTTGTTGCCCGGCTTTTTGAGAAATATATATATATATATATATATATATATATATATATATATATATATATATATATATATATATATATATATATATATATATATATATATATATATATATATATATAAATTTTTTTTATTTTGTCTTTTCTTGGGTTAAGGTTCTAGACAAAATAAAAAGAAAATGATATAATCTATAGTTCAAGAATCTGGAATATATATATATATATATATATATATATATATATATATATATATATATATATATATATATATATATATATATGCCTATGGCATTTAGAAACGTCAGATAATTCATTTAATCTGTCAGTTTACTCTACAAAGGCTTTTGCTATTATAGCGGTATTATTTTTTTGTAACTGTGAAACTTCATTTATTAAATTGAATTATTTGAATATTGTTGCTTTGTTGCTTTGTCGAAATAAAGATTTATCCAAAGAGCGTATTGGTATGATTTTTATCCTTGGAGAATGTCATCAAAATTGTTTTCTGGTACTCGAGTCTATGTTCCAAGGTTCCCTGAAAGAAACCATCCTAAATCAACCGTTTTCTTGAGACTATTAAACCAGTTTTGGGAAAGTGAAAGTGTCAGATATAAAAAATCTGTTATAAAAAAACCTGTCACTGAGGATGAAGAATATGATTTTACTGTACTCGGTTTAGTGATCGAAAATCCCAATATTAGTCAGAATCGTATATCCGAAAATCCTACCATTAGCCAAGCAAGTGTTTTAAGGATTCCTAATAAATACAGATTTCATCCTTATAAAATCCAGCTTTGTTAAGAGCTTCACGGAAATAATTTTGACAACCGAACTGAATTCTGCTTGTGAGAGTTAGATAAAGCGGTAGAAAATAAACACTTTTTGATAATGTGTTGTTTAGTGACGGATATACTTTTCATAACAATGGTTTCGTGAATAGACACAAATTCCATTGCTATTCTGATTTAAATCCGCACAAATACAGAGTTATGAGAAACCAGAAGAGCTGGTAGGTTAATGTGTGGGAAGGAATACTGGGTCCATACTTAACTGGACCTTCCTTTTTTAAAGGATCTCTAAATGGTTTGATGTCTCGCGATTGTCTTTTACACCAACTTACCGTGTTATTAGAAGATGTCCTTTTAAATATTAAAACAACTATGTGGCTTCACCTGGATAGAGCTCCGCCTCATTATCATTGCGAAATTCGGCAATTTTTAAATGTCAACTTCCGAAACAGGTGGATTGGAAGAGACGGATTTCAAAATTGGCCCTCGAGATCTCCAAACTTAACTCCACCCGACTTCTTTTTACGGGACACATAAAAGGAATTGTCCACAATGCGCCCCCGACAACACCACAGTATATGAAAATACGCATAAGAGACGCTTTTCAAACTGTAACCCCGCAAATGTTATCCAGAGTTAGCAGTGGTTTCAAAAAAAGAATATGTAAGTGTTTGGAAATGGATGGTCGACATTTCGAACATATATTGTAAATATTTTGCTTCTGTTTTGTGCTATCGTCAATATGTTATTACTGTTATAACCTGCTGGATGATTATAAATTGCGCTCCAATTTTCTGAAGATTTGTAAAGATATCCTTGATTATTATTCTTATAGTTGTAAATTACCTGTCATTTCCAAATGTCATAGGTAACTAGATACATAAGAACATCTATTCAAAAACACAAAATGGTGCAGGAAACGATTATTTGGCGTGTTCTGTGAAAACGCGAAGACTTAGTTATGGAGCATCCTTACACCATTCGATAGGTATTTAAAGAGTACATTTTTGGTAAGTTAAAGAGTATAGCGTTCGATTTAAATTAGTCAAGTTATAGCCACTTAAAATTCTTATTTGATTAGTTTTAATTTTTGGACACCTTGTATAATATAGCAAGTTTATTATAATTGGTATGTTTAATGTTACACTTCACCGTAAATTTCGAGTACATAACTGAAATACTTCCTAAGTATTTGAAACATGAAAATTAGGGTAGATTTTGTCAAAATTTTTATTATTTAAAAATCCTTAAAGTTTAAGTACTATAAAACTTATTAAAATAGGCACTTATTTTGATCAGAGAAACCAAAAATGTAATAATATACAGGGAGTTCCCTTTAAAAAAACACAATTTTTATACTTTCGGAGCTTTTGCGACAACCTTTATAATATGAAAATAATTTTAGAAAGTAACTATCTTAGACCCAATATATCTCATAAGTAAAACTTTTTGAAAGTCACGTATTTTGGCCGCAATATTCCGTGCCGTATAGGGTGAATAACCCTGTATAAACTCGATTATATGCAATATCGTGACTTCAAAACTAACCTTAAATCTATATTTCAAAGTTATCTCAAGGCCGATTTTGTTATTTTAATTAGAAACCCCTCTTTTTATTGTAAAGTTTACTATACTACGATATAAATAGTCCTCATGCTTTTTTCACATCTACAGCTCAGTAGAAGGTCACTTGGACTTGTTTAACGGAAAAACCCAAATGGCTTAGAAACCAAACCGTTAAATGAAAAGAGATATAGGTTTCCTTTCTTTGAATTTCTTGTCTCGAAAAGTTTATAACCAGGTGTATTATACCTTTAATACTTGTCTACCTCATTCTAGTACATCGATAAGATTTGGAGGCGACTGGAATAATAATCCTACGACTCGACAAGTTTCAAGAGCTTAACGTCGTTTAGTGACGGTAGAATTAAGAGCAGGGGGTATTAGTAACTGTATTCTTTTAGAGCAGATACCAATTTTAGTTTGTTGAAGCACTAAAGACAATCACATTTTAAAAAAATTTATGATTTGAAATTTTGAATAATTACTGAAATGACTATATTAAGAATTCAGCAGTATTAAGTGAGTGCTCAATTTTAATGATTAAGTATATAGCTGAATTTGTAGTAAAACAGTTGCAAAAACTATAAAATGTATAGACTGTGTAGAGTCTCTCCAGATGACGTTGCTATTTTCAAAAAATGTGAACAAATTTTATCTTTCGAAAAACCAAGGTTCCTTACACAAGCAAAAGAATATATATTGCACAAGTATATATATTTTCTAATAAAAGTAATTACAATAAAATATCTTAATATTAGAATGCATTTTACTACAAGAAGACTGTCTGAAAACTAGATCCTGTAAGTAATTTTTATAATAAGAATAATTTTATTTTAAGGTCAGTAGGTTTAAAAAAATATATGATTTGAAATTTTTAATAATTACTGAAATGACTATGTTAAGAATTCAGCAGTATTAAGTGGGTGTTCAATTCTAATAATTAAGTATAAAGTTGGATTAGTAGTAAAACAGTTGCAAAAAACTATAAAATGTATAGACTGTGTAGAGTCTCTCCTGATCTCTCTCTCTCTCTCTAGCATTACAACCCGGGGTGGGTCTTTGCTGACTTCACAATCTGCCTCCACTTGCAGCGATCCATCATCAGTTCCTCTGCACGTTTGACGTTTAGGGTTTGTAAGTCTGCTGCAACGTTATCTCTCTACTTCATCCTTGGTCTTCCTAGCGGTCGCTTTCCTTCTGGGTTCTCTTCCCATACCAACTTGGCGATACGTTGATCTTGTCTCATAACATGGCCGGCCCATCTTAATCTTTCTGCTTTTATTATTTTTACTATATCTGGCTGGTTGTATAGTTCCTCCAATTCCTTGTTTGTTCTCGTTCTATATTGCTGTGTGGTGTTGTCCCTGACCGGTCTGTATATCCCTGTAAGCATTCCTTCTTTCTGCATTTTTCAGTCTATTCTCATTTTGTTTTGTCAACGTCCATGTTTCACATGCATATGCATTACCGGTCTTATAACTACTTGATATATTTTTATTTTCGTGCGACGGGATATATTTTTCGATTTTATTATCTTTTGCAGCCCATACCAGCAGCGGTTGCCTGCTTGTATTCTGTTGTTAATCTCATGTGTAATGTTGTTATCAGAGGTGATCGTAGCTCCCAAATATTTAAACTGATGGACCCTTTCAAAATTGTAGTGGTCCATAGTCATGTTCTGTCCTATTCTGTCTCGCCGTTCCGTTCTTGTTGTAGCCATATATTTTGTTTTTTCTTCATTGATTCGTAGGGCAACTTTCTTTGCGGCATTTTCCAGTGTGAAGAACTCTTCCTTGACACTGGTGGTTGTATTACCTACAATATCGATATCATCAGCGAACGCCAATATGATGCGCGGACCTTGATTTCTAAACAGGAGCGTTTTTTGTGTTGGTTTTTCGCACGATGCTCTCCAAGGCGACGTTAAAGAGGAGTGAAGATAGCGCATCGCCTTGTTTAAGACCACTGTTGATTGTAAAGAAGGTTGACAATCTTCCTTCAAGTCTTACTGCACTTGTAGATCCCTCTACACATGTTTTGGTGAGGTTAATTAGCTTCTTCGGTATGCCCAGTTCTGCCATGGCATTCCACAAATCCACTTTTATGATGCTATCATATGCTTGTTTAAAATTTATAAATAGCTGGCGCAATGTTTTGTTGTATTCCCAACATTTCTCTATTAATTGCCTAATCGTGAGTATCTGATCTACAGTTGAGTGGTCTTTTTTAAATCCACACTGGTAATCTCCTATTTGATACTCCACACACGCAGTCAATCGTTCTAAGATCATTAGAGAGAAGACTTTATATCCTGTGTTAATAAGGGATATACTCCTATAATTTGAGCAGCACGTTTTATCGCCCTTCTTAAGTATTGGTATTATCACACTTTCTTTCCAGGAGGCTGGTATTTTTTCTTCTTTCCATATTTGACAGATGAGTTGATAGAAAGCACGTTTCAAGGTTTCTCCCTTTTTCAAATATTGTCCCGGTATAGTGTCGTTTCCTGGGGCTTTGTTGTTTTTAAGTTTTTGAATAGCTCGTGACACTTCTTCCACTGTAGGTTCTTCTACTATGGGTTCGGCCGTAAGGTATGTATATTCAGGCCGGGATTCATCTGCCTGGACATTCAGTAGCTCGTCAAAGTATCTTCTCCAAGTCTCTATCATTTCAGCCTCATTTGTAATAAGGTTACCTTCGTCATTCTTTATTACCGTTCCAACTATGTGTCTAAATTCGTTTTTTATATCTTTTACCTCTTGGAAGAAACGTCTAGTTCTGTTGTTCCTTCTATTTGACTCTAGTTCTTCAAGAATACCTTCTTCGTATGCTCTTTTTTTCGATTTTATTGTTTTCTTTGCCTTTTTTCTGGCCTCGCTCTATTACTGTGCCTGGTTCCTTGACTTTAAGACTCCTTCACAATCGTTGTCAAACCATTTCTTCTTTTTAGAGCTTTTTCTTTTTCCTATGGTGGTTTCAGTACTATGTATAACTGAATTTTTAATTGTTTCCCACGCTTCGTCTACATTGTTTTGATTTGCTACAGATCCTAGTACAGTCTCCAGAGTGGTTTGGTATGCAGTTATTTTTTGTGTGTCTTTGAAAACTTCAGTGTTCCACCTGGGAATCTGTTCTGGCCTGTTGTTCTTTTGGTTGGAAATTTTTATCCTGAATTTGGCCCTAACCAAAAAATGATCACTTTCTGCGTCCAGGCCCCGTAGAGTTCTAACGTCGATAATACTACTGCCCCGTCTTGCATTAACAAGAACATGATCAATCTGATTTTTCGTTATTCCGTCATTTGAGACCCAGGTCTGCTTGTGGATATTTTTATGCTCAAATATTGTTGTTTTGATGAGAAGATTATTTGATGTTGCAAAATCCACGAGTCTGAGTCCATTATCATTACAGTGTTCATGTAGGCTGTGTTTACCGATGTTGAGCCTAAAAGCTTCTTCTCTTCCCACCTTGGCTTTAAAATCTCCCATTAGAAGTATCGCATCTTGTTTAGGTAATGCAGCAATAGACGTCTCCAACTGGTCATAGAAGACGTCTTTAGTCATATCATCCTTGTCTTCCGTCGGAGAATGAACTGATAGTATCGAGATGTTGTAAAGTTTTCCTCTTAGCCTTATATAGCAAATTCGTTCATTTACTGGTTTAAATTCTATGACCGAATCTAGCAGGTATTTCCGTATGACAAAACCTGTCCCAGTTTATTGTTGATACTTCCACTGTACAATACTACTGATTTGCTGATATTTTGGTTACCGGTTCCTGTCCACTTGATTTCCTGCACAGCTGTGATATCCATGCCAAACTCTTCAAGTTGTTCTATTGTTTTTGTCGCTACTGTAGGTCTGTACCAGCTTAGTACATTCAGAGTTCCAGTATTCAAGTCCTTTTTCCTTTGCCGGAGTCGTCGTCGGGTGTCTGTCCTATTCCGAGGCATTTCGTTAGTTTTCATAACAAGGGTACTTTCACAAGACAGGGTTGTCGGCCCTACGCTTAACCCTCCTCCTTTATCCGGGCTTGGGACCGGCAGTGGCGATTCAGAGCTACTCAATCCACTCATCCTCAGCACAGGCGGAGTCTCTCCTGATGATGTTGCTATTTGCCAAAAATGTGAACAAATTTTATCTTTCGAAAAACCAAGGTTCTTTATACAAACACAAGAATATATATTACACAAGAATATATATTTTCTAATAAAAGCAATTACGATAATATATCTAAATAGTAGAGTGCATTTTACTACAAGAAGACTATCTGAGAAACTAGATCCTGTAAGAAATTTTTATAACAGAATAATTTTATTTTAAGGACATTAGGTTTATATTTATAATTTAAATTTTATATATTTTCTGAAAAATATACTTCAAGTATGTGATGCATGTGTGGAATTGGGGATTGTATACTGCGACCTAATAGATTTATTGTGTTTCGTTAAGTAACTTTTTTAATTTTTGTTATTTATTCATATTTAATTTAGAGATGACTACATACAAATTAGAATTTATATATTTGTAGTGCCTATTGCTAAGTATTTTTTGCACAAGTATTTTTTGTCTTATACAGTGTGCCCAGTAAAGGCCTCCTCATATGGAATTTTTTTTTATAATAGGTTTTTGAATTTTGACTTTGGCATCAATTTCTGCTTCGATCAAGATGAAAATTAACCAAAAAAGTAGTAGTTACATGATTAGCATTTTTCCAAAAAAAAAAATCAAAAATCGGGTTATACCTCAAAATATCGAAAAAAGTTATTAAAAAAGTTTTTTTAGTCCATATGCAAAAAAAACTGTATAAGATAATTTAGATATTTTGCCTATTTTGTGTAAATTGCACTACTGTTGCAAAATAAGACTCAACGCTATATATATATATATATATATATATATATATATATATATATATATATATATATGTATGTTTATACGGCTTTCACGGATTCCTCCGTGTGAGATGCATTAGCAGTGGTTATATCCACATTATGCTGTTGTAGTGCTGTAATCACATTCAGCAAACGTACAACTATATGCAACTCCGTATGTAAGTAAAATGCGAAACAGTGAATGAAAACTTCGCTCCATCATATCCTTTCTGTGTTAGAGGTTGCACAGTTAGAATAAATTGTAATAAAACACAATTCATCCTATTCCACTACCATCGAGATGGTGGCCTACCTGTACCACCATACCGAGAAGAAAGTCAAAGTTTACCCTCCCCGCCACAGTGACACGGCAGAGATACATGATTCGTCTCTCAATAGACTCATCAGGGTACCGACATGCACCTGGCTGTGCAAAGGACAGATCGGAAGGAAGTATGCAACACTGAACGCGGCTTCGCCGACTTCTCGTCGGATGGCTTATATATGTTTATACGGCTTTCACGGATTCCTCCGTGTGAGATGCATTAGCAGTGGTTATATCCACATTATGCTGTTGTAGTGCTGAAATCACATTCAGCAAACGTACAACTATATGCAACTCCGTATGTAAGTGAAGTAAAATGCGAAACAGTGAATGCAAACTTCGCTCTATCATATCCTTTCTGTGTTAGAGGTTGCACAGTTAGAATAAATTGTAATAAAACACAATTCATCCTATTCCACCACCATCGATATGGTGGCCTACCTGTACCACCATTCTGAGAAGAAAGTCAAAGTTTACCCTCCCCGCCACAGTGATAGGGCAGAGATACATGTTTCGTCTCTCACTAGACTCATCAGGGTACCGACATGCACCTGGCTGTGCAAAGGACAGATCGGAAGGAAGTATGCAACACTGAACGCGGCTTCGCCGACCTCTCGTCGGATGGCTTATATATGTTTATACGGCTTTCACGGATTCCTCCGTGTGAGATGCATTAGCAGTGGTTATATCCACATTATGCTGTTGTCTAACACAGAAAGGATATGATGGAGCGAAGTTTGCATTCACTGTTTCGCATATATATATATATATATATATATATATATATATATATATATATATATATATATATATATATATATATATATATATATACAGGACATTCACCCTATACCGCACAAAATATTGCGCCCAAAATACTTGACTTTTAAAAAGTGTTACTTTTGGAATATATGGAGGTTTAATATAGTTAAGTTAAAATTATTTTCATTTTATACAGGGCGTCCTAAAAGCTCGAAAAATATCAATGTTGTGTTTTTTTTAATGGAACCCCCTGTATATTATTGGATTTCTGGATTTTTCGATCAAAATAAGTGTCTCTTTTAATTAGTATCCAAACCTTAAGGGTTTTTAAATAATTTGAATTTTGACAAAATTTAACCGAATTTTCATGTTATGTACTCGAAATTTACAGCGAAATGTAACAATAAATCATATTTTATATCTCCATTATAATAAACTTGCTATATTATACAGGGTGTCCAAAAATTAGAACTAATCAAATAAGAACTTTAAGTTGCTATAACTTGATTAAATAGAACGCTATGCTTTATAACTTGCCAGAAAATGTATCTTTTAAATATCTATCGATTGGTATAAGGGTATTCTATAGCTAAATCTTCGCGTTTTTACAGAATACTCCAAATAATCCTTTTCTGCACCATTTTGTGTTTTTTGAATAGATGTTCTAATGTATCTAGTTGCCTATGGCATTTAGAAATGACAGGTAATTTTCCATAATTAGGAATATCTTTAAAAATGTTCAAAAACTCATACATAGTTTGAAGACAACTGAGGATTTATAAAATTCCATGCTTGAAAACTCGATAAATATTCGAAAAAATGCTAATAAATGCCGTTTTTTACAATTTTGACTGTTTCATCACTTTTAAAAATCTGAAAAAATTCATGGACATAGTTTGGCGTCTAAAAAACAACACATTTTTTTCAGTCTTGCTATTGTCCTAGTTTTTATTTTATTGAATTTAAAAATTTTCGAAGACCCATAAAAGTTTCAATTTCGCCCCAAAAATTTTTGTAAAAAATATCTTGTTGTAGGCAATAAAAGAACCTACAAAATGAAAAAAAAAATAGGTTTCTACGATGACTAGAACCAAAGATATCGCCAAAAAACGAAAAAAGAGTTTATAATTTTTTTTTGAGGTTATGTGTCAAAAAATGTTTTTTTTTGCTACTTTTTGATGTAGAACAACCGGGTGTTTTTTATTTTTTTATTACTGAGGGGACAGTTTCGATCCTTTTAATCGGCTAGACCCTTTGTAAAAGTTTAATTGGATAAGTTGGACTTTTTGACTATGTTATTTTTACTTTGGAGGTTTTAATTTCAGTATATATGAAATTACTTCTTTTTACTTTTCTAGTAAGATTTTTGAAAATTATCATATTTGAAATTAAACTCTAGAATTTATCGACCAACTATTAAAGTAGTTGGTTGTTACAGGAAATATATTTTGTAGGATAAGATATTTTAGAGTAGTATGGATTAAATTGTTTGCCTCTGTCTGATTTGTTTGACTTCTGGCCAGTTATTTGAAATGAAAATATTTTTATATAGATTTTTTTTGAAGTAGTTCAAATTATTTGATAAGCTCGATATTTTATGGTAGGGTAAGGTGGGGCACAGTAACATACGGAATACAGTAAAGCAACCGCAATATTTCTACTGCTTTTTAACAAAGTATTTGAACTGACTACGTTGATTTTTAAAGCGATTGAGTCGCCATCTTGGTGCAGTTGTCATTTTTTAGTTTCAAGGTTACTTAATATTTTTTTGTAAAAATATGTTTTTTTGGCAATAATTCGTAAAATTTTTTAATAAATTGCTCTCGTTTTTATTAGACCATAATTTTATTGTAATGAGTGTGCATATTTTTTAGATACTTTTTACATATTTCTTGTGATATTGTAACAAGTCAAATGCCGGTATCTATAACGTAAAAAATTCTTTTTTTTTATTAAAGGTGGTCATGGGGCAAAATGAAACGGGGTACAGTGAAACATGCTTTATTGTACCACATTACCCTTACCCTTTCTATTTTTTAATTCTCTTAGAAAAAGAAGACGAAGGTGCGAAACCGAAAGAGAAAAGCAAGTATACGTCTCCGCAACGAAACTGATATGAGAGATGCAGTAGCTTTAGTTTACGCGGGAAAGACTTTAAGAGAAGCAGCATATTTGAAGAATATTAATTTCAGCACACTATACAGATACAAGAAAAAGAAGAAATTTCTGAAGAAGAGGGACAGATGATGAGGTATACACCTAGTTATAAAATGTGAAGAATGTTTATGAAATGTCACGAAATTGCCTTAAAGGAGCATTTGATGATATGCGCAAAAATATCATATGGACTTAATACTATTGAGGCAAGACAGCTCACATACGAGTTAGCCATACTTTATAACCTTGAGACTCCTCAATCATCGAAAGACCACAAAATAGCAGAAATAGATTGGTTATATGGTTTTCGGAAACAAAATCCAGATTGTGCCATAAGAAAACCGGAACCATGTAGCATTTCTCATGCCATTTCGTTCAATTTAATGATTTTTTTGAATGAAATAGGTATAACGCTTCTGCAAAAACCCAAACAAATTAAACTACCGAAGTAGTCGAGACAATTTAATAAAGTAACGAGTGGAAAAATGAGGACATTTGCAACTATTTGCTGTATTGTTTCAACGACCAGATCAAGCATTTCACGGTTAGGAAAGCTGGAACAGAGACGGTGGGTCCTTCTCAGCAAACATATTGAATGAATATACAGTTATTTGCCGAGGTTGTGAAACATTTTGTCAAGATAATTGATTAATCATGACAACCCTGACAATCATATTTCACTAAAAGCTTTGAATATTGTCAAAGATAACAACGTATTAATTCCTACAATTTCACTTAAATATCAGTCATAAGCTGCTGCCATTGGACGTGTTTATGTTTGGTCATTACAAATTATTATAATGCGTCAGCTGATTCGTGGATGATGCGAAAATCAGATATCTCAATTTCAATTTATAACGTCACAGAAATCCTGGGAACTGCTTTTGAAAAAGCCATAACTCCTCTTACCAATATTAAGTTGGAATTTCTTAAAACAGGGATTTTTCTGTTCTACCGTAATACTTTTTATGACGATGATTTTATGCCGTGAGGTGAATAATCATCTCGATCCATCGCGGCAATTTTCTGTTTCAAATGAAGGAAGCATATCCTTGAGCCTTATTGAAGGAACTGACCACACTATACTACAAAACTTGTCCAAAAACAGAAAGTTTAATAGACAACGAAGAAACGCTGTATTCAGAAAGACATTATGACTATAAACGTTGATTTAACTAAAATGGATACATCAGAACCAGAGAACCCAAATAAGAAAAATGGAACAAAGATAGAAACATTTTCATAACATTCTCAGATGTCTAATCGAGCGCAAAAACTAACCCAAAGCAAATCCTTGGTTAAGCTCGTTAACGGGATGGAAAAGCGGAAAGGCGATTATTCCAACAGATACTCCGATTAAATAGGAAATTGAAGAAAAACTTAAATGGCAGAAAGAGAAGGAAAATAAGAAGAAATCGATCAAACAAAACTAGGCTCTGGAAAAATAGAAATATAACAAAAGAACTTTCCTTGGATTCAACTGTGTCTTCTGCTAGTGACCTTGTTACAGTTAGGTTTCCCCGGAGACAAGTATTAACAGAAAATGGTCTTGAAAGTGATGAATATGACATCAGTCACATAAGGAAAAGTTCGAAATCGGAGATATTTTGCTTTTCATTGGAACCTAACATGGCAATCGTTTCCAAAAATGATATAGAAATTGCACTAAAACTTTTAGATAGGAAAATAACGAAACCCTATTCAAACATATACTTTTTTCCTCAAAATATTTTGAGATTATTTTTAATTTGGATTAATTTTCTTTTTTCCAAAATTAAAAATGTTGATTTTCTATGGTTTTGCATTATATTGCACTGTGTCCTGTTGTGTTTTATTGTACCCCTACCCTTGTTCTATTATACTCCAGAATTAGGGCACAGTACAAGAAAAATTTGATTTCAGAAAAGTGCTATTAACTTGAGAATATAGATATGTGGTTTCAGCTTGATATTGTTAATTATTAAGAAAATTACCAATGTTAGATTTATTTAAAGAATATTTCCTTTTCTATCCCTAAAAAATACTTTTTTGTTTCACAGTGCCCCGCCTTACCCTATATTTGGTCAAGATTGACGGTACCTTTTTTAGTGGATTTTTGGTATGAATTTTTATTACGTTTTTTTGGTTACTTCCGTTGGAAGGCATGTGATGGCGATTAATGAAAAATCATCCACTTTTGGCTATCTGGTGCAAGAGCATGAAGAAGTGTTTTGTGTTACTTCTTTCCCAAATTCAGGGAATTGGCAATAAATGGCTAATTAAGCGTTCAGAAGCAAATGCTTGAGTGTTAACATTTAAGGTTTTAATTTGGAAGTTTCTTCCTGTAGCCAATTTGGCGAAAAATTAACTTCTTCGGAGGCTCAGAAATAATGGTTTGTAAAGTTTCCTAGATATCACTCATCATTTTGTTGAGTTCGAAATATGTACATATTTTTTTTAAAGCCATTAGTTGTTATTTAACAAATTTGGATAGGCGTTGCGTAGACCTTTTTTAAAACTAATTGATTTGGATTTTTCTTTTCTTTATTTTAGGCCCCTTGATTTTGCAGTTATCTATGTAGATGTAAATTACATAAACATTTTTGAGATACAAATATGCAAGTACAACTATACAGCGTTGCGATAATAGCATGCAGTTTTTGGTTGGAATACTACACTTTTGGAAATAGGAGCTCATGAAGTGGAAATTCATCGCTTTAACCTAAAACTACATTTCTGGTGAAACCATATTCTTCACAGGTCGTGTTAAACCACTTTAGTTCGAAAGTTTCTCAGCTAAGTGCCTAGTTATAGTGAAACATGTGCATTGGAGAGTTTACCTGCTAAACCTTATGGATATTACCAATTTTTTATCACTTAGTATAATAAATAAGTTTCTTTTCTGACTACCTTAGAAGGTTAGCAGGTAAGAAATTTTTCTGTACATGATTTTGAACATTTTATTAAAAAAAAATTATAGACATTTTCAAAGTTTAACAAATAACTTATCAAAAGTAGATTTGAAAACCAATAACTGGTGAAATGAAACGGAGTCGCTTACGTAGCGCTACAACTTTAATTAACTGACCTTGTTTTATTTTTGAGGTACCTTCTTGTATTTGAAGTTTTTCATGGCTCTGTTCAGATCTGTAAAATATTCCGATATAATATATACATGATTATTCTAAATTTATAGGAATTAATTAATTGAAATTTTAATAATCAATTTAACTTTATTTATTTATTTATTCTAAGGGATAACACTACTGTAGCAGATTGAAAAAAATCGATTTTTTTATTGCTTTAAACGAAATATTCGATATTCAAAAATAATATCCTTAGTACCTTAGCGAAAAAAAAATGTCGAAATCTGAATTTTATGGCTAGGTCTCGAGCGCACGCAAAATACGAAGAGCACCGCCCGCGCTTCTGTCAAAATTGTAAGTGGGTCTGTTATCCTTAGAGTGAAAGGATCTTACAGTTTCACAAAAGATCACCAGGTGTGCTAGAAGTTCCCAAATGGGACAATTCTATATAATAAATGTGTACGCATGTAAAATTTTGAATGCGTTTTTCTCAAAACTACTTTTTTCAACTTAGGCGAAAACGTTACTCAAATACTATAGCACCGATTGATCTGAAATTTTACCACTAGCTTCACAATCACATTGTCTTCCCTGCTATGTAGCTGGTTTTTGATTGGATGTAAACTTTTTTTATAAACAATTTATTGTTTTATTTTTGACCGGAAATCGACTATTTTTTCAAAAGTGTGCTATTTCTACAAAATTCAATTAAAAAAACCGTATGTCATCGGGGAGCCATTAAACTATACATTTTCTTTGTTTTCTGTTCCAGGCCTTATAGTTCATGTTTTTACGCGAACTATGAGAAATTTTTTCAATGTTTTTAAATTGTTGCGAAGATCGGCTTTGTTGCCACGATTTTGTTGCAAAATAATAATAAAAAACTTTTTTTTCATTCTTCAATATGTGCTGAATGAACTCTCTGAAAAGAATTTTCCTACTTTTCCTACGCACTCCCAAAAAAATTGTCAAAATTAGCCCTATATTTCAGCCTTTACAGTGGCCTTTGCTTGACCTAGGCTGCCTAACTGTTTCTGTTTATTACATTGTTATAGTTTTAAGTAATCTATATATTAACACAGAGGAGCTTGCAATAATTCGCGCCGGTGATAGTCTTTTATAGAGTTTCAACTATTCTCCATGTTTTATTTCCTTTGATTTATTTAGAATATTACTATAAGTATTTTAATTTAGAGATTGATTGGATATAACATACTACTCAGGCGCGGATCCAAGCGGGGAAGGGCGATCGCTCCCCCCCCCCCCCCCCAAGAGCTTTGAGTTCAGGAAAATAGAATCGATTTTGCCTCTTGTACTATAGTTTATTCAAGAACTAGAGCGAATAATAAATCATTTTATACCCTTTTTTTCTTTGAAAACTACCTATGTTGTTTAGTCCGGTGCCTTAGGCAAAATCTGTTAGACACATATATTTTTTGTAGGAATGGGTTTGAAATTTTATAATCAGAAATACCGGTCTATAATAATGGACTATTTGGGTTGGATAACAATAGATATTTGGATGTGTGAAGTATTAAAAAGTATTTTAATCCTTGTCATAGGCGTCGAAAGGAGATTTATTTTATCACAAATTATTTATGGCATAGAATATTATTTCGGTAATAAACTTAAAATAAAAAGTTTTTATAATATTATTTTATTTCTTGTGATTTCTTAATAATTCACATACATTAGAAAATATAGATAATTTTGATATATTTAACACAAATCACAACTGTATTTTTATTATTTTTAATTTTGCCATAGAAACAGTTTTAGATTCATTCAGACTAAAACGTAGCCTTTTCTCTTAAAAAATTTATAATTTAAATACTTACAAAATACCCATTGTTAAAAATACAAGAAGTTAAGCATATATATATATATATATATATATATATATATATATATATATATATATACACATATATATATATATATATATACATATATATATATATATATATATATATATATATATATAAATATACATATATATATATATATATATATATATATATATATATATATATATATATATATATATATATATATATATATATATATATATATATATATATATACATTCGTCCATATAATATTAAATTTTTTTTGGGGCTATCGGTCATTTTATTATTAATTAAACATTTTTAGGACATTTGACGTTCCAATTTATTTATTTCTTAAACCATCTGCAGAATTACAATTAAACACTAAGAAGGGATTCAAATGTAATTAATTTTTATATGTCACAGAAAATTTAAATAATAAATTGTGTTTACGCTGGTACACATTAGATGTCTAATTCATAATCAAAGTCAGTGAAGCTATCTTCGTTCAAATTAACTATAATTGGTTCCTCTATCTTACCGAACATGAGATCGAGTTTCCACATTTTCTTTTATTCTTTAATTGTATGGATTTTCCCCAATTTTCTGCAGTAGCTTTATTCAAAAAAATCTTTCAAAAGTTCCGCTAAATTACTAGTATTATAAGTTGTGTTATTTTCAGCAACTCTATCTTTTACTTGAGAGAGATATTTCCTTCTCCAACGGACATTTGCCGGACGATCTATGAGAATAAATTTTCTATCTGGTTTTTCCCAGCAAAAATTAAGTTCTCTGAGCAATTTCCCGAGCTCAGTTCTTTTAGTTTTAGGTAAATCCCGATATTCATTGACTTTAGTTAGAATTTTGTTAACGGTTGGGATCTGCTTCTCATAATAAAATTTATGTACAACTTCTGTTATTGCAGTTTACATCTCTTCTTACAACGAGATTTTTCGTCTACCTGTGATCGAATGTGGCTTGGGAGTACTAACAATTCCAGTCATTTTTTCTCCTTCAATATCCGTTACATAGTAGATTTTCCAACTCCTGTCATGTTGGAACACATTTCAACAGGACTTTTAACATTATTATAAGACATCATTAACATTCATCGTAATAAGTTTTTCGTTGAGGAAGAAATGCCCTGGTTTAACGATTTTGGAATAAATATAGATGTGGAAGCAATATCTTTTGGGTATCTCACTATTCTCAAATAATATATAAAAACAAACACAAACAAGATAAATTACTAAGGACACACTGTAAGGTGTACTTTTCTCACTGACAGAAATTAAATTGTACTATCAGAAATTTTATTGTTGCAGTAAATTTATAAAAGCTTTTAATATTTAAATATAATTAAAAAAAATAATTAGATTTACGGCAGTCTTCCGTTACCTGAGGCACTGAAGCAAGTACGTTGGAAGTTTTGGTAACAATTTTATTACTCACTCTAGTTCTTGAATAGAGTATATGAATGTTTGCGATCGCCCCTCCCCTTCCCAAGAGCTTTGAGTTCAGGAAAATAGAACCGATTTTGTACTTTCTATTAGGAATATGTATGCTGCTGGCACTCCTTCCCGTTGACAATTTATTTTTCTTACAATAGCCCCCCCCCCCAGAGCTTTGAGTTCAGGAAAATAGACCCGATTCTGCCTCGTATACTAGGAATGTGTATGCTGCTCGCATCCTCCCCCCCTATCAGCCACTTGTTTTTCTTGTGATCGCTTCCCACCTCTTCAAGAGCTTCAAATTCAGAAAAATAGACCCGATCCTGCATTTTACACTAGAAATGGGAATATTGCTGATGTCTCCCCCCCCCCCCCCCGACGACAACTTGCTTTCGCTTGTTATACTGTACTTTTGTGATAAAGCCCCCCCCCCCAAAGAGAGAGGCTGGATCCGCCCCTGATACTACTTAATATTTGCTCTTTTCCAAATTTTCTTTATTACCTCTGCTCATCTTTTAATTATTAGAGCAAATTTTGAAGTAAAATTTGGTGGCCTCTTTTCCTCATTACATTTTTACAAAAGTTACACAACCAATAGAATTTGGTTTAAGGTAAAATTAAAGCTGGGCAAAATCAGCGAATAATACAAAATAAAGAATCTACCTGAGATGAGCTAGCCTATAGATCTAGTCAGCAAGAGATTAGGTAAGTCTGGTTCGAGGTACCTTGAAGGGTGTTACTTTGTCCTGCAAGGAAATTTGACAACTGGCTGTTGGCATAATATTTGACACCGAATTACAGCTTATTAAAATAAAATTTTTATAAAAAAATTAATCTATCTTGCTAAAAAGCAAAAAATAATTTAAATTTTTAGATGAAATTAAAATTTTTGAAGTCGGTGTCAAACTAATACCTGACAAAATGCGATTTACATAGAAAGATTGAAAAATACTCTATTTGTAATTGTTTTCTTACCTTAGTTGTATATATCTCGTGTTGATAGTTATTTGTGTTAATTACAAATAATTTAGCGCTGACTTCAAAATGTACAATTTCATTTAAAAATTTACTTTAAATAAATCGAGAGATGCAAAATTTTTAATCCGCCACATTTAATTCTTTAAAAATAATTTTAGATTCGTTATGAGCGACCCTGAAAACCCGACCCTCCCCCAAACAATTTTGGAGAAAATCGGAATATTATCAGCGCTATATTGTATGTTACTAAACCGATTTCGTTCAAAATGATATGGGACCACTTCAGTAACTTCTTGAACATAACGTAAAAAATTAATTCAAATCAGTATCTCCGATCATGAGTAATCAATGTACATACATAAAAACATACATAGTGATCGAATTTAGAACTTCTTTTGAAGTCCGTTAAAAAAGGACTCTTTGGGACAAATGAATATGACTTTCGATAAAAAGTTTCGCGTTTTTCAATAGATTTAAGTGCGATCTCTCTTGATTGAAAGCAATAATTCTCTTCCCTTGAATTCTTTATTTATAACTACTTCAGGAAAACAATAAATCTATTGGTTAAAAGACAATAAAACCTTAGTTCAAGACTGATACTGAAAGATGTTTTCTTGATGCCGGAACCAAAACAGTTTTTTAAACCATATGATAGAAAAAATTATTTATACCCAAAGACATAGTATTTTACTAAAATAAAAAGCTTATCTTAGCTCAATAACCTTGGAATTTGCCTACGAAGCACATCTTGCTTGTCAAATAGTATTTGATTTTAAACAAAAAGCAAGTTTTTTTGACCCAAGAGCTTTCAAACTCAACTAAAGAAGATATTTTTCTTGATTAAACACTAATTGTTCTTGATTTTAAAACATGTTTCGTCTGATTCAATAGTTCCTGATCTTTATAAAATATAACCATGTGATTTTTTCTTATAGTTAAAAAAGTATGAATACAAATATATATATATATATATATATATATATATATATATATATATATATATATATATATATATATATAATTTTGGAAGGAGTTTATCGGGTTGCGGTCTGTAGGATAAGAATAATTAACTCATTTTTCTTTTAATACTCAATATTTCGACATTTATTTTATGCCCTCTTCAGGAGTAAAAACTAAAAATCAAACACACAACAGGTAAATAATGGTTATCCCAGACACATCCTCAACCAACTCATATACAACTCCAATATATACCAGGGCCCAATTGAAGATTCGCCAATACAATATCAATATAAAAAGTTACCATACTTTGACAAACTTACACAATCCATTACGTCACTGTTTAAAAGTTTTCCTGAGATTAGAATAGCTAATTACAACATAATTAAAACCGGTAACTTATTCTCTAAAGTTAAAGACAGAACACCGCTGTTAATGAACAATAATGTAATTTATAAGATGTCATGTTTGGGTTGCCAGGGTTGTTACGTGGGTCAAACTGGACAGTGGCTCAAACAGCGGGTTACCCAACACAAAAGCGATTGCCGATTGGGAAAAAACACGTGTGCTGTAGTTGGACACTATTTGAATACAGGTCATCACTTTGATTATAACAACATAAAAATTTTAGAACATCAAAACAATTATAAAAGTCGTCTTTTCCTGGAAATGTATCATATTAAAAAAACAAAAAACACCATAAACTATAAATCTGATACTAACCAACTTAGCAACATCTACTGTAATATTTTAAATTTAATCTAAACTGTATATACTACCTTAAAAGAAAAATTTTTTGTTATCAGAAAGAACCCTTTTTCGTCTCGTTAATAATAATATGTATCACTGTATAAATATACAAACCTAAATGTTTTATTGTTGTTTTACACTTCGTACGATGTTGAGTGTGTTTAGGGTGGATTTCTTAGAAGGACACTCTAATTTGTAAGTATTGTAATTACATATTAGTTTTGTTTAACTGTTTGTGAACTACCTGTTGTGTGTTTGATTTTTAGTTTTTACTCCTGAAGAAGGCATAAAATAAATGTCGAAATATTGAGTATTAAAAGAAAAATGAGTTAATTATTCTTATCCTACAGACCGCAACCCGATAAACTCCTTCCAAAATTATTAAGGTACGGTCGATAACAAAAAAGAAAAACAATATATATATATATATATATATATATATATATATATATATATATATATATATATATATATATATATTTATACGGCTTTCACGGATTCCTCCGTGCGAGTTGCAATAGCAGTGGAAACATCCACATTATGCCGTTGTAGTGCTGAAATCACATTTAGCAAACGTACAACTATATGCAACTCCGTGTATAAGTGAAGTAAAATGTAAACAGTAAATGCAAACTTCGTTCCATCAAACTGTGCAATCTCTAACACGGAAAGGATATGATGGAACGAAGTTTGCATTTACTGTTTACATTTTACTTCATACATATATATATATATATATATATATATATATATATATATATATATATATATATATATATATATATATATATATATATATATATATTATATATATTTTATTATTGTTCCTTGGATTAGGTTCATAGGTGTATAAAAAAAATAACAACGTATTTTGACGTTTCCCCTTTTGTTCAAAGCAATTTAAAAAAAGATTTTTTTATTATTTTTGTTAATTTAATAATAATAGCATTTTCTTCTGTCAAACAATAAAAGTTAAAATTACATAAATCGTGGTTAAAATCTCACATGCTAATAGAAAGAGTAAAAGAATATTAAAAAAAAAACTTATTTTACAATTAAAATATAAAATAATTTTTAAAATTTTTAATTTTCACAAAAATAAGCAGATACCAATCTTGAAATAGCTATTTTTATTTCAATATTGAATGGTAAACTACCGATTGTGGTATTGGAAAAAGTCTTCTTATTTTATTAAATAATTTTTTTAAATCTTTACTTATGGAGTCTTTGACTTATTATAACTTATAAAATATAGTATATTAAGAGGATATTCCTAACCATTACAGAACAATTTCCAAATAGTACATAGATCCTACAAAATTAAAACAACAACAATATTGCTAGTACAGATATCTACTACCTAGTAATTGTTTTCAACTAATACAAACTTGCATCCAAAATATCTATATTTAAAAAGTGTTGATTATAAATTGTGTTAAGCAGTCGACGAAGGCTCTGGAACCATAATTTTTTCGGTGTACTGTTACAAGAAATAATTGACTTTGTCGAGTATGTCTGCTGAGCACCCTAAAAGTAAGCTGGTCAAGAAGTTGGTCACAATTTATTAAACCATTAACCAGCTTGTATAAAAAAACAAATAATGGTTTCTTCTACCCATTTCTAAACTTGGGAGACCTACCAACAATAAACGAATTTCGTGCGATAAATTTTCATACGGGAATCGGTGTTTATATAGTAAGAGTTTTACAAATTTTGATTGCAGTGTCTCACGTCTATCTATGTGACACTAATATATAGGTGCCCAGATGATACAAGCATACTCCAAAATACTACGCACCAAACTGTTATAAAGTGTTTGGATAGCCATTGTGTTTTCGATATGTCTACGTTTCTCTTTATAAAACCCAACATCTTAAAACTTTTTAGTACAATATTGCCAATATGCATATTAAAACTTAATTCTTTATCGAAGATAACCCCGAGATCATTAAAAAATGGCATACACTCCAAATCGAAATCATTTGTATAATAAGAATTTATCACAGGCGAAAAACATTTAAAAAATCTCATAACTTTACATTTGTTTACATTGAGAATTAAAAAATTACTATTACACCATCTGACTAGTAAATCTAGCTCTCGTTGAATATAAACACAATCATCCAACGACAAAACATTTGCAATTAATTTTAAATCATTAGTATATAAAATGCAACGACAAAATTTAAAAACATTTATAACATCATTAATAAACACTAAAAATAAAATTGGACCTAAGTGAGACCCCTGGGGGTCTTCAGATAATACGAAGATCTCCCTCGATATTTCACCACACAATTTAACACACTGCGTACGCGAAGAGAGATATGAAGCTATCCATTTTAAATATGGATTACACAAACCAAGACACTCGAGCTTGTACACCAGCAAGTTGTGGCAAACTCTATCAAAAGCTTTAAACAAATTCATGTATATAGAGCCCACTTGATATCCTGCCTCCATACTGCGAACCAAGAAATCTTGATAACCAGCCAGATTGGTAACCGTTGACCTACCTGGGAAAAAACCAAGTTGTTCTGGGCCGATGTAAATGTCTGGTTTTGCGCCATTTTTTTCGAAGTCCTCTAGGCGCACCAATATTTTCAACAAAATTTTCGACACATGTATGCCAACATTCCCTAGTACTCGCTGGAATTTTACTTCCAAATCGGTATTTACAGAAAGAAATTAACTGACGGATTTGATACCATAATTAATAGCGAAGATTTTAAAAACCCAATCTATGCCCAATCTATTAGGGAAGTGGTAGGTTTAAAAAATTATTTGAGAGAATCAAAGTTTTGCTTTTAACTTGAAACATTTAATTTAATTTTTGAACAAGCCGATGTAGTTTTTTCATTTCTGCAGAATAAGTTAGCAGATATTAACTATTCAAAGAAGCGGCTAACTGGTTTAATTCAAACTCTTCAAAATTATCTTAATAATGTCAATATTTACCAATCAACAATGACAAACTCCGAACCATCAAAAAAAAAAAGAAAACCCTGCTTGACTTACCGAACTAGAGAAAAACCTATAAATAAATTTTTATGAAAATATTAGATACAATTACTGTTCAAATAAAGATTCGCTGATTTACAAAAATTGAAATTTTATGATCATTTGACTTTTGAAAAACTAAGGCTTTTCCCCAAAATTTGTTGGTCGACTTGTTAGTAAATATTAATTTTTTCACCAAATTCATTTGAAAAATGAATTAACTGTAATTTATAATGACCGCCAGATGTTTAAAAACTGTAAAGCCTCAAAGAAATTTTTAAAATTTTTGTTTCAATATAATTTGTACTGTTGGATTTTCTCCATCTGAGTAGAAAAATATTTTTCGGCCTTAAAGAGAATAAAAAGCTACATTCGCAGTACTATGACTTAGATTAAGCAACAGCTCACTCACATCTGTTAAAAAAGAACTAGTGAAAGTAATGAGCAAAGATAATCAGTTTTACGAGCACATCACTGTGCAAATTCAAAAAATTGAACTACTAATTTATGAAATAAGAAAACTCGTAAAATTGTTTGAAAAGTTTCATAATGCTTTTCGACAAAAATCTACTTTTTGTGATAACATTTTTGAGGCAATTGCTATCAGTTTACTCAAAGTGCAACAAAATTGCAAGAAAAATTAACAACAGTAATAAGTTTGAAGGTCATCGACAACGATGTCTCCTGCGAAGTAGTAGATATCTGTTGGGCTTCCACTGTCTTTATTCTTTGTTGAATATCATGATTTTTCAGCTGCTAGTTATCTTCAGCCATTTACAATAAAAAATAAAGTCAATGGATGTCCAACAGATAAAGGGTGTTTTTATAGAAGTATAGAACTTTTAGTTGGCAACACTTTTTTTAACTGGCGGCCATTTTGTCAGCTGTCAAGTGATTTATGTTTAGTTTGGTTTGGCATTTCAACATGAATAGACTAACGCCTGAACAACGCTTCCAAATTGTGCAAATTTGTTTTGAAAATCATGGTTCTGTTCGAAATACGTATCGCGCACTACGTCCATTTTACGGTCAACATAATCGTCCATCAGAGCAATTAATTCGATTAACTATGGAACGTTTTCGCACCACGTTTACTCTAAATGATAATACGCATCCACAGAGACGTCGTACAGTGCGTACAGAAGAAGTCATTGCTGCTGTAGGGCGTAGCGTAGAGGAAGACCCGAATCAGTCTATCCGCCATCGTGCACAAGAATTGGATATGTGTCCATTCACTTTATGGAAGATTTTGCGGAAAGATCTTGGTTTGCGTGCTTACAAAATCCAACTCGTGCAAGAATTGAAGCCACACGATCACCTAGCAAGGCATTGATTCGGTGAATGGGCCCAAAACAAGATTGCCGTTGATCCCGATTTTCATAAGCGAGTTTTGTTTTGCGATGAAGCTCACTTTTGTTTGAATGGATACGTCAATAAACAAAACTGCCGTATTTGGAGTGATGATAATCCTCAAGTGTATGTTGAGACACCATTACATTCAGAAAGACTGACTGTTTGGTGTGCTTTATGGGCTCGTGGAATCATTGGTCCGTACTTCTTTAAAAACGATGCTGGTCAGAACGTTACAGTCAATGGTGACCGCTATAGAGCCATGATTACTGACTTTTTCGTTCATCAATTGAACAACCATGATGTGCAGGAGCTGTGGTTTTAACAAGACGGCGCAACATGTCACACAGCTCGTGCCACAATTGATTAATTGAAGGAAATGTTTGGTAACCGCATAGTTTCACGTTTCGGACCCGTGAATTGGCCTCTAAGATCGTGCGACTTAACGCCGCTAGACTATTTTCTGTGGGGATATGTGAAGTCGCTAGTCTATGCCGATAAGCCCGAACCGATTGATCACTTGGAGGACAACATTCGCCGCGTTATTGCCAATATACGGCCACAAATGTTGGAAAAAGTGATCGAAAATTGGACCTCCAGATTAGACTACGTTCGAGCCAGCCGTGGCGGTCATATGCCAGAAGTCATATTTAAATTATAATGCCAGAAGGTTATCTTTCGAATAAAGTAAATTTCATGTCAATTTAAAAAATTTATCTTTGTTTTATTCCATTTAAAAGTTCTATACCTCTATAAAAAACACTCTTTATAACTCAGTATGACTAGCGGTTGTCATAAAGGAGGGATCAAGGAATTTAAATCAAAAACATTTTAAAAATCATTGAGTTGATTTTTTAACTGACATGACGCAATATCCAAAATATTATTAAATGTAATTTTTTTGAATTGTGTATCGGAGACAAGTTTGTCAAAAAAAATTTTGGAACTTTTTTGTCGCATTTCGCTTTTTTACTCCAATTTGCTACTAAATCTGAAGCTTCATATTGAATTTGATCGTATTTATGACGCAGTTTACAAAATTCTTCGTAATTATTGAAAGCCTGCACAATATTAGACTTTTTACTTTGAAGAACTTTAGAATTAAATGTTTATAGAATGAAGAATTTTGGAAACAATACAATAAGAAATAAAAATTTAAAATTTTCGAACTTTTTTAAGACCTATTGTTTCGGATTTTTCTTCGTTATTTTTACTTTTTAACGAAATTTCTGTTACAGCCTTTAAAATATTTTTAAAATTCAATCGCAATGCGTACAATGAATTATTGAAGGTTTGCAGTAAAAATAGTCTAGCTTAATAGAGTAACACAACCATTTATGGTTAACAATTAACCCGCATTTGGATTTAAAAAAAAATGGTTTTTGGAAAATCAATGTATTTTGGTCTGCAAGACCCATAACTTAAAATAAATTTTTTAATTGCGCCCCATTTAACAATGTTTTCATAATAACCTCTGTCTGTAGGATATTTTTGTTTTATTAAGGTTTCTAGCATTTGGTCTTCGTCATCGGAACCAAAATTATTTTCATTTCTTTCCAGTTGTAAAGACACTTCAAAAGCATTTAAATTTACTTTATCGTTTACCACAAGTCTAAACTATGTGGAACTGAAACTTCTTCTATTAGCGTCGAAATTTCCGAACATGACGCTTCTGCTTCCATTACTCCTAAATCTAATTTTGAGGACGGTGAAAAATAAGCATTAATTTTTAGCAACTTTGCTTTTTTTATTTCTTGCTCTTTCTTTCTTTTTAAGTTTGCCCAACCACTCGATTTCTTTTCTTTTTTTTTCTATTTTAGGCTGATCTAAAACGTGCAACATCTTACAGTAAGAACAAACAATTTTTTCCACAAACTTCATACATATAATACATATTAATAATAGTTATATTAAAAAACTTTCAATTTCTCTTAACTCTCCCTATAAATAAAAAAATACATACATATTTACCTTCAAAAGAATACCACACTTAATTATTATTTTTCGCTAAAAATATACAATCAAACGTTTTCACCACCCTTCGCTTTAACGTTAAATATGAGAAAATAATAAAATTATTGCATACCCACCCAAATTGTATCCCTTCCAACTTTTTAAAAAATCGTCCTAAAAAACGGATAAAAATAGGAAATATTCATAAAAATAATTATCCATTGCCCGTGTTTCGCGTCCTGATTTTATCGGCACTTCTCAAAGAAAATAGGCGCTCACCGCAGTGTCGCTACTATTTGTCGGCAATTTACCATGATGCGGCGCCGCGCTGTTTATTGAAATATGGAGAATTGTGGCCGTTAAAAAAAGCCTACTTTTTTTTAGCTTCAGGATAACTACGTAAATTTAAAAAAATAATGCTAATACACAGTACGTGCATAAAGTGATGATTTTTGATCATTTTAAAACATTTTTTTTTCATTTGCTGTAATAAATAATAGGCCTCTCCGGCGCCGAAAATGCCATCTTTGCCACCCCGGTCGCTACGCAACTGCAGAGGGGCAAAAACAATTCCAGGGGTAGTAAAATTCTTGAACATTTGCACCTGCAAATCTATTTTGAATATTTTTATGGCCTTATAAATCCTAAAACTTATCCTAGCTATCCCAGGTAATTCCATAAACTTACCTTTTCTTGAAAAACAATCTATTGTTCGCAGATAATCCATTGTTCCTAAAATTTATTTATAACTATTTCTTTGCTTGGTACTATTTGAAATAATACCAGTGATAAACAATTTTGTTAATGCTTTTTTAATATCTTTTATGCCTTTGTAGATTTCTTTTATTATTTAATTTAGACATTGTAGACAGAGTTAGAAGTAGGAGCTAACCCACTGAAATCATTACATGTTGTCATTTTTCTTTGGTTCATACTGAAGTATTTTTTCCCATTTTACTAAAGTTAGACAGCTGCAGAAGACAATGGCAAAAAACTAAAGAATCATTAATAATTTCATTAATCAGTTATTTTTTTCTTAATCTGGGCATCGCAGTAATTTGTTCAGTTAGGAATGATTTGTAGCGTTCTCGTTTATAAACCGGCGGAGTTACCCTCACATGAGCTGATTTTGAAATTTATTGTTAGTAGACTTTTTGTTGCGTAAAAACCTTCAGAATGTTAATAGTAATTTTGTGGTATCTTATGTCTCATTTTCTTTTTTGGGGAAAATTTTTTCTTTAACAATTAAGATGTGAAAAACAGTTTTTTCAAGTTCTAGGAAAAAATATTATTTTTCGGTAAAAAAGTATCAAACAAAAGTTGTGCGCATTAAAATACCTAAGGCCAATCCGAATTGAATAATTTGTTCGTTAGTTATTGCAAAAAAATCTGCTAAAATGGCTGTTTATTCAATTGTTTATAAACAATAGAAAAAAATATTGCATTAATTTTATACTGCAACTAAAAGAGCCTCTTGTTGCATACAACAAATATACAAAATTTCAAATAAAACTGTTTAAAAGTTTTTTGCACAGTGAATTTGTTTATAATTTTTTATGTTTCTTTTTTGATTGTTTATTCTCAGCGATCTAGAGATCGTATAGCGGTTTGAGGGTATGCAAATGAAAGTTCCAAACTTATACTAACATTAACAAAAAAGAACGAAATGAATTGTTGATCTTAAATTGTTGAAATTGATAAACAAAAGTGGGGTTCTTTTTTTCGTTATAAACAAATAGAATAACTCTTCGACAATTGTTAATATCGAAATGCCGATAAGTGGACGCGTTAGTTGAGATTTTGACGCACATTTTGAAAAAAAAAATTGTGTACGAACACTACAAGCTGATTTAGAGTTTTTTTTTTCAAAAAATCACTGCGGAGGTGTTTATTAACATTAAGGGATTATTTAAGTAGAAACTCATAGGGAGAGAGTTAAACTATTGTATGCAGTAGTCTTCAACTCAATTATTTAAAAATTGTTGATGTAGGAATTAGAAAGTAAGCATTGGAGGGGGGCGATCTTTCAGCTTGCGGGGCGCGGCAGAAAACGTGAGTAGGACGCTTCAAATTCGAAAATAAATGATATATTTTTGTAGTAAAATTATTGTTAAACATAGCAGTAAACAAATTGTTGTACTTTTATACATTTTATGCATAATTATCATTTTACCGCACTTACGTGCTTTTAAAATTGCGGAAAAATTGTTACAGTGGTCAACAGTATACTACTAATTAGGAATATTAAAAATTATATTGATTTTTAATGTACCATTAATATTTATCAAGATATAGCATGAAACAAATAGCAACATTTGTTGATAGCATTAGTATTTTTCGAGATGCCGAATAAACTACATTTGACGATTATATTGTAAGCGGTTATCTAATCGAGAATTATTGTAATATTACTTTCAAAGGCGATACAAGTAATAGGGGAGAAAATAAATATGATTATGATAATAATGATGATGTTGATGATGATAATAATTATGTTAATGATGAGAGTGATGATGATGACACTAATAAAAATGATGACGATGAGAGTGATAATGATGATGATAATTGTAATGATAATAATGAAGACGATAAGGATTTTGAAAATGAGTATCCATCGGTGCCTAAGAAATGGAGAACGAAATAGATATTTTGTATAGATTTAAGCAAAAAATATGTTTGGCAGCAAACAATTTTGTTATGTGAAAAATGTTCGTCCAATAAAATAAACAAAGTGTTTTCCTTTTATAACCAAAAATTTGTCAGAAAATGATAGTCGTAATTTGTTTCATGCTATAACTCCATAAATATTAATGATACATTCTGATTTTTAATATTCCTAATCAGTTGGTTGTTGACCACTGTAATATTTTTTTTTCATTTTGAATAGCACATACAACAATTTGTTGCTATGTTTAACAATAATTTGATTACAAAAACATATCATCCATTGTTCATATCTCGTCGAGAAACTACGAATTAAAAAAAAAAGATTCTAAGACTAATATTTGCCAAGATAATTCAAATTTTTCCAGCGAAGCGAATGTGAAGCGTCCGAGTCACATTTTGTTGCGCGCATCGCAAGCTGAAAGAACTCTCCCCACTACTGCTCACTTTCTACTCACTACGAACTTTAAATTATTGCAACATCAACAATTGTGAAATAATTGAGTTGAAATCTGTTGCATACAATAGTTTAACCATCTCCCTATGAGTTCCTACTGAAATAATCCCTAAATAATAAACAACGCAGCAGCGATTTTTTGAAAGAAAAATTCTCTCTCAGCTTCTAGTGGTCGTACAGAATTTGTTTTTTTTTCGAAATATGCTCCAAAATTTCACCTATCACGTTCACTTATCGGCATTTCGATATCAACAATTGTTGAAGAGTTATTCTATTTGATTATAAGGAAAAAATCAACCAACACTTTGTTAATCTGTTTCAACAATTTAAAAAGCAACAATTAATTTGATTCTTTTTTGTTATTGTTAGTATAAATCTCGAGCTTTCATTTGCGCACCCGCAGATCACTGTACGATCTCTAGATCGCTGAGAATAAACAATCAAAAAACATGAAATGTTATAAACAAATTCACTCTGCAAAAAAATATTAAATATTTTAACTTGAAATTTTGCATACTTGTTGTATGTGACAAGAGGTTCCTTAGGGTGTAGTATAAAGGTAATGCAGTACTTTTTGAATTGTTTATTAACAATTGAAAAAACAGCCATTTTAGCAATTTTTTGGCAATAACTAATAAACAAATTATCTGATTTGGATGGGCCTTAGTTCATTTTGTAGGTATTTTTAATGCGCACAACTTTTGTTTGAAACTCTTTTACCGAAAAACAATAACTTTCCTAGAACTTGAAAAAACTGTTTTTCACATCTTAATTGTTAAATAAAAAATTTTCCCCAAAAAAGAAAAAGAGACGTAAGATACTACACAATTACAATTATCATTCTGGACGTAATATAAAGTCTACTAACAACAAATTTTTTCCAGGTGCTAATTCCGCTGGCCTATTAGTTATATCAGGGTGTCTGTAAATATGCTGATGCAGAATCCTGAAGTAAAAAGTGAGGATCTAGCTCAATTTACGTTAGTCCAAAAGTGGATAGTTTTCGAAATACAGATGTCAAGGTTATACTTTTAAAAATTTTTGTTAATATATCCCGTGCGGGGTTGCTGGTCCCCCATCGGGAGCCTCCCCAGGTGGCGGATAGGGGAACGCCTCCTTGATATAGGTGGTACTAGAAAAATGAAATACCCAGGGCTGACCAAAACCAGCACACAGCAGCGTCTGACCCAGAATGGTCGGTACACAACGTCGGTACCCCATGTCAGGGGCGGCTGAAGAAAAAAGCAATGAAGGCAACGGAAAACCACATTGCTCAACTTTTCCCAGGAAATCGCTATGGCGAGAAAACTAAATACAACGGCCCCCAGTCCCGGGCAGCCCTTAGATGGGCAAGGGGTGCGAAGAATCTCCCGGCTCAAAATGGCAAAGTCCAAATTAAGAATCGCAACCAGACCAACACAAGGATGTATTCGTATGTTTTGTCGATTACGAAGGCTTTCGATAGAGTACAGCACAGAAAACTCATAGACATTTTAAATAACGTAGGGGTAGAGAGCAGAGACGTAAGAATTATTAAAAATCTATATTGGCGGCAGAAAGCAACAGAAAGGCTAATTGGAAAACTCACAGAAGAAAGTAAAATTCTGCGAGACGTCAGACAGGGCTGCATACTATCTCCACTGCATTTTATATATATTCAGATAAAATCTTTAAGCGGGCTACTCAAGGACAACGAATGGGAGTACAAATCAATGGAGTATATATAAATACAATACGATGGGCTGGCGACACTGTTATCCTAAGCGACAAACTACAAGACCTGAAACATCTATTAAACTGTGTTAACACTGAAGGTCAAGAAATGGGGCTCAACATAAATATCAAAAAGACATGGTCTTTAGTAGACAACCTCATCTTAACGCTTCAATACAAATAGAAGGAAAAAGTATAGACAGGGTGACTCATTTTAAATATCTTGGATGTTATATCACTGAAAATCTAAACCCAGATAAAGAGTTATGATGTAGAATAGAGACTGCTAGAACAACTTTTCAAAAAATGAAACCACTTTTCTGCAATGATAACCTCAACCTAAAACTACGACAGAGAATGATAAGATCATACGTCTGGCCAGTGTTACTATATGGGGCAGAGATCTGGACAATTAAGGCTGCCACGATTAATCGGTTGGAGGCTCTCGAAATGTGGTTACACCGGCGAATGCTGAGAATACCTTGGACAGCTAGGCAGACCAACGAAATGGTACTCAATAGGGCCGACACAACTCGCCTACTATTAAACACTGTGAAGTGTAGAAAAATCTCATATCTTGGACATATATTCGGAAGGGAGCGATATAGAATTCTTCAGCTAATCATGATGGGTAAAGTAGAGGGATGTAGAGGGGCAGGAAGGAGACAGGCTTCCTGGTTGAGGAATATTCGTGAATGGACAGGTATACGTAACGCGGGGAACTGTTCCAGCTAGCGCAGGACCGTGAAAGACTTGCCCATGTAATTGCCAACGTCAGGGAGACCTGATATGGCACTTGAAGAAGAAGATCCTAATAAGACCTTGATTTGCAATAATTTGGGTATTTTGGAATTTTGACTATAATGAATTAAAATCTGAGTAACAGTTTCGATGCACATAGCATAGGGCCTCACCAGAAACACCTCACCTACATGTAAATTTCTTTGTACACCGATTACTCCGGCACAGCGGCACCGATTTAAATGGAAGTTGCTGGGGTTGTTCCATATATTTTTTTTTTTTGGATGAAATTGGTGCAGTAAAATCCAAGATGGTGCTGAGAATATGGTGGATAAAAAAATTTTGTCCGATTTTCTCCAAAATGGGTATGGGAGAGTCTTCGGGTCGTACACAACGATTCTGAAATTGTTTAAAAAAAATTCAATATGGCGGATTCATTATGGCGGACAAAAAGGTCTAATTTCGTCCGATTTTTTCCAAAATTGGTGTGGGGGAGTTTTCGGAGTTGCACATGATGAAACCAAAATATTTTTAAACAATTCAATATGGCGGATCCAATATGGAGGACAAAAAAATCCTTCGATTTACTCCAAAATTGGTATGAGGCGTGTCCAATATGGCGGATAAAAAATTAATTTTGTCCGATTTTTTAAAAAATTGATATGGAGGAGTTTTTGGGATTGCACATTTCGAATCCGAAACTATAAAAAAAATTAAATATGGCGAGTCCAAGATGGCAGATTAAACATTCTACATCTCTCGATTTTGTCTAAAATCAATATTGCGAGATTTTCGTTAGTGTTAATTACAAATTTAAAATACTTTTTGAAAAACTCAATCAGGCAGATTCAATATGGATTCCAAAATATTTTACCTTTTTTGATTTTTTCCAAAACTGATATAGGAGGTTCTTGAGGATGTAAATTATGAACTTAAAAAGTATCCTTTCAGGATTCAATATGGCGAATCCAATACAGCGAACTAAAAATTTTACATTTTTCGATTATGTTCAAAGTTGGAACTGAATTGTTTTTGAGGATGTAAATAGCGAATATAAAATTATTTTAAGAAATTCGGATGCAATATGATGGTTTAGAAATTTTAAATTACCAGATTTCATCCAAAATTGTTACTAGTAGGCTTTGAAAGGTTTAAATTTAGATTAGATTAAAACGTTAAAATTATTTTTTTGAAATTCATTATGACGGATCCAATGTGGTGGGTTGAAAATTTTACCTCATTGGCATATTTTAAGATTTAGTATTAGGGATTTTTCGGGGTCATGTATTACGAATATGAAGTTAATTTTTTACAACCATTAGGTTGATAAGGGACAATATGAGGGACTGAAAATTTTACATTTTCCGATTTTGTCTAAAATTATATTATAAAGTTTTTGAGGCGTATACAAACCCAATATGCAGTATAAAATATATAGGGCTAAGAAATTTACCTCTTAAGTTTTTTAAATATCGATATTGGAAGGTTTTGGGGCCTATATTACCAATCTAAAATTAATTTGAAATTTAAAATAGCGGATTTACAATGGCATACTAAATATTTGTTTGAGACAATTTCACTGGTATATATATCTTTAAAATTTGATATTGATTGCTTTTAGCTCTAAATATAAGATTCTATTGTGCTTTCCTTTGGTTTTCCAACCGTAAATTTTAACAACCTGTACTATTAATTTATGAAATAAGAAAACTTGTAAAATTGTTTGAAATATAATCTTCAACGTTTCAGCATGCTACTAACTCATTCAAAGTGCAACAAAATTGCAGAAAAAACTAACAATAGTAATAAGTGCCACAGAACTCTAACGTAAGGCGTGTCTGTGCATTTTTTCAATCAATCTCACTGGGTTCGCAGAATAAAACAAAACATATTTTACTAATACTTCCAATACTTACTAACACAACTCTCTTGTTACTACTACTTAATTTTCACTGTTCAAAAACAACTATACAACTCTTAATTATACAACTATACGACTACGTCTCCTACGTTTATCATATCTCTATTTATATACCTATGGAAATTCCTGTATAAATCTAAAACATAAAAGTTGAGATCTATCTAGAAGTATGAGTCATTGATACACTATTCCTTTCGCCACATTATAATAAAGAAGACTTATCGTGTCGGAATATTTGTATATACGAGGGTGTATCCATAAATTCCTTTCACTTGTTCGCCATAATATTTTTGGATTCCTGTTGTATAAATTTTACGAGAAATCTTCATTATGGAATCAACAGTAACAAAAACATTTTCCCATTCTATTCACAGATTATCTCGGAACAGGTTGGTCGAAGATATATTAAAAAATATGAAATACGTTACATAGATATGAGTAGTAAGTGGTATTTTTAATGCCTTTAATCAAAAACTTTAGATATTAAGTATAAAAAAATAACATAAAAATGCTCTACTTATGAGATCACACCAATGTTCACCTATGTATTTTGATCTCCAGAAGCATCGAGAAGAATCGAAATTGTTTCATCTCTCCTAAGGCTTTTATATGTTCAAACCTAAAAAAGAAATATTTAGCTAAGTGTACAGCTCTGGAATTATTTACAGTATAATTTAATAAATATCATGTTTATTCGATTTATATAAATTTTTCCTTTTCTTCATTGTTCACTTTCTAACCTTTAACATACTTTTTAATAACTATTTTTTAATTTGTAAGGTTACCTTATCTTGTGGCTTTATGCAAAAATATTTACTTATTTTTTTTTAATTTTTTAAATTTACAGAAAAAAGAAACGGAATTACTATCTATAAACTCAAGACCATTTTTTTCTATTTAATAAAGTTATATGTTTCAGAAATACGAAAAAGTATATCTTTGTTTTCCATTTAGGAAAAACAGAAAAGCTCTGTATCCAAAAATTTGTTTCGAAGGCAAAATTAATGAAGATTCTAAATTGTCCACTTAGGGTAGTGAAATGAAGAAAAGAAGTAAAAAAGTATTTTTTGGGTTCCTAAATTCTTCAGTAAAAACAGGCTACCAGTTTCGCAACTAAAAATATTGCATCATCAGACAAAAAGACCAAAAGGGACAAAAATAACTAGTCTAAAATGTGGTTGTCGGACTTGCATTGTCTTTATTTTTATTTATTTTCACGACGTTTCGATTAGGTTGTATCTCTAATCGTTATTAAGTATAAACTGCATTCAGTTTATACTTGATAACGATTAGAGATACAACATAATCGAAACGTCGTAAAAACAAATAAAAATAAAGACAATGCAAGTCCGACAACCACATTTTAGTCAATCTTCAACATTGTCTACAACCTTCAAACAAAAATAACATGTGTCGTCATAAACTCAGAAAACAAACAACATAGCAGTACATGTTAAAATACAAAAAAATGTATGAATTTAAATAAATATAATTAAAGTTAAAAAGGGGCGGGGATTGTTTAAAAAGATAACAGTGCAAACTACACTAAAATACTTACATGGATCAGATTTGTCAGTTGAAATAAGAATAACCAGGAGGTTAGGTGTTGGATCCAACAACATCAATGAAATTAAAAATAGAATTAAAATTAAATAATTTTATGAGAATGAAAGAATGTTATAAAATAAACTAATTCAATATTTAACAAAACTGTTGAATGTTAAAAAGAGGATAAAAAATGGGCTTGGATCCAACTGCTGAAGGCAAGGCTTTTTACAAAAAGCAGCACAAGCAAAAATCCAACTATAATTTAAAGATGTCTAAATCTACTAAAGTTAGAAATATTTAAAAACAATTTATGGGAAAATACTAAGGGCTCAAGGGACACAATCCATTAGAGAGCTATAGAAAATAACGATACGATTTTCTGTAAAAATCAATGTACCATTAATCAGAATATTAAAAATATAATATATCATAAATAAGAAAAACATATTCATAACTCAGTATACAATTTAAGCAAAATTTATTGATTAGTAAAGAACAACTTGAAAATTGTATTAGTGTTTTTATAAATCTGCCAATTGAGAATCTTATCTGGTTTTCTTTCAAATAATCTTAAGATTTCCAAGCTTTCAAAATTATTCAATGTATTAGAATTGGCCTCTATATGTAAAATTCTTTGGTTAGTACTAAAGTAGGAACTACCCCCCCTTTCTGATAAAAACTTAGCAAACAAAGATTCCGTTATTATTATGTCTTATACAACGACCATGTTTAGCAAATCTAACTTTAAAATTACATTTAGTCCTAGCGATATAAAAGCAACCCCATTCGCAGTTGTGGTGATTTACTTCGGGTCCTCCACTATTTGTTTCCAAATCTCTCTATTCTGGGCTTTTCTTTGCCACATCAAGCCGGCATGTCATCCTTCCATCTCATCTGTGGCCTGTCTCTGGATCTTTTCCCTTCATATGGGCGCCATTTTCCAATTTCTGAATTCCAACGGTTTTCTTTTATTCATTCCATTTCCATTTTAGTGATGCTGCTCTTTTTATAGCGTCAACTGCGTTGGTTTTTCTTCTTATCCACTCATTTCGTCTTTTATCTCTGAGTGATATTCCTAACATGTGTCGTTCCATAGCCCTTTGAGTTCTGCGGATTCTGACCAAATTTGATTTTGTAAAGGTCCACGTCTGCGCTCCGTATGTTAGAACCGGCAATATACAACAATCAAATACTTTGGTTCTTAAGTATAAGGGAATTTTCTGAGTTTTGAAAACATAGGAGAGTTTTCCGAACGTCGTCATCGAGTTCTTCGTGTTATTTCGGCCGTCTGGTTATCCTTACTCGCTCTTATGGCCTGGCTTAAGTATATATATATATATATATATATATATATATATATATATATATATATATATATATATATATATATATTCATTCCCCTCTTTTATTTCGGGTTGCATTTACTGTTATAACTTGTTGTTCGTCTGAGTTTGGCATTACTTTTGTTTTTCTGAGATTCATCTTTAATCCTCGTTCGAGCGATGTTTCATGGAGGTCGTTTATCATTGACTGCAGCTCTTTCCAGTCGGATGCGATCAAGAGTATATTATCTGCATATCTCAGATGATTTAGGAATCTACCATTAATATTTATCCCTTTATTTTCCCAATTTATTGATTTGAACAAGTCTTCCAGAGCCATTGTAAATAATTTGGGCGAGATTGTATCTCTCTGTCTTACTCCTCTTTTGATTGAGATGCGGTTCGTCTTTAGCGCGTCATCAAGTTGTACTGTCATCGTTGCGTCTAGATAGACATTATGCAATAGATTTTTGTATCTCGAGTCTATTCTGCTATTTACCAAAGCTTCTTCAACATCCCATAGTTCTACGCTGTCGAAAGCCTTGATTTTCAGGAAGGTTTTGTATAACTGGGAGAGAAGGGATATAGGCGTATAATTGTCCAGAGTCGCCGGATCGCCTTTTTTATATATCAAAATTGTGTTGTTCCATCCACTGGGTATCCTACCTTCGACAAAACATCTGTTGAATAAGATCTTTAAATATTCCTTAACTTTTCTTCCTCCTTCCTTAAGAAGTTCTATTAAGACTTTGTCATCTCCCGCTGCTTTATTTCTTTTCATATCTTGTATGGCTTTATCTATTTTATCCTCTGTAATATCTGGCAGGTCTTTAGAATTCACATTTGTTATTGTCTTTTTTAAATTCTTTATAGTATTAGCCGAGGGAGGGTTTCTTGGGCTATATAGATCTTCATGGTATTGTTCAGTTAACATTATTATCTCCTTTCTATCTCTTACTTCATCGCCCCGGTTCTTTAGCAGAATTATCTTCTTCTTTCCTACTTTAGACTTCATTCCCTTTAGACTTCGGTTCTTTTCTATTATTTGTTCTATGCGTTCTTCTTGTCGGCTTTTATTTGTTTTCTTATGGTCTTGTTTAATTCTGTGAACTCCAATGTATTTGTTTTATTTTCACTCAAAAGTTGACGTCTTTTCCTTAACAGGTTTTGGGACTTTCTGCTAATTTTAGACTGTTTTTGTTGTTGATTCGCGGCGACCTTAGAGCTTGTTTCTAATAATTCATTGGTTATGACTAAATTCAATTCATCTAATTCAAGCGCTTACAGATGTAATTCATTGGCTTCTTTCAGTTGATTTGCATACTATTCGTTGTTAATTTTCAGGAGTTTGGTGTCTATTTTCTTATTTATGAGTCTGTAATTTCTCTAATGTGGCTTAGTTGACATATTGTTGACATTATCTGTCACTGTCTAATGAAACACTTCCAGTTAAATTCTCATTCTTTTAGGCAGTAGCATGTTGGGCTGTTGTTACAGTTTTGTAATGTTTGAAGGAAGTTTGGACTGGCCACTAATACCGTTTTGTTAATAGGTGTATATTTCCTAATTTAAAAATAAAAATAAACAATGAAAATGCTAACTACTAATTAATTAGCAATAATGTTGTTCCACCTCGCTCCAGGTCAATTTTGTACTGCTGTTTCTGTTAATTTAAAACTCCTGTATAATTTTCTTTGACACTTAAAGGAAATAACGTGTCATGTAAGATTTGGGCTTAGCTATAAAATGGAGCCATTTTGCCCTCATTTTCACTTTTTCCTGTTAGAATTGACAAAAGAAGACTAAGGACTTTGATACCGCTAGTTTTGCAGTATACCGCTGGTTTTGGGGTTTGGAGCATTATTTAGTTACCCCGGTTTAATTTTCGTACAGTTTGATTTGAGTTTTTTGTCTGCTTGGTGTTTCTTTAATGTTACCGAAATAAAATCTGAAAACTGATTTTTTTGTCAGTCTGGAGCACGTTTGTAACAAGGAATCAGTCTAGGTCCCAGAAAATCGGGCAAGGAATATTAAATAACCTTTTATTAAATCAGTTCTGCATAAATTTCTAAATGTTGAAAGATTGTAGCTCAAAATTGATTTTTACCCAGTGAAATTAGAATATAAATTAAAACCAACCATAGTTTGCTATTCAAAATTTCATTTAGATTAAAAATTGACCACATCAGAATATTATTAAGTTGAATTTTGGAGTTTTAAGGCTGATTGTTGCTTTTTATTTATAATAATCTTTTTTGTAGGGTTCTTATTCTACAGCAGTTTTTACCATGCAGTGACTAAATGTTTCCCTTTTGTTATCAGTAAGAGCATTGACTAAATAAACACAAGACTGTTGCTCCAATGCTATAATTTTGATGCTCATAAAATGAACATAAAGATAGGACACAATTCATTCATCATTACAATGTTGCGAACGATTGAATATCAGTAATAAGATATTATATACATTCTTTTGTAACAAGTATAAAAGAATTTAAATTGTTGGATTTCCCTTCAAAACGTGGCAATGTTGCATATCCCTTCTTACTGACTAAAGAAGATAAATTCCTCCTTGTTACCGCACGGTTGCCACTTCCTAGCGATTCTCTCTTGAAATCACAACAAAAAATTCTTTGATTCAGAGAGTTTTTCAAATACCAGTCTTAAATAAAATTTGACAAAATAAATATTTAGTCCGTCTTAAATCCTGTGTCTTGAATTTTTAAACATTAATTTTTGATTCTTAATTTACGTCTCCAAAATCCCCCAATACCGATTTTGAAAGAATTTATAATATGTACATTTTTGGTCTGACATATTTCATTAAGCCTTTTGAGTTTGGAGAACTTACTTTTACATTTGCAATGTGCGCCCCGCCCCCCAAGAAACCGAAAAATATAATTTTAAAGTATAATCTACGCTCCAGAAAACACCCATTATCAGTTTTGCACAAAATTAGAAAAATATAAAAGTTTTAGTGTTTCATATTGAATGAAAAGAAAATTATTGAAAGTCTTAATCTGCACATTCAAAAACCACCCAGTACCAGTTTCGTACAAAATTGAGGGATGTTAAATTTTTGGCCCGCCACATTAAATTTTTCAAAAATAATTTTATATTCTTACTTTTTACCAACGGCATACAGTGCTAAAACTACAATTATGGCGACACGGGAAAACCCAGGGAATAAACGGCACGGCGGCGGTTTGATTCGGTGTTTCCCCGAATTCAGAATGCGACGTTACCACTGGTATAAAAGCGAAAAAACAACGGCGTAATTAAGGACTTTACGGGTTGCTCTCTTAGAGTCAACTTGTCCTTTTTCCGATAGAGCTTAGCTCTCGGGGACCACGTTGACTGTTCTATTTTTTAGACAGCTCGTGGTTCTTAAAGTAGGTTGTCTTTGACAAAATATCACACTACAGAAAATACAGATCGTGCACGTATCTTAATTCCAGATATTGACACCGTCGATAAAAAGACGAGGTCAGTGGCGCGTACGAGTTACTGAAACGATGCGTCCTGACTTTTAAACATAATTACCAGAACATGACCAAGTGGAGATAACCTGATATTGACACTGCGACTAATAGTCAACTTTGTGTTGGCTATAAAGTTATGAATACCGATCTTGATAAATCCCGAACGTGACAATGGAGAGAAAATAATTCCGAACTTGACTTGCGAAAAAAAAAGTACTGATTAAAAAAAATAGTGAATAAAAAGTTAACTAAGAGTTAAGAAAGAGTGTTACTTGATAACCTCTTCTTAATTGGCTCATTCCTTAGAAGTGTTCCTTTGATAAAATAAAACTTAATTAATCTTCGTTAACTCTTGAGCTTCACTCGTTCCCTTCTATTCCGGTGAGCGAGAAGAAAGGTGAGGCGGCTAGAGTTTTTATTCTAGTCGGGAGGTTTGGCGGGACTTCACCAAAAACCCCTGGTTTGTGTTAAAACTTCGGTTTTACCCAAATAATTGATAATACAAAAAAAAATCTTAAAATAAATTAATCTCGACGGGAACGAACTTCCACGTTTCCTGATCGCCTCCCCCCCCCCCAAGAGCTTGGAGTTCAGAAAAATAGACCCGATTTTGCCTCTTATACTATAGTTAATTCAAGAACTAGGGAGAGTTTTTCATTTTTCACCTTTTTTTTTTCACAAACTACCTGTGTTCTTTAGTCTGATGTCTTTGGCAAAATCTGTTAGACACATATATTTTTTATAGGAATAGGATAGAAATTTTATAATCAAAAATACCGGTCTATAATAATGGACTATTTGGGTTGGATAGCAATAGATATTTGGATGTGTGAAGTGTTAAAAAGGATTTTAGGCCTTGTCGTAGGCGTCGAAAGGAGGTCTATTTTATCACTAAATATTTATAGCATAGAATATTATTTCAGTAATAAACTGAAAATAAAAATTTTTATAATATTATTTTATTTCTTATGATTTTTTAATAATTCACATACATTAGAAAATATAGATAATTTTGACATATTTAACGTAAATCACACATTTTTAATTTTGGCATAGAAACCATTTTAGGCTTATTCAGACTAAAACGTACCCTTTTTCTCTCAAAAGATTCTAAGTTTTAATTTAAATACTTACAAAATACCCAATATCATAAATACAAGAAGTTAAACATATATATATATATATATATATATATATATATATATATATATATATATATATATATATATATATAAATTCAATAAAATATTAAAATTTTTTTGGGGCTATCGGTCATTTTATTATTAATTAAAATCATTTTTGGGATATTTGACATTCCAGTTTATTTATTTCTTAAACCATCTGCAGAATTACAATTAAACACGAAAAAGGGATTCAAATGTCATTAATTTTTATATGTTACAGAAAATTTAAATAACAAAACTGTGTTAACGCTGGTAAACATTAGGTATCTAATTCGTCATCAAAGTCAGTGAAGCTATTTTCGCTTAAATTAATTATAACTGATTCCTCTCTCACCGATCATGAAATCGAGTTTCCACATTTTCTTTTATTCTTTTATTATATGGATTTCTCGCAATTATCTGCAGTAACTTTATTCAAAAAATATTTCAAAATTCCAGTTAAATTATTAATGTTGTAAGTTGTGTTGTTTCCAGTAACTCTACCTTTTATTTGAGAGAGATATTTCTTTCACCAACGGATATTTTCCGGACGATCTATACGAACAGATTTTCTATCTGGGTTTTCTCAACAAAAATTAAGTTCTCTGAGCAATTTCTAGAGCACAGTTCGTTTAATTTCAGGTAAATCCCGATCTTCATTGATTTTAGTTAGAATTTTGTCGACGGTTGGGATCTGCTTCTCATAATAAAATGTATGTACAACTCCTTTTATTACCGTTTACATCTGTTCTTCCAATGAGGTTTTACGTCTGCCTGTGATCGATTGTAGCTTGGTAGTACTAACAATTCCAGTCGTTTTTTTCTCCATCAGTGTTCGGTACATAGTGGATTTTCCAACTCCTGTCATGTTGGAACACATCTCAACAAAGCTTTTAACATTATTATCTAGATATTGATATCTTAGGGCATCATAAATATTCATCGTAATAAGTTTTTCGTTGAGGAAAAAATGCCCTGGTTTAACGATTTTGTAATAAATATAGATGTGAAAGCTACATCTTTTGGGTATCTCACTAATCTCAAAAAACAAGCACAAACAAGATAAATCACTAGGGACACACTGTAAGGTGTACTTTGATCACTGACAGAAATTAAATTGAATTATCAGAAATTTTATTGTTGCAGTAAATTTATAAAAGCTTATAATATTTAAATATAATTGGATTTACGGCAGTTCTCAGTTCCCGGAGGCAATGAAGCAGGTACGTTGGAGGTTTCGGTAACAGTTTTATTACTCTCTTGAATAGAGTATAGGAATGTGTATGCTTGCGATCGCCCCTCCCCTTCCCAAGGGCTTTGAGTTCAGGAACATGGAACCGACTCTACCTTTTATATTAGGAATGTGTATGCTGCTGCCCCCCCCCCGTAGAGAACTTGCTTTTTTTGCGATAGCACCCTCCCCCCCAGGAGCTTTGAATTCAGGAAAATAGACTCGATTCCGTCTCTTATACTAGGAATGTGTATGTTGATCGCATCCTCCCACCCCCCTGTCGGAAAAGTTTTTTTCTTGTGATCGCCCCCCCTCTCCAAGAGTTTCAAATTCAGAAAAATAGCCTTTTACACTGGAAATGGGAATGTCGCTGGTGCCCCTCCCCCCGGGACAACTTGCTTTCGCTTGCCATACTGTTCACTACTTTTGTGATATCGCCGCTCCCCCCCCCCCCAAGGAGAGAGGCTGGATCCGCCCCTGTATATATATGTATGTATGTGCTATACGTCTATGTCTAAAAATGATGGAAACACTTCTAAGTGCCTATATCTTAAGAAAAAGATTCGCCTATTTTTTTTTGCGACAAGACGGGTATATGTTTCTGATATTTCCTTTAACTGTCGGGTAACTTGAACTCCATATGTTATTTACACGTTCTCATGAAAAGTCATATTTTAAATTTTCACACCAGTGCTTTTCACTATTCCTATATTTATATTTTTTCTTGTCTTTCTTGAACTATTCAATACATGTATCAATCTTTTTTGTGAAAATAGAGTAGTTTTAAAATTATTTGAAGTTTAGTTTTAAAATAGGTTTTTTGATCATTTTTTTGAATTGCATGTTAACCCTCTCTGTTAGCCTGTAAGATTTTAAACATATTTTAAATAATTTTAACTTTTAGGTTGTTTGACAAAGGAAAATGTTATTATTATTATTAGATTAAGGAGAATAACAAAAAAATACTTTTTTGAAAATGCCTTGACCAAAAGGCGACACGTCAAAACATGTTGTTTCTTTAACATTTACGTATGAACCTATCAACAAGAATAAAAAAAAATGATTGATACATATATAGATAAAAGATGTGCCTAACAACTTTTATAGGGAAGAAGTTTGGGATGTAATAAAAATGAAACTAATCAATTTTATAATCGTTTCTTTCAATATCTATTCACCACAAAATTAGCAGCTTTACAAGAAAATAAATAAATTTTAATTAGTTAATCATACTTGCTTGACTTGCATAAATCTTTACACTACTTAGAATAAATTCTAGAAAAATAATATATATTTACATTTTTTATTTACATTTATACAACAAATGATTATACATATATACAGAAACATTTCTTAAATACATAGAGTCCAAGCCATAGGTAAATATGTGACGTATATTTCGAGATGGATGAGACCTACCCAAGGGTATTGGGGGCAATATAAGAAGAAACCCTACATAAAATGTAACAGCAAAGAATAGGTTGGGGGCTAGAGAGGGGGAGCAAAGTTGGCTAAAACAGGTTTCTTGAATTTACAAGCCAAGGGACACATCTTGGAAAAACAAGTTTCAGATAAAAGTTCTTGAGATTTTAAAAACTTACAATTTGTGTGATCATTTTTGTTAATTTATTATTGCAAAAAGGCGAAAAAAACCTCAAAACTACCATTTTTTTTATATCAATTATTTGCACAAAATTCGAATTGTAGGTTTTTAAAATCTCTATAACTTTTGTTTGAATATTATTTTTCCAAAATAAATTTCATGCCTTGTAGATTCAAAAAGCCTGTTTTAGCTAACTTGGAGCCCCCCTCTCTTGGCCTCAACGTACTACTGTTACATTTTATGTAGAGTTTGTTCTTACATTGCCCCAACAACCCTGGCTAGATCTCATCCATCCCGGAATTTACGTAAAAAACAACACTAATTTTTACCTATGACTTGGACTAATACTAGAAAATCGAAATAAGATAATGGAGAATTATAGCAGACAATTATGTAATAGTCAGATATAGCATTCGATTAAATGGTTAAGTTACATCATAAAAAACTACAGAAACGGGTTGCTAAACGCATTTTTGTAATTGTTAATTTTGGCGATGATAAAAATATCATTTATATTAAAGACGTAACCATTAATTATATTAATATTTTCCTCCAAAAAAACTATATAATATATTTTAAGTCTTAATAAAACAAAGTAAAAACTGACATTATTATGTAGATTTAATTTCGCTACTAAAGAATTTCTATATCATTTACAGTAAATTAGTTATTGTAAAATGGATCAATAAAACTAATATTGATAAGTGGTTATCGGACTTGCATTGTCTTTATTTTATTTATTTTTACGACGTTTCGATTAGGTTGTTTCTCTAATCGTTATCAAATATAAACTGAATGTTGTCTTAAGACAACGAGCTTATATAGGGACTGTGTCCATTGAAGCGCAAAGTTTCGGTTCACTGTACACACCTCAATGATTTGATGTTACAAAGTAGTGGTTGCCAAAAATTAGGTATCTCAACAGTGGGTTTACTGAAGATTCCATTATTTTTTTTTTAATGTAAGCTGCTTCTATAAATTTTCTTTTTTTCATATTGGGTTCCATATATTGCCGCAGCCTCACACCATTTTTTACGGCATTGTTTATTCCAGGCGTGTTCTGCAATACCTGATCTCGACGTTTCCTCTTTTTGTAGATGAGTTTTATGTTTCTTAATTCTAACTTCTAGTGGTCGTTTTGTTTCTCCAATATACATTTCACCACACTCACATGGAACTTTGTAAACCCATTCTTTCTTATCGGTAGTTTTGATTTGTTTTTGTTAAATGAGCTCTAAGTGCATTTCTTGATTTAAAGGCTGTTTTTATATTATAAATACTGGCAATTCGTCTTATTTTTTCCGAAGTTCCCTTAATGTACGGAATTGTGAAGAAGGAATGTGTTTCTTGCTGTCCAATGTTCTTTGTTCTAAAGTTATTTATAACATCGTCAATTAGTTTTAAGGAATAACTATTCTGTTGTATATCGGATTTAAAATTTATCCGATTTAACATTCATTCATTTAACAGAAACAAAACCAAAAACTACCGATAAGAATGTGTTTACATAATTCCATGTGAGTATGATGAAATGTATATTGGAGAAATAAAACCACCACTAGAAGTTAGAATTAAGAAACATAAAACTCATTCACAAAAAGGGGAAATGTCGGGATCAGGTATTGTAGAATACGCTTGGGATAAATAATGCCATATAAAATGGCCTGAGGCTGCGGCAATATATATATATATATATATATATATATATATATATATATATATATATATATATATATATGGAACCCAACATAAAAAAAAACAAAATTTATAGAAGCAGCTTACATTAAAACAATAATGGAATTTTCAGTAAACCGAGTGTTGAGATGCCTAATCTTTGGCAACCACTAACTTGAAACACCAAATCATTGAAGTGTGTACAGTGAACCGAAACTTTGCGCTTCAATGGACACAGTCCCTATATAAGCTCGTAGTCTTAAAACAAAACATTCAGTTGATACTTGAGAACGATTAGAGATACAACATAATCGAAACGTCGTAAAAATAAATAAAATAAAGACAGGGCAAGTCTGACAACCACATTTTAGTCAATCTTCGACATTGCCTACAATCTTCAAACAAACGTTAATATTGATATGTCCGTAGAAATAACTAAAATTCGAATTATCAGAATTGTAATAAAATAGTGACTGTTTATTGCTTTAAAGTTGTGTTTGACTGTTTAACGAAATAATATCATGGATGTACTGGGCGTCATTCCAAGAAATATTTGATAATAAATCATCAGAAATATCTGATAGATTTGTGGGATCTTCACTTCTTAAGCCCTGAAGACCGGATTGTAGGGAATTGGGTTCACTGGGGTAGTTCATTCGTGAGTTTGTATAATTCGGAGGAACACTGTAGCCACCTGAGAACTCAACAGTGTGGGCAGGTTGTAAGTTGTAACTTGGTTGAGAAAAATTTTGAGGAGTAGAATACAACTCGGTTCCCCATTGTGAAGCGGGGGTATGAAAGGCGGAGCCAGACACACTTGCAAAGCCCGTATTTGGATTTTGGCTTAATTGTGGGTGATTTAATTGATTATTTACATTTTCCGAAGGTCTTTCTGTCTTTATAAATGATCTAGGGGAGCTATTGTCTGATCGATTATCTTCTTGTGAAGATAGTCTATCTTGGCTCCTCCCTTGATTAGATTTGGACTTGCTTCCTTTCTTACATTTTACCCTTCTATTCTGGAACCACACTTTGATTTGTTTTTCAGTTAAATTTAAAATCTGAGCTAAATTAGTTCTCTTAAGTTTACATATATGTGGATTGTGTTGGAACTGCCTTTCTAGCTCGTATAACTGTTTCGAAGTATATTGCGTCCTTGTTTTCTTCGACCCCAATTCCTTCGGATTTGTTCCTTGGCTGAAAGGGTTTTCTGGCAAAGGACTTGGGTTTTCAAAGTCGTAATTTAATGGGTATTCTGGAAAGAAAAAAATTTTATTAATTTTTAAAGAATAAAAAATTATTCTAAATGAAAATTTTTTATCACATGAATTTACAGTGACGATTTGAAAGTTAAGTGTTCTTTTTGGTTCAACGGAATCAAGATATTCAGGCGAACATTTTCATTGAAAGCTGGTCGAAACTTTACTTGTCATCGTCGTAAAAGATTGACTGGAAACATCGCAACCGCAAAAGTCAGTATCTTATAACAACCCAATTTTTGCATCTGACATCGCTTTTAGGAATTAGATATCAACCGCAAAGATTTATATTTTCTTCCTTACAAAATCTAGCAAACACAAAGAACTACATCCGACTAAACAAGGACAGTGCACAAACGTTACCAACTGCATCTAGGTATAGCCTCAAGTTGACAATGGATTCGATAACAAAATCATCTCTGTTCTATTAGAGATAAAATGATATTGGTGGTGATTGTCACCCCTTCAAAATGTTTTTTTTTCAAAGATAAAAAGATACGTCGATATATTTTTTATTTTCCATCATCTTGGAAAGTGTCAAACAAATGTGCGCTGGGCACCAAGTCCCCTAGTTAGAAAATTTAAAAAAATGACCAGTTGTATGTGGGACACACATTATGTTAGGGTTTCGTAGCAGTTAACAGGGTTAGTTCATCTGTCACTCCAATGCACGACTGTCTCTGAGTTAATTGAAAACATGTTCGAGCATAATTGTGTTGGAAAGTTATTTTGAAAAGCAGCGATATTTTATCTGTTTATTCCTGATTTTTACCTTTAACTTAGAAACTATATATATATATATATATATATATATATATATATATATATATATATATATATATATATATATATAAAATATATATATATATATATATATATATATATATATATATATATATATATATATATATATATATATAGTGTGTCCCACGACAAATTGCCGCGATCAATTTCTCGGAACAGAGACTTTGAAAAATTTTTTGAATTTGACATTTTCCTAAAGTCGATGGAGGCAATTTTGACTAAAATATTTTCAAGATTGTGACACTTTCAGTTTGTTATACTGGAAGTTGATGCCTTCTTGCTTATTTCAAGGAGAATTTTTTTCCATTTTTTAGATTCTATGCACAATTATAGACATGTTTTATATATAACTTTTTTTGTCATTTTAAATTTTATGTCAAAAAGTAGCGTCTGCAGGGCTTAATATAACTATCATTTTTTCCTATACAAACGCTTTTATTTAATTGGGGTTGGTTTCCTTCTAGAAAGAAATCTACTTTAGCGGACTGTGTTGATATTTTGATAATAAATAAATACGGAATCAAAAACTAACATTAAATAATTAACTTGAAAAAATCGTTAAAAGTAAATTTTTTTAAATGTAAACCTCTTATTTTTTAACATTATTAGCATCAAATTAGATAAGATCATATTTTATTCGAAAAATTTTGTAGTTTTTGAAATATTAGCAATTTAATATTTTTGTATTGTAAAAAAGCTATTCGGCTTTAAAGTTTTATTATTAGTTGACTATGACGGCAAAACGCGACGAAAAAAAAGGGCACTACAGAAATGTCATTCTTTCTTGCCATTTGACAAATATTAATAAAAATCATGCCGGAGCGGTTAAATTATATGCACGAAAATTATTTTAAAATTGGTTTATTAACTATGGGGAATGTAACAAAGTTCTATGAAGATCATTCCATACATTTGCTGATAGATATACAGATAAACAGAAACCGTAACGGAACAAAGCTATACGAATATTTGGAAAACTATGTGGTGCTTTATTGGTTTCTTTCGTCGCGTTTCGCCGTCATAGCCAACTAATAACAAAACTTAAAAGCTATATAGCATTTTTACAATAAAAAATAGAGAGTGACCCTTATTTTTTATGCTAAGTAAGACAACATTATAATAATAAGGGATTTATATCCAAAAAAAAAGAAGATTTTTAACGATTTTTCAATTTAATATTTAAAGTTGGTTTTTGATCACCCTGTATCTATTTTTTTATCAAAATATCAACACAGTCCGCTAAAGTAGATCACCTTCTAGAGGAAAACTAATCCAAATTAAATAATAAAGGATTTTATATAGAACAAATTGATAGTTATGTTTAGGCCTGCAAATGTATTTCTTGAAATAATATTTAAAAAAAGTTAAACTTAGGTATAGGATATTATACCTGAAATATGTCTATAATTTTGCATAGAATCTATAAATGAAAAATGAAATAACATAGAGGGTGTTCCATTTAAAATAAGCAATTCGACATCAACTTCCGGTATAATCAGAAGTACCACTCTATCTTGAAAATATTTTAGCCCAGTTGCCTCCATCGACTTTATAAACTGTCAGGTTTCAAAAATTGAGGCGGATCGCGGCAGTTCGTCGTGAGACATCCTGTTTATATAAATATATATGAGTAAAGTCCGCATCATATGGGATTTTTTTTATTAATAGATTTATGCGAAATTTGACTTTGGCATTAATTTTGGCTTCGATCGAGATGAAAATTAACAAAAAATAGTCGTCACGTGATTACAATTATCTGTCAAAATTTATTTTTTTCCAAAAAAAAATCAAAAGTGGGGTTATATCTCAAAACATCAAATAAAGTTATTGGAGAAAATTTTTCTAAATGTAATTTTTAGCTCATATGCAATATTTCAGCTGCATAAGATAATTTAGATTATTTGTCCATTTTTTGTAAATTGCACCATTGTTGCAAAACAAGACTCAACCTACATAAAACTTCTTAGTTTTGACAATGCTTTATCCCAGGCATATTTTGTTTAAAGTAGCGTCATATTAAATGTGTGTTTTTCTATAAAATCCAAATAGGGCTATTAAAATTTGGTCACATGTGATGCAAAGTTTATTTGTTTTTGAGTCTGTATAATATAACTTTAAAATTTTTTTTGAAAACGTAGCAGAAATTGATGCCAAAGACAAATTTCGAATAAAGCTGTTATAATACGGACTTTACTGGTGAGACTGTATATAACGAAAAAATAAATATAACTGTTTAGGTACTGGAAGAAGAAATGTAATCTTACGTCTGCTTTTGAATTAATTCAATTGTAATTTGCCTGCATATTTAATTGCAGAAGATGAAATTTTTATCTCAAAGCATATCTTAATATTACAAAGTAAATTTTAAACAATTTTTCTCTGTTTTCTTGGCAAAAAATGAAAACGTTACGATATAATACAGACATACGGACAGACCAAAGGAAGGACAAATAGATGAATGAACATCACGAGACTGTAAGGGTTCCTAGATAGCAACAGAACCTTGTAAAGTACATTGACGTCGATAACAAAATAGCGTATTAAACTTTCCTTATGTTAGTACAGGAGCCCAGTGAATTTTCATAATCGATGAAGAAACATGACTCCACCCAAGGTTTTTATATATATTTTGACCCCCTTATTACGAATATTGAGAGTGGATTTCCGAAAAATGGCAAGGAAATTTGTTATATATAAAAAATTGTTAATATTTAAAAAAATTTTCTTTAGTAAAATAAAAAATATTTTTGTCTTCTACGGCTGCTGAATCCCAGCTTTATTTCTTGACTTGAACTATATTATTTATAGCATTAAAAAGTAATACAAACATTACATTACAGATTTTGAAAATATTTATTTAATCAACAACTATTCATGTTGAAAAGTGGCAAAAAAATGACATTTTCGGATGGAAAAATCACAAAAGATAATTTTTATTTAGAATCGGCTGAGGAATGCAAAAATGTTTTTTACCATTTTTTGGGAATCGACCCTCGATATTTGTAATAAGAGGTTCAAAATACATTTAAAAATCTTTGGTGGTGCCATGTCTCTTCATAAGATAGGAAAACCCACTGAGCTCCCGGGCTATAGTCTATAAATTGCATAACTGTGGAAATAAAAAACCCTAAAGATTTAGGGTATATGATGTGTACTTCCGGATGGGTAAATGAAACTTAAACATTGTGTACATAACGGTAATAAAAATACTTTTTCCTGATTTATAAGCGAAAATTCCCTAGCTCTCCGTTATAATTAGTTACATCTCTCGTTTCTCCGTGGCATATTTAAAATACCCATTATACGGGACTTTTTTCGTTGAGAGTAGCGTGCAGGATAAAATTGTGACTATTTGCTAATACATGGCAGTACTCTTAATTTACCGCCGCGTACAATAATTAATTATTACAGCTATTAATATCGCTATCGTCTAATTGAATTATTTAGACAATGTTAAAAAAATGTTCACAGTTTTTTGATATTTTCCGAGTTATTAGGAAAGACGTAAACATTGCAAAAAATGCGTTTTCCAAATATCACTAAAATCATTTATTTTAAAAGGAAGTGTCCCGCATGGAGACAAAATTCGTCAAAAAAGAGCTTGATTTAATTTCTTATGCATCACCAGCAACTTTTTTTCATAAGAATATGTACTTTTTAATTGTCTTTCTAAAATTTATTTAATGTTAAATGAGATAATTTCATATAAAAAAGCTACACTTCAGTAATGTCCGGTCCATGGACTTTGTTTCTTTACATTTCTGTTAAAATAGGTGAATGTAAATCACAGATTTGTTGAAGATGAAATAAAGTACTTTAATCGATAGTTCAAAAAATAAATTTAATCAAATTACGTAAAAAGAATGACGCTACAAGCAAAAATTTAACCCTTGGTACATTTAAAATGTTAGACATATTTAAGAAATTCGTGTTTACATGTTCTCTAGTATCTTCGAAAATATAAAATAGTTTACTACTTTGTCAGCTCATTGTGAATAGATTATAAATGGGAATTTTTCTCTGAGTTAATCGACCTTAAATTTCTTTCTGTTTGATATTTAAACTTAACCCCATTATAATTTTAAAACGATATATTTTCCTTATAGAACAATTTTGTAAAAATTTAGATAATTAAAGACAAAAATAAATTTAAAAACTTACGTAATTGGCTCCATCTGTTATCATAGCTTACGGTCGGTTGTTCTTGGGGCTGATGCATTACAGGCTCCTGCAAAAATACTATAATTAAAAAAATTCGAGTAAAATGTATGTCAGTTGAGCTGCAAACTGCCTGAACGTTTTTATTTTGATTATTTCATTATTTATAATAATTTGCCTTGAGATATATCTTCAGCAAAGAGGAAAATAAGCAGTGGCGTAACTAAGAGTATGTGTGCCTTCCCCCCTGCAGATATTTGAATGCGTCCTACTATTTTGCACCCATCTTGATCCTTCGTATTTATTAATTTTCATCAAGAAACTTGAGGGCACCCCCCATACTGTGGGGTCGTTAATTACGTCAGTGTCTGTTTATCCATCGATTAAAAATACACTGATTTAACTGGAACATCAGATTTATCAATAGTCACTTAAAATAAGATAAACTTCTGATTTTACATAATTAGGAATTGAACTCTTGGAAGCTTAATAACTGAGAAAACTAGTTAAAATAAAATAAGATGTTATAACAGATTCTTCAACAAATCTTTCAGAAGTATTCGAAATTTTTGGAAATAATTTAATTTTAATTTTATATTTTGCCCAAAATTAACTTTTCCTTGGAAAATGGAAAAAAACCTTTCTTGTTTCATCTAATATGTATAGGTTTATATATATTTATCACTAGTTCCAATTTAAAAACAACAGAAATTCTGGAATAAGGAACCAAAATTTTCCTTTGCATTAATTGGTAATTATGTTATAATTGGGCAACCTTAGAAAAGATTTGTTTTTTTCTTAATAAATATTGCGTTGAGTTAAAGATCTTTTGTCGTTTTTTAAGATAGATTAACTAACACACTTTCTTATTAATAAATAACTATATGGAAATAAAAACCGCCATAATTGGAAAGAAATAAGTGATAAGTAAGGAATAGCGTAATGAAATTAGCAAACTATGTATATTTTAGGACTAAATTATTTCTAAAAAACTATGGATTATTAGATATCGAACTGTCAAAATTCTACATCTAAAACTTTTTTCCTTTTAAACATCTAACTGCATAATAAACTGACAGACTATTAAGCAAATGTTCACAAAATTGTATATATTGAAAGAAAAATAGAAATATTTTTTCGTATTTAGAAACACATAATAATGGATAATCAGAAATTACATTTACATTTACAGGTTATTTTGGTTTGATGGTATAAACTCTATCAAAGATACTTATGTTTCGAATGAACTTTTGCGATCTCTGAAAATATGAAGTAACATATTTACTTTGTAGATAGAATTTGGAAAATAATTGGCTAATATTATTACAAAATGTATACGAAGTTTAATTTAACAGATCACCCGTCTTATTATGAAATAGATTTATCAATTGAAATAAATTATTAACTTTAACTTGTTACTTTTTTCAATTAATTTAATTCCTTATTCAATCATATTCAACTGTAAAACAAATGAAAATAATTTTGTATAACTTTTTTGATTTAGAGAACCATTTGCTAATAGAACCTTTCCCCCATAATTTTTAATACTATCAGTGAAGTATCTTATAATTTTTCCTGAGGTGGTTTAAGAGAAGAATTTTATTTTATTTAAAATACTCCATTAAATATGAATATTATTAGACTAAAACTGTAAAAATTCCCCTATTTCAGGAGGCAAGGCGACTAAGAATGTATGCAAAAGTAGAAGAAAGAAAATACTTTTTTTAATAAAAATATTTGATAACAAACTTACCAATTGTTGGTTACTATTTCGTCTCATATCTTCGTTCTGGAAATCGTAGATTTGTGGAACATCTGGGTTTTTATACACTCTATATGACGCCATATTGTATCCTCTGTATTCATTGGAAGATTGAGGAGATGCTGTTCCATTACTAACATTTGGCATGATGGGTTCAGTAATAACATTTTGTATATTAAGGATATTAGAATTATTCATTTCTAAATTTGATATTTTTTGGAAATAAAATAAGTAGTAGATACAAAAGCTTCTAAATAAGTAGCCAAAATTAAAATACACAGTTCAAACGAGAGACACTCTACTAATGATTTCAACACACTAACTAAAAACAAATTTGGAAAATACACTTAGAAAGTGAACCGTTCTTTAGAGAACCGACTGGTCAACTAATATCTTTATCGAAATTTCAAAATAATTTAGACTTTCCCCTTATCAGTCATACTTTGGAAACTTGTTGATTTCAACCAATCAGGTATCAGAATTTTGTGAAGAACTAACCTTCTTGAGGTACCTGAACGCCAGCAACATTCCCATTTCTAGTGTAAAAAGCAGAGTGGGGTCTATTTTTCTGAATTTGAAGCTCTTGAAGAGGGGAGGGGGCGATCACAAGAAAAAAAAAGTTGCCGATAGGGGGAGGATGCGAGCAGCATACACATTCCTAGTATAAGAGACACTATCGGGTCTATTTTCCTGAACTCAAAGCTCTTGGGAAGGGGACAGGCGATCGCAAGAAAAACGAGTTGTCAACGGGGGGGGGGGGGGGGGAGTGCCAGCAACATACATATTCCTAATATAAAAGGCAGAATCGGTTCTATTTTCCTAAATTTGGGAAGCATAAACATTCCTATACTCTATTCAAGAACTAGAGAGAGTAATAAAACTGTTACCGAAACTTCCAATGTACCTGCTCCAGTGCAGCACGTAACTGAGGACTGCCGTAAATCTAATTATATTTAATTATATTTAAATATTATAAGCTTTTATAAATTTACTGCAACAATAAAATTTCTGATAGTCCAATCTAATTTCTGTCAGTGAACAAAGTACACCTTACAGTGTGTCCTTAATATTTATATATTATTTGAGATTAGTGAGATAGCCAAAAGATATGGCTTCCATCTCTATATGTATTCCAAAATCATTAAACCAGGAAATTTTTTCTTAACGAAAAACTTATTACAATGAATGTTTATGATACCTTAAGACATCAATATCTCGATAATAATGTTAAAAGCTCTGTTGAGATGTTTTCCAACATGATAAGAGTTGGAAATTCTACTATGTACCGAGTACTGAAGGAGACAAAAATCACTGTAATTGTTAATACTTCCAAGCCACATTCAATCATAGGCAGACGAAAAACCTCGTTGAAAGAAGAGATGTAAACTGCAATAAAAGGAGTTGTATATACATTTTATTATGAGAAGCAGATCCCAACCGTTGACAAAATCTAACCAAAATCAATGAAGATCAGGATTTACCTGAAATTAAGAGAACTGAGTTCTGGAATTGCTCAGAGAACTTAATTTTTGCTGGGAAACGCAGATAGGAAATGCCCGTTGGAGAAGAAAATATCTCTCTCAAGTGAAAGGTAGAATTGCTAGAAATAACACAACTTACAGAATTAGTAATTTAACTGAACTTTTGAAAGATTTTATTGAATAGAGTTACTGCAGAAAATTGGGAAAAATCCATAAAATAAAAGAATAAAAGGAAATGTGGATAGCTTCACTAACTTTGATTGTTGTGATTGTTAAATTGTCATTCTGCAGATGGTTTACGAAATAAATAAACTGAAACGTCAAATGTCCTAAAAATGTTTTTAATTAATAATAATTATATATGTTTAACTTCTTGTATTTTTGGCAATGGGTATTTTGTAAGTATTTAAATTATAACTTTTTGAGAAAAAAAGGCTTCGTTTTAGTCTGAACGTGCCTAAAACGGCTTCTATGCCAAAATTAAAAATAATAAAAATACAGTTGGGATTTGAGTTAAATATGTCAAAATTATCTATATTTTCTAATGTATGTGAATTATTGAGAAACCATAAGAAATAAAATAATATTATAAAAATTTTTGTTTTAAGTTGATTACCGAAATAATATTCTATGCCATAAATACTTAGTGATAAAAGAAACCTCCTTCCGACGCCTATGACAAGGATTAAAATTCTTTTTTAACAATTCACACCTCCAAATATCTATTGTTATCCAACCCAAATACTCCATTATTATAGACCGGTATTTTTTATTATAAAATTTCTAACCTATTCTTATGAAAAATATATGTATCTAACAGATTTTGCCAGATACCGGACTAAAAAACACAGGTAGTTTGCGAAGAAAAAAAAAGGGTAAAAAATAATTTATTATTCTCTCTAGTTCTTGAATAAACTATAGTATAAGAGGCAAAATCGGGTCTATTTTCCTGAACTCTAAGCTCTTGGGGGGGGGGGGCGATCGCCCCCACCGTCCCCCCCTTTAGATCCGCGCCTGTTCAAGGTGAATAGCTTCCCTTCTTCGATTTGGTGTGTTGTACTCTGAAAGGATATGAATATATGTTTCGTCCTCCTCGTCACAGAAATTGCACTTTTCTCCTTCTACAAATTCGAGTTTCTTGAGGTGTCCCTTCAGGTGGTAATGCCCCGTCAGGACCTTTGTCAGAACCCTGAGTTGAATTTTACTTAGGTTTATGCTTTCTTTGAATTTCTTCTGGTCGTAGTTCCCAAGAAATATCTTCGCTTGTCTCAATCCTTGCAGTTCCATCCAATAATTGGATCTCCTGTTTTCTTCTTTTATTTTCAGTTATTCCAGTATTACGCTGCTACTGTTTCTACAGAAAGGCTCTGGTCCAAGAAAAGGTGTCTTAGTCCCTTTTCTCGCGAGCTCGTCTACTATTTCATTCCCCTCTATCCTGATGTCTCTCGGGACCCATATGAGTAGTACAGTCACTGAAGGTAAAAATAGGCTATTGCCTTAGAATTCTTTGAACCTCCATCGATTTTCATGAAAATTTTGTATCAAGCTTATTTTACTCTTAACTTCAAAAGTGACATATGACTTGCACTTTTTGTATTTTAGGGGTGAAATCCACCCCTTCTGCCAGACATTGAAAAAAAAAATGCAAATTTAAGCATTCTGTCGGTGGAAATCTTATTTAGTTAAGTAGAATAAATATTCTTGAATATTTATTCTACTTAATGTAACATCAAAAGTGACATATGACTTGCACTTTTTGTATTTTAGGGGTGAAATCCACCCCTTCTGTCAGAAATTGAAAAAAATGCAAATTTAAGCATTCTGTCGGTGGAAATCTTATTTAGTTAAGTAGAATAAATATTCTTCAATATTTATTCTACTTAAGGTAACTTCAAAAGTGACATATGACTTGCACTTTTTGTCTTTTAGGGGTGAAATCCACCCCTTCTGCCAGAAATTGAAAAAAGTGCAAATTTAAGCATTCTGTCGGTGTAAATCTTATTTAGTTAAGTAGAATAAATATTCTTGAATATTTATTCTACTTAATGTAACATCAAAAGTGACATATGACTTGCACTTTTTGTATTTTAGGGGTGAAATCCACCCCTTCTGTCAGAAATTGAAAAAAATGCAAATTTAAGCATTCTGTCGGTGGAAATCTTATTTAGTTAAGTAGAATAAATATTCTTGAATATTTATTCTACTTAATGTAACATCAAAAGTGACATATGACTTGCACTTTTTGTATTTTAGGGGTGAAATCCACCCCTTCTGTCAGAAATTGAAAAAAATGCAAATTTATGCATTCTGTCGGTGAAAATCTTATTTAGTTAAGTAGAATAAATATTCTTGAATATTTATTCTACTTAAGGTAACTTCAAAAGTGACATATGACTTGCACTTTTTGTATTTTAGGGGTGAAATCCACCCTTTCTACCAGAAATTGAAAAAAATGCAAATTTAAGCATTCTGTCGGTGGAAATCTTATTTAGTTAAGTAGAATAAATATTCTTGAATATTTATTCTACTTAAGGTAACTTCAAAAGTGACATATGACTTGCACTTTTTGTATTTTAGGGGTAAAATCCACCCCTTCTGTCAGAAATTGAAAAAAATGCAAATTTATGCATTCTGTCGGTGAAAATCTTATTTAGTTAAGTAGAATAAATATTCTTGAATATTTATTCTACTTAAGGTTACTTCAAAAGTGACATATGACTTGCACTTTTTGTATTTTAGGGGTGAAATCTACCCCTTCTGCCAGAAATTGAAAAAAATGCAAATTTAAGCATTCTGTCGGTGGAAATCTTATTTAGTTAAGTAGAATAAATATTCTTGAATATTTATTCTACTTAACGTAACACCAAGCCGCGACGGGGCATGCTAGTTACAGATATAAAATGTGGATTCCTAAAATTTCTCTGGAAAAATGCGATTGCTTTTTTTACGATTACTCCGTTATTTTATATGCCATCTGGTTCATATAAAAGCCACTTTAAAGATAATTTCAAGGGCTATAAGATCGTCTACATCTCAGTTTTTAAAACCCATCATTTTTAAAAGTTAAAGGGTTAAAGAGCGCGGGTCACATGATCCTGGCAATAAAATTTACACTTCTAATGTTGACATCTCGGCTGTTATCCTACAGAAATAAAAAAAAACAAAATTTTTGTTAAGAAAAAACCTAAATTTTTATTAGCAGCCATTTTTCACGTATATTTAGTAGTTTTAGAATTATTATAAAAAAAAAATTAGAGAAATTTGGAAAATTCTGTTTTTTTTTAATCGTACTTTTTTTCCAAAATAAGCATTCTAAACTGGTCAAAGCTTTTAAGCTCATTACCTATACTAAAATAAGATAAATCCTACAGGGATTACTATAAATTTCGATTATCGTGGAAATGGCGTAGGTTTAATTTCTCACTTTTTCTTAAAAAATTCGAGAGTCGCGTTTTATTTTCATCATAACTCACTTAGTTTTAACCGAGTAGACTCCATTCAGAGCTTATTTGAAAGAACTTTCTAAGTATTTTGAAAAGCTATATATACATATTTTACAAAAAATGTTTCCCGTTATTTAACCTTGAGCACTTGGATTCGAGAATTCACAAAAAAAAATGATCCATTTAACTACCTACAAGTCGCTTTGAATTCAACTTACAATATTTATAAAAAAACAATCTCTTTGCTTTCTTACTGGCTTCAGTCTTGGGGGAAATATTTTTGGAAAAACGCATAGTTTTGGAGTTATTTATAAAAACCCGTTTCAAAACATGCATTTTTTCATTAAAAATCAACATTTTTAACCATTAATAACTGAAAAAATATTGACTTATCAAAAAAACTTTACAGATTATATTTTGCTTAGATTTTATCCCTTTATTGAGTCCTGGAGTTATTTTTGACAATATAATTTCTACCCCCGAGAAGGGGTGGCATCCACTCCTAGGGTAAAAACGCAAGTCGGCACTATGTCACTTTTGTTACTTGTGGCACTCTCTAACTACTCACCAATTTTCACGCAAATAGATGAAGGTTCAAATTTCTCTGAGGGGAAAGCTTTCAGTGACTATACTAGAGGGTGACTTTATTATTCTTACTCAAATCATTTAATTCCTCTAGGCATTCCCAGACCATCTTGGAGCTGATAACTTGAGAGCTCAGCGAACTGATGGCTGCTTCACTATCTGACATGATGATAATCTCTTGGTCGTGATATTTTTTTGCTTTGTTGAATTGAATACATCTCCTAAATACATGTATTTCTACCTGGAAAATGCTTGGTGACTTATCTAAGCATTCGTAGTTTCTGATGCCGGGTCCATACATTCCTACTCCAGTTCCCTCCATTGTTTTGGAGCCATCTGTATGTGATTTTTTGTTGGGGTTTTCAATCGTGTTTCTATGGGGTGCATGAAATGGATAATAGCAAAGATTATTATAGAGCGGTAGCTATTATGGTCTTTGATAATAGAAAGGAGAGTAGAGAGTAAAGGTGTCGTTGTGAAAACCCACAGAACACTTCATATCACTTGCAATGCAATAAAATTGTTATTGACTCAGGTGAACTATTCATGCATCAATTATCTATTGCATGCCGCGTTTTTTGTTTTAAATTTTACAAGCATTTGCATCGCTGTTAAAAATTCGCAATCACAAATTTTCAGGACAATGTGTGTGGGGAAAGGAATTTGTATGGAGAAATAAATCTATTTGGGGCCGGTAGAAATTATTTTATACTCGTTAGTGGTTTTAAGAACGAGGTATATTAAAATTTTTTTATAAATGATTGTTAAAAATTAAGGGAGTATTCTGGTCTAGAGACCTAAATTTTAGGCGTTTTTCTGAGTAGAATAAAAAGGAAATGAAATATATTTTTACCATCCATTTCTTTAAAAGATGTTTATTGAATATACTCTTAATTAGTAAAGACGTCCCTATGATTCGGACCATGGAAAGGGAAATTTTTTTTCACAAAATGACGACGATATGAAAAATTTTTTTTCCCTGGATTTTGACCTTTCCGAATTTTTCAAAATACAGTAAAAAAAAATTTCAAAATCCATGCCCAGATATATAAGAATATATAAAGAAGGTTTTCTCCAAATTTCAAGTAAATCATTCCAGTAGAACTCGAGATATCATGTCGACTAGGTCGAAAAAAGTAATTTAAAGAAAAACGTGTTTAAAGTTGAAGACAAAGCTTCGACTGCGTAAGTCAAATAATGGTACTTAATACTCATATTTCTTTAATTGGAGATCCCTGATACATACACTAGGCCTTCTTTAACTTTAAAGTTAATATTTTCTGAAATTCTTTTATCTAAATTAGTTGTTCTAGTTTCATTAGAAGCAGCAGAAGGTCGCAGTTCAGAGCGGTCAATTCGAACTTCGTTGCGTCTGACAGCAAATATATTAGCTTCAGTACCAATAGTGATACCCATGAGTTCCATAATTTTTAGAATAGATAAAAAATATTCATTAAAAATGGTAACAGCTAAATAAATAGCTATTTCAATTGTTCGTTTCCCGTAACCCTGAATATCTGATTTCTTCTGATTTTTCCATTTATTGCAACTTTGAAAAAAACTTGATTTTACAACTGTATCGACCACTTTCTTACTATAGGGCTATTCTTTTGAGTTATTATCACTTTCAGTTCTGTCACTTGAAGTAATCATGATCATTTCGACCCAATGACAAGCAAATGCATATTCAAAAGAACATAAAGTTATCAGTTATACTTTTTTCACTTTGATCAATTGATAATTATTCTAAAGAATACAGCCTATATTTACCAATAGAGGTTGTAACGCTCAAAAGTGAGGTGAATCCAAGGTTGCAATGACCTTCGGTGAATTCGGTCCTCAGGTAGTTGGGCAACATCTGCCGTTTATTGTTTGATTTGCTCCGGCTGGGCGGTATAGTTGCCACGTCACAAAAGTCGTAACTCCGAACATAGTTCGAATTTTGAAAAATCCTTTTAAGGCCATATTCCTAAAGGTCTAAACTTTAAAAATGTAAGTATGAAAAAAATCGATTTTTCCAAATTTCTAGACTAGAATACGCCCTTAATTGAGTCTACAATAATACCGGTTTATTTAATTTTACTCAGTGTGATTACTTTTAAATTTACCTCATGAGAAAAATAAAAGAAATAAAATGATCCTGTTAATTTGAAAAAAAAATAAATAGAAGCTTTGGATCCCTAGTCAATTTTAATGATGTATTATCTTCCAAATCTTAGTATTCTACAGTATTTTTTTTTATTTTTAGAGTTCTACAGACTATAGAAGCTATTGTATATGATATTACATTTTATAGCTACTTGTATATTAATTTTAAAAGTTAATATTACTTTTTTCTTCCTTATCGTCAAATAGAAAATATAGAAGGTTTATTTTTAGCAAATTCCGCTTTAGTTCTCCCTGTATACTAGTTTCTGCTATTTAATGATCTTATCACTGGAACTGCAATGAACCAACAACTAAATTCACAGAAAATAATTGCGTATTTAAATTCTCCGTTCTAAAATATGTCGTAGGATACTACATAACTGCCAACATTTAAATGTTATTCCTACAATAAAATTTCGCCCTTATACTTAGTTATATTCCATTCATAGTTTCTCCGATACTTCCTTGAAAATTCCTTTCACTATAGTGTTTATACTGATTTGCTTTTCCTATCAGGATGGTCATATCTTTTTGGTGGTCTTCCTTTTCGTCTTTTTCAATGGGTGAGCTGTTCAAACCCATTTTTGTTATTAAGTTTTTCTTCATCCTTTTCACGTGTCAAAATCATCTCATCCTATGCGCTTTTATGAATGCCGTTATTTTAGGTTCCTTAAATATAGTTTTTGTCTCATTATTTTCCATTCATTTTCCTTATTTACATCACCGTATACCGCGTCTAATATTTTTCTTTTCCAACCCTCCAATTCTTCCTCATTTCGTTTTTGAAAGCCACGTTGTGCTCGCACATATGACTGTTGCTCTAGTTATAGTCCTATTGATTATTTCATCTGTTTATTCCGAGACATATTTCAATTTCATTAATATTCCTACTTCCTTTTACAATTCTTGTTTTTATTTCTTTTTATTTTTATTTGTTCTTTATTTCTTGATCCTCTTTTGCATCTTCTGTGATTTTAACTCCCGCATACGTAAATTGTGGCACTTTTCCAAATCGAAATTCTTATCCTTTTTTATTTATACTTTCTGCCTCGTGTTCTTATTTTTATTATCATATACTTTGTTTTCTCATAGTTTATTCATAGTTGTTAATTTTTTGCCTCCTCCATTATTTTTCTTGTAACCTATTTCAGTTATTTTTTACTTTTTGCTATTTGTGTTAAGTCATTAACTAAGGCTACAATAATGATCGTTTTCTTCAACTTAATTTTTTTCTAACTATTCTATATCTAATAGCTCCATTGATATCTGGGTCTCCTTGTCTGAGGCCTCGTTATATTTTTGAAGTATTTGATCTCCGTTTCACCGATCATTTTGAATCATTTACAGCACAGAAAAAAATTACTGTTTTTAAATTTTGCTGAAAAATTGAATTTAAAATCTGATAGGTAAAAATCTACCAAATAGGTACACTATAACCTTCACTATCTATGATCAAAGGGGATCCGTTTTCAATTTCGAGGAAATAGGGTCAGGGTATTTCCTAACCTTACAAAAGTGAAATTTTGACCTTGCAAATAACTTTTAAGTCATTTGGTCTCGAACCCACAAAAATAAAAGGTCTTTCCCACTTGATAACTGACCAAGGGAGCTACTATTAGTTCGACTATCTTCTCGTGAAGAAAATCTACCCTGGTTTGTCCCTTGATTAGATTCAGGGGTACTTGCAAGGCTCGTGAATTGACATTGGCTTAATACCGAGTGATTATTTACAATTGTCGAAGTTCTTTCTTACTTGATAACTGACCTGAGTGAACTGTTATTATATCGACTATTTTCTCGTGAAGAAAATCTATCCTGGTTCGTCCCGTGATTAGATCCAGAGGTACTTGCAAAGCCCGTGAATGGGCATTGGCTTAATACTCAGTGATTATTTACAATTATCAAAGGTCTTTCCCACTTGATAACTGACTTGAGAGAGCTGTTATTAGATTAATTATCTTCGCGCGAAGAAAATCTATTCTCGTTCGTCACGTAATTAGATTCAGACGTACTTGCGAAGCCCGTGAATTGGCATTGGCTTAATACCCAGTGATTATTTACGATTGTCAAAGGTCTTTCCCACTTGATAACTGACCTGGGGAGCTACTATTAGTTCGACTATCTTCTCGTGAAGAAAATCTATCCTGGTTCGTCTCGTGATTAGATTCAGAGGTACTTGCGAAGCCCGTGAATTGGCATTGGCTTAATAGCCAGTGATTATTTACAAAAATCAAAGGTCTTTCCCACTTGATAACTGAATTGAGAGAGCTGTTGTTAGATCAATTATCTTCTCGTGAAGAAAATCTATCCTCGTTCGTCCCGTGATTAGATTCAGAGGTACTTGCAAAGCCCGTGAATTGGCATTGGCCTAATACCCAGTGATTATTTACTATTGTAAAAAGTTTTTCCCACTTGATAACTGACATGGAGAGCTACTATCAGTTCGACTATCTTCTCGTGAAGAAAATTTATCCTGGTTCGTCCCTTGATTAGATTCATATGTACTTGCGAAGCCTGTGAATTGGCATTGGCTTAAAACCCAGTGATTATTTACGATTGTCAAAGGTCTTTCCCACTTGATAACTGACCTGGGGAACTACTATTAGTTCGACTATCTTCTCGTGAAGAAAATCTACCCTAGTTCGTCCCTTGATTAGATTCAGGGGTATTTGCAAAGCCAGAGAATTGGCATTGGTTTAAAACCGAGTGATTATTTACAATTGTCGAAGTTCTTTCTTACTTGATAACTGACCTGAGTGAGCTGTTTTTAGATCGACTATCTTCTCGTGAAGAAAATCTATCCTGGTTCGTCCCGTGATTAGATTCAGAGGTACTTGCGAAGCCCGTGAATTGACATTGGCTTAATACCCAGTGATTATTTACAAAAATCAAAGGTCTTTCCCACTTGATAACTGACTGGAGAGAGCTGATATTAGATCAGTTATCTTTTCGTGAAGAAAATCTATCCTGGTTCGTCCCGTGATTAGATCCAGATGTACTTGCGAGGGCCGTGAATTGGCATTGGCTTAATACCCAGTGATTATTTACAGTTATCAAAGGTCTTTCCCACTTGATAACTGACCTGGGGGAGGTACTATTAGTTCGACTATCTTCTCATGAAGAAAATCTATCCTGGTTCGTCCCGTGATTAGATTCAGAGGTACTTGCGTAGCCCGTGAATTGGCATTGGCTTAATACCCAGTGATTATTTACAATTGTCAAAGGTTTTTCCCACATGATAACCGACATGGGGAGCTACTATCAGTTCGACTATCTTCTCGTGAAGAAAATTTATCCTGGTTCGTCCTTTGATTAGATTTAGAGGTACTTGCAAAGCCCGTGAATTGGCATTGGCTTAATACTCAGTGATAATTTACAATTATCAAAGGTCTTTCCCACTCGGTAACTGACCTGGAGGAGGTACTACTACTTCGACTATCTTCTCATGAAGAAAATCTATCCTGGTTCGTCCCGTGATTAGATTCAGAGGTACTTGCGAAGCCCGTGAATTGGCATTGGCTTAATACTCAGTGATTATTTACAATTATCAAAGGTATTTCCAACTTGATAACTGACCAGGTGGGGGAACTATTAGTTAGACTATCTTCTCATGAAGAAAATCTATCCTGCTTCGTCCCGTGATTAGATTCAGAGGTACTTGCGGAGCCCGTGAATTGGCATTGGCTTAATACCCAGTGATTATTTATAAAAATCAAAGGTCTTTCCCACTTGATAACTGACTTGAGAGAGCTGTTATTAGATCAATTATCTTCTCGTGAAGAAAATCTATCCTGGTTCGTCCCGTGAATAGATCCAGAGGTACTTGCGAAGCCCGTGAATTGGCATTGGCTTAATACTTAGTGATTATTTACAATTATCAAAGGTTTTTCCCACTCGATAACTGACATGGGGAGCTACTTTCAGTTCGACTATCTTCTCGTGAAGAAAATTTATCCTGGTTCGTCCCTTGATTAGATTCAGAGGTACTTGCAAAGCCCGTGAATTGGCATTGGCTTAATACTCAGTGATTATTTACAATTATCAAAGGTCTTTCCCACTCGGTAACTGACTTGGGGGAGGTACTATTAGTTCGACTATCTTCTCATGAAGAAAATCTATCCTGGTTCGTCCCGTGATTAGATTCAGAGGTATTTGTGAAGCCCGTGAATTGGCATTGGCTTAATACCCAGTGATTATTTACAAAAATCAAAGGTCTTTCCCACTTGATAACTGACTTGAGAGAGCTGTTATTAGATCAATTATCTTCTCGCGAAGAAAATCTATCCTCGTTCGTCCCGTGATTAGATTCAGACGTACTTGCGAAGCCCGTGAATTGGCATTGGCTTAATACCCAGTGATTATTTACGATTGTCAAAGGTCTTTCCCACTTGATAACTGACCTGGGGAGCTACTATTAGTTCGACTATCTTCTCGTGAAGAGAATCTATCCTGGTTCGTCCCGTGATTAGATTCAGAGTTACTTGCGAAGCCCGTGAATTGGCATTGGCTTAATACCCAATGATTATTTACGAAATTCAAAGATCTTTCCCACTTGATAACTGACTTGAGAGAGCTGTTATTAGATCAATTATCTTCTCGTGAAGAAAATCCATCCTCGTTCGTCCCGTGATTACATTCAGAGGTACTTGCAAAGCCCGTGAATTGGCATTGGCTTAATACTCAGTGATTATTTACAATTGTCAAAGGTCTTTCCCACTTGATAACTGACCTGGGGAGCTACTATTAGTTCGATTATCTTCTCGTGAAGAAAATCTACCCTGGTTTGTCCCTTGATTAGATTTAGGGGTACTTGCAAAGCCGTGAATTGGCATTAGCTTAATACTGAGTGATTATTTACAATTGTCGAAGTTCTTTCTTACTTGATAACTGACCTGATTGAACTGTTATTAGATCGACTATTTTCTCGTGCAGAAAATCTATCCTGGTTCGTCCCGTGATTAGATCCAGAGGTACTTGCGAAGCCCGTGAATTGGCATTGGCTTAATACTGAGTGATTATTTACAATTGTCGAAGTTCTTTCTTACTTGATAACTGACCTGATTGAACTGTTATTAGATCGACTATTTTCTCGTGCAGAAAATCTATCCTGGTTCGTCCCGTGATTAGATCCAGAGGTACTTGCGAAGCCCGTGAATTGGCATTGGCTTAATACTCAGTGATTATTTACAATTGTCAAAGGTCTTTCCCACTTGATAACTGACCTGGAGGAGGTACTATTAGTTCAACTATCTTCTTATGAAGAAAATCTATTCTGGTTCGTCCCGTGATTAGTTTCAGAGGTACTTGCAAAGCCCGTGAATTGGCATTGGCTTAATACCCAGTGATTATTTACAATTGTCAAAGGTCTTTTCCACTTGATAACTGACCTGGGGAGCTACTATTAGTTCGACTATCTTCTCGTGAATAAAATCTACCCTGGTTTGTCCCTTGATTAGATTCAGGGGTACTTGCAAAGCCCGTGAATTGGCATTGGCTTAATACTAAGTGATTATTTACAATTGTTGAAGGTCTTTCCTACTTGATAACTGACCTGAGTGAACTCTTATTAGATCGACTATTTTCTCGTGAAGAAAATCTATCCTTGTTCGTCCCGGATTAAATCCAGAGGTACTTGCGGAGCCCGTGAATTGGCATTGGCTTAATACCCAGTGATTATTTACAATTGTCGAAGGTCTTTCCCACTTGGTAACTGACCTGAGTGAGCTGTTATTAGATCCACTATCTTCTCGTGAAGAAAATCTACCCTGGTTCTTCCCTTGATTAGATTCAGACGAAAGTGCGAAGCCGGTCCATTGGCATTGGCTTAATACCGAGTAATTATTTATAATTTTCAAAGGTCTTTCCAACTTGATAACTGACCTGAGAGAGCTGTTATTATATCAACTATCTTCTCGTTAAGAATATTTCTCCTGGTTCGTCCCATGATTAGATTCAGACGTACTTGCGAAGCCAGTTTATTGGCATTGGCTAAATACCGAGTGATTATTTACAATTATCGAAGGTCTTTTCTACTTGATAACTGACCTGACTGAGCTCTTATCGACTATCTTCTCGTGAAGAAAATCTATCCTGGTTCGTCCCTTGATTAGGTTCAGACGACCTGCGAAGCCCGTGCATTGGCATTGGCTTAATACCGAATGATTATTTACAATTGTCGATAGCCTAATGTCGGTTATATCGGCAGTAATAAATTGTGTAGTATTCCCTTCTTTTTTATTACACACCTTACTGTCCTGAAATCCAATTATCAAGTAATGTGGCTATTTGTGTTTGTAAATTCTGTATAGAAAGCATACAATATTGAGTCGCAAAATATTAGAAATTCTGGCGACAGAACCTGAACTTGTTAACCATATATTCAAAAAAATATTCCTATTACGTAGTTTTTGTGAGTTATAGACATTCTATGTAAAAAAAGACAGCAAAATATATTTAACACTCACTTTTATTATATTAATAGAAATAAACAAGACTTACAAACTTATACTTATAGCTACTTAATATCTACTACAAAACCTATCAGAGTCAGCTAATTATCTTTTGTGACGTTCCCTCACACTTTTCTAAGAGCTAACTGTTTCTCTAGTTCTATATAAACAAAGTATTGGAAGTTCAGGTTTAACGACAATCTCTAGAAACCAGATGAGGTAGAGGGCTGAAGGGGAAAATTAAAATTTAGCTGATATCTCTAAAAATTAGAGGTGATAGAGAATTGGAAGGGATAGTTTGTGTCTATATAACTACGACACGACGAGTTTTAAAATCATATTATTCTGAAACTTCATCAAATAAACAATAATCCTGGAAAGAGCACCAAGCCTTTGATCTTCTATCTTTACCGACAAGAGAGTCGCAAATGATATCGAGGACGATATCGATGATTTCATCGATGACGATTTCAATTGGCACATCAATGAAGACCTCGTGGAATTAGATAATGACGACTTGCGCCAAGAGCTCGACGATGCTGTGGGTGAAGAGGAATGGTATGATATCGAGCAGCAAGAAGAGTCTGAAAGTATAGAAGAAGAACTAGACTCAACGACGGATAGCTAGTCACAGTTCTATTATTACCATCGTCTAATGACCTCTAAGGCCCAGCGAATTCATTCAGTTGGTGGATAACTGACTAAGATACGTCGGCTACACGCTCACCAACCCAATACCCCGTATAAAAATCCATTCTTTTCAGGGCGACAAAATACTTTGATCGTAGTTTTAGTTGATTATAATACTTTGGAACCAATATTTATGTTTTTTATAAAAATATACGATATTGAGACAAAAAGTAGCACAAGTTTTGGCGACAGAACCTATACTTCTTAAACCATATATTCAAAAAACTATTTCTATTACGTAGCTGTTGTGAATTATTGAAATTTTTTTAATATCTAATATTATGTGAGAAAGGTTCTATACGAAATAAAACACTAAAAATATTTTTTCAAGAAATTTTTATTCTATATGTAAAAAATATATTTGTTAAAATTTAAAAACTTTTTTTATCAAACACGTTTTTTTTTATTAAACTACAAAATATATTTACAAACTTAATACTATAAATTAAAAACTAATACCTACAACTACTTAACATCTAGTAAAAAACCTATCAAAGTCGGCTAATTATCATTTATAACGCTCACTCGCGCTTTTTCTAATTGCTAACGGTTTCTCTAGTTCTAATATTGAACTAATTTTCACTAAGTTTATTCCTCAAGTCTTTTTAATTTTAAACATATCCGATCATTTAATTTTTTTGAGAACTGGTAAAGTCTTCAGCCCACTCCGGTTGAGATGACCTAAAACATATGGAAGAAGTAGTTTGATTTCATGCTGTTTCTAAAGGAGATGAAGTTGTAGATACTTTTCATCTTCATGACATTGCTTAAACGGTTTATTCATTGGTTTGCGACATCCCAATATAGTTGATAGTAGCACATCAGTCTTCACTGGTGAAGACTTTACCTCCAACACTTCCTCTACACTGGTCGGTATTTGTGGCGTTGGTCAATCGACACCTTCGATTATTTCAACTTCAATGGACAACGGCTCTTGCGGTGGCGGTGTTTTCCCGAAATCGGAAGTGGGACGGAGGAACGTTTAGAGTTACATTTCTTTTTCGCTTGCCCCGCACCTTTAATCACCGAATAAAATATTTTTTTTATTTGCGATTTCTGATTCTGGTATAATCAGAAGCTTCTTCAGCTAGAATCTTTAATAAAAGATGCCCGATTTGGTCACTACGCTTCCCTCACAACAACATCACTAATCACCTTTATTTTGTGCTCCTTCTCCTCAGTCCAAGTTTTAAGAAAATCGGCCGCCGACTTCATCAATTATTTGTCTCAACCATCGTTGAGGGCCTTGTATGCTTCAACATCCTCTTGCTTCCGGTGCCAAGCCTCGAACCCCCGTGGAGTTAATACTTCGAGGCCAGTCATATTTGCCAACATATCTTGCTGAAATTCGCAACACACATTTAGAGCAACCAAAAGAGAACCTACACTTTGCGGTTTAAAAGACATCTTTACTTTAATTACCTTTAACTTTAACTTCAGCGCTGCACTGTACTGTGCTGTGTTCTAATGAACTGTGAGGTGAAGTCTCAAATATAAATGTCAGAAGTAAACACTATTGATAAGTTCGGTAGCAAAAGAAAATTTAAGGATTTTAACTTTATGAGCGGACCTTTCGGAATATGATTTAAACTTAAACCTGATGGAGGGGGGGTTCCAAAAGACTGTGCTACCTAACGGAACCTCTGAGAGGAGATAATGTGGCTACACGTAGTTATGTTGATAATAGCCTTGCTCAGTATGTGCTAGATACGCAGAAAGCTGTGCATGACTCAACAATTGTTATTAAATATGTATATAAAAACCAACTTGAAGATTACGTACTCAATAAATTAATTGAAACTGGTCAATAACTTAGAGAATACATTGATAATACCATTATTGCAATATATGAGCTTAGATAAGACGAACTGCGTGACGAACTTATTCCTACAATGCAGAAAATTGAGAAGAATATGGAACATCTTGTAAACAAAACTGCTCCAGTTTAAACATTTATTTTTCGACCTATGCATTTAATTTACTTTTATATTTTTAAAATAGAGGTTGATTAAAAAGCTATCCAGTAATAAATATATGTTTTTTTTTATTTAAAAGGTAATACAATCTGACACCGAATATTGTTTTGTTATGCGACTGAATTACATTATTTATATATATATATATATATATATATATATATATATATATATATATATATATATATATATATATATATATATATTATACTTTTAAAAACTAAAAAATTATCTAAAACACTTATGTAGGTATGAGTTTTCCAGTTTTTTATTAATTTTTTACCGAACTACAAATACCACATTACTAAAATTGCTCACGAACTCTAAGTAAAATTTTTAAATTTTCCTCAGAATCTGTTTTATAAAAATCAATATCGGGATGCCCCCAAATTAAAGTTTTTGCTGACGATGGAATTACATCCTTGTGCCACTTTATTTATTATTTCTGTTTCACCTTTATGTAACTCATTGCGAAACGTTTTTATTTTTCTAAATATTAAACCGCCATTTTCTACAATTTTCTGATAATCTTCCATGTGAAGTTCCTTTCCAATTACAGATTTTTTTATGCCTTTTGCCTTTTTTAATTCACTGTTCATAGATTTTACATAATAGGCTTTGGCTCCGGTACCATAAAAAGATACGATCGGATCATATGGAAATTCATCTTTCATTCTACCCAATACCGATTTGTTTTTTACGATTTTAAACTGATTTTACTCTGGATAATTTGATGTATCAAATTTATCGGAATTTTCGATCATTACGCGGTAAAAATCGTCGGTTAATACTTTTATTATAAGGGAATCGGTATCAGTGTATAGTAAATAAGCATTGTTACCGAATTTCTTTTTAATGAAATTATATTAAAATTCATATATAAAAGTTTTTGATACATCTAATATCGAAAACCCAATCTATATGGGTTTATTGTAGACGATCTTGCTCTTGCCCCAACCTTTCCTCGGCTATTTTCCTACTAAGTTATTAATTTCATATCTTTGCAATTATCGACATTTTCCATTGTTTTGCCGAAAATCGCATTTATAATTAATTTAAATAAATCTTTACCGAATTTCGTACCTGATGCATTACGTAACTCAGTATTGAAATCAATATATTTTTTCAGCCACTTAGACTGATCAAATTTTAAAATTCTATGGGTTTGCATTACCACAAGTTCATTTTCGATAGCGTGTTTTAATGTCCTGTAGTGGTATCAATTTTGGCAATTTTACTTTTTCAGTTGGTGATATGATGTTTTCCATTAATAACGGTAAATCGGAGTGTACATCATGCAACTCAGTCGGATAATACACATCCACCTCAAAAACATAATCATGTGGGTTGTCATCATCTATACTCATAGTGTCTAAATCCAAAATTTCACAGATTTGCGGCATCAAGATAAGTAATAATTGGTTGGGTCATAGTTTGGCAGATAAGAATTGTTAGCAATATGCTTCCTTCCGTACGCTGACTTATACCTCCGCGAATACCTTTTTTGAAAAAATGAACCATATCAATGTCCGATAAAAGCTACAATTTTACCTTGGTCATACGCAGCATACAATCCAAAGATAAACTTGGAAGAGTAAAGTACTGTACTGGGTCCAATTTATAAAAGTTTAAACATGTGTCGCGGAATTGTTCGAAAACATCACATAATAATAATACGTCGGATTTTAAATATAGGTCTGAATAATCCCCCAAATTTTTACATCCAAACAAACGCCATACTTCTTTCGCTCTTTCATAATCTGCGTCACTAATATGATCTTCCCGAAAATGGTTTTAAAACTGATTTTTCGTTGGAAGATTTGGAGCATTCATTTTTCCCATAGAATCAACAAAACTATATGGAAAAACGCCTTTTTGACGCATTAAATTGAATTGATCATCGTTGATAAAATGTTTTCGCGTTTCTCTAAGTTCATCCATTTTTAAACCATTACCCAAATTTTCCGATGATGTCAATAAACATTTGAAACTATCAATAAAACGTATCTTCAAATATTTCCGTTTTAATTGTCCGGTTTTAAATCGATATAGTCATATATCTAAATGCTTTTTGTAAATGATACGTACTTCTCTTTACTTTGAGCTATAACGTCAATTGTATCCCCATATCTGCACAGTTCCTTTATGAACATATGACTGCTATATCCACTTAAATTGTGAAATATTATAGGGACAAAATTAGGTAATTTGTAATTTAAAATACAGTCTAAAGTAGTGTGGGTAAGACGAGCAGCTTTGGAGAGATGTGAAGGGTGTCGGAAATAACGCCGATGTTATGGCCCAAGCAAAACAGCACTCGTCTTAGATACACATATTCACTACTGCACGCTTTTGCTCGATGAATTTTGACAATCTAATATAGGATGAGCCGCATACAGGTGAATATTTATTCATGTTCACTTCCAGATATAGAATTTTCTCCAGAGCCCAACCTGCAATATAATAAAAGAACAATATTTAAAAAAAAAATAGTAACATTTTCATACTTTAATTTCATAAAAATTATTATATTTTGTTTTTTTTTCTTCGCATTTACGACGTTGCATACCTGAATCCTTCTCCTGAAATTCGCTTGCTTGAACTTTCATCATTTCTACAAACGCGTCATATGATTAATTGTATTAAACGATTTTTCACTAACGACATCTTGTGTTTGAAGAAAATAACGTCCAAAAGCTACCATGTTTATTTTCAATGTGTGATGTACTGCTAACAGCTCCGTTATTAAGCTCACTACTTTGCGTCTTATTTCATTAAAAAATAATGAATTGTCCATATACTCATGGACACTGCTTATGCGATATGTTGAAATTCGTTTCTTAAAAGCAGTTTCAATAAGCTGAACGCCTTCGGACACTGGCACACACGCATTACTTCTATGCTGTAATGTCCTATGGTGAGCTGAAATTCAAATTTGTGGCACACTAATACCACATATATCACAATAATGTGTTGTAGATGATGTTGACGCAACCTCAATTCTTAGCCGCTTTGATTCATCCGAATTCTGAATTCCTGACAAACAAGATTTTCTTCTATGCCGTAACACATTACAACTACGGGTAAATAACTTTCCACATTGATCACACAAGTAATACTTTTTTACTTGCACGTTTTCACTCGAAGAAACCTGCACTAATTCAAACCTCCCCCTATCTTTTTTGGTGGATATATACCACCACCACCACCACCTATGACACCTACCTTGAAAACTTAATGACCTTGAAAAACATACAAAACGTCCTTGGCCTTGGAAAGCAAATTGACCCGGAGAAAATTTGACCTTGAAAATATTTGACCTTGAAAACGATTTGCTATGCAAAATGCCCTTGACCTTGGGAATCATTTAACCTTGAGAAAATTTGATCTTGGGACTATTTGGCCTTGAAAACAACCTACTCTTGAAAATTTTGACCTTGACCTTGCACACGTGTTCTGTCAAGGTCGTCGGAAGAGGAGTATATACTTATTTCTTATCTACTCATATTCCTCGACTTTTTGGATTCCGTTGTTTCCTACATAAAGTGGCGTGTTTTCTGGAGAGATTATTTTGTTTTTGGCTAAGTTCATGCTTAATCCAACTTTCTCTGAGGCATTTTTCAACTTAGCATTTCTTGTGACTTGCCTAAATCTTCACTTATTAATACCACGTCATCTGCGAAACATAAATGGTTGAGATATCTACCATCGATGCTATTGCCCTTATGTTCCCAGTTTAGTTGCTTAAAGACATCTTCCAGTGTTAAAGTAAAGAGTTTGGAGGAAATCGTATCTCCTTGTCGCACCCCTCAACTAATATTTATCTTTTGTGTTTCATGAATACGTCTTAATATTGTGTCATTTGGAAGTGTTATAGTTTTCAACTTTTTTGCTTTCACCCGTACTTATAATCACATTGACCATATCAATGTTAGAGGGTAAAATGAGCTTTTCTGTAATCGTATAGATTCCACTTTTTAAGCTACTAAATAGGATGTTTGAAGTGTTGCGGACTCGTTACTGTTTAATGGATTGGTAGCAATTTGTTGATTTTTCCAGAGGAGTTATTTAAGTTCGAAATATTCTAATGTAAAGACAGGTGTTTTGTTTTCAAATACCAGACCAATTTTCCCGCTTTCCGCGGACAGAACTTAATAACAAACAATACCTAGCAGCTTGTCATCCAAGGTAAATCTATATTTTAAAAAAGTTTCATTTTACCATCTGGTTTTTTGTTTACCGTTTTACCAGATCTAGAAGGTGGATTTCGTTTCGTCACAAACTTATCCATTTTATTTAATATTACTAATTTGTTTTATTACCACACCGATATTAATATATTTAAGAATCGATGAAAAAGGAAATCTTAGCAATTGTTTTCGTAAAAGTGTAAATGAAAATGAAACTTTTCTTGTCGTTCCTTCGTTTTTATTACCAAAGTGCAGAGCTTGTACGAACCTCCCGCTTGAGATGAATGATATATGTCTCACATGCGCGCGCGGTGCATTTTAAAAATGCGTGAAGTACAGGGCACAGGTTCAAGCTGGTAAAAGTAACAGAACAATGGGTCACACAAGTCTTGTAGTTCGGTGTTTGTGACTGTATGCGATATTTTTATATGAGTGTAAGGGCCCACTCACACATACCCTTGACGATTTGTTACTTAATGCAAAGCAAATTATTCATAAGCATATGAACACGCTAATAGGAGTTTAAAAATAGAAGCAATTCTTCATAAATAGTAATACTGAAAAAAGGGCGAATTGTCGCTGCGTTAACTAGTCGATATCAAAACTTTGATAAAAGTCAAACCAACATATTGTAGTGAGGGCATCTCAACATTTTTTGCTTAGCTGTTTCTTGATACTAAAAAGGTTGAGAAACCATGACTATGATAAGTGTAGATTAATCAGTTAATAATTTTAAAACCCAAAAGTACAAATATTTAAAAAACAATTCAACATAGGTTTAGGGCATACTTTAAAAAATCAAATAAAATAAAAATGTCATGATATATAAAGTGTTTCTGTTAACAAATTCGAGTTGATACGCACAACATTCGTCTGATCCATACTATATAACATTTTCTTTTAAAAAAATGTATTTTAAAAAAGGAAAATCGACGGATTAGATCAATTTTCCTTCAAATAAGCGGTATTTCATATAAACGGCTGATCCGTTTATTTATCATAAACCTAAATCATGACGTTATGTATACACACTATTGGACAAAAGTAGAGCGACAAAATCGTTTTATTCCTTTATGATCTATCCCTATGTCTAGTAAACTTTTAACAAAATTTAGGTTAATTAATATTTATAATTATAAATATGGACGAATAAGTGCAATAGAAATAAACTGTTTTACCATTCTTTATTTATAAGTTTACTATAATATCAGTTCATGTGTTTTGATTCTTGATATTGTAAAAGACACTGTATTTAAATGCGATAACATTACAATATCTGAATTTGTAAATTTTTGAAAATAGTACTCTTCTTTCGTCTGCTGGTGTATGTACACAGAAAATGTTTGTATTTATATTTTTATAAAGCTTGAATGACTGAAGTGTCATATATATGAAACAGTTTATTACTTAATTTTTGACAATATTATTTTGTTTATATACTGCGAATGTTATAGTAATAATATTTTTTATAAATAAACGATGTTTAAAGAGTTTTTGAATTTATTTTTTATTATATCATATGATACTCTTTTAAAATTTTCAATTCTAGCAAGAAGTGGAAGAGGAATTCTAGATGTTGGTAAGCAGAGTATTCTGTGCTACACCGGGCAATATGAGAAGCAAACAACTCAACGTCACTGAAGTTGAGGCACCATGAACTGACTTCTCATGACCAACCATATCAACTGAGTGCAAGTCCTTTTCATGGACGATAACCAAATGAGATCAACCAGGAAAATATCGACCAATTAACGTCGAATTACAGGTTGATGTCAGAATAAATGTTTCCTGAATTGAAGTGCTTTCTATTAGATATCCAAGATCAGATTATCCTAATAAGAGACTATCTGAAACCCATAATCAGAGATCCCTCGTTCGGGAATGCTCAGTGTCGACATCGATGTCGATCATTGGAGACAATCAGCATATAATTAGTCCTATCTAATCCTTAGTATATGGTGTTCCAAGTATATCGTCTTCCTTGAGAAATTAATTTATCTTTTATGATTGGGGAAGCTTAAAAAAGCCAATAAAAGGTTCTTAAATAATGTTACTTTTTTAAGAAGATTTTTATGTCGAGTTTTCTAATAAATAGATCGGCACAATCTTTACCCAAAATGTTACAAAAACTCATATTTCTTTGTTCCAGTATTTTAAAATTAGAAAAAAATAGTTAAGCTACTGTTAGAAAATATTTTCCTCTGCAGAATTCACATTATCTCATAAGATAACGTTGTACAAACTAAAATAATTAAGGAAAAAAAAATGTAAATAGACTGACATAATTAGCTCCCTTTGTTATCGCAGTTTAAGTTTATCGTCTTTATGGCTTACGGAATCCCAAAAACCATAATATAATTAAGAAAAAATTACTACAGTTTTCCTATATTTTTTTTTATTGTGTACAATAATAGCAAAAGAAACACAAAATGCTATCTCAAAATAATTTTCATAGAATGGGAGAAATACATCAGATACATGGTGTTGAAAATTCGCTTCAATGTATGGTACGTAACACTTTTCTTTAACCTTATAGAATAACCTGATTTTTATAAAACATGTATTTCACTCAATTGGTTAATTTTTCATTAATTACAAGAATAATTATTTAACAACAGCCTCAGAAATATTGATATTGATTATTTAAAATGAGATAAATATCAAATACTGAGTAGTTGAAAATTGATCTTTTTTAACAGTGGCTTAAAAGCCAGCAATCTTCGGGTGAATGATAATAAACATTCTAAGGAAACTAATCAAAATAAGATTGTCTCCTCATATCTTACAGATTTTATTTAAAACTTTATTGCTAGGTTAAATTTTACTTTATATTTTGTCTCAAATTTAACTTTCTCCTGGAAAAAAGAGACAACAACCTTTCTTACGTTAAATATTAATTTTAGGTTTGCAACCAGTCCCAACTTAAGAAGACTAGTGTGAAAATTATTTACATTTAATCCTTAGGATAAGGTAGTAAAAGTATATCATCATCACTTAACAATTAACCTATCGTTATAATTGGGCAAGCTTAAAAAGCCAATATTGTTCATTAAAAATTGTTACTCTGTTATGAAGATTTTTTGTCGATTTTTATAATAAATAAATCAGCACACTCAAAGACTTGTCGAATTATAAAAATTATATATTCGCTTTTTTATTATTTTATCAATATCCCTGTGTTCAAAGCTGTTCCTTAATAAGGTCTCTTTCACTTTTTTTTAATGGGGCGTCTAAATTCTGAGGAAGTTAAAGTGATGGCTCTATTTGCTAGACCAATAATAACACTACTTTTCTGAGATACTGGATGATTTGAATGGAAACTCAGGTGTCTTCGTAACCATGTCGGTTTAGTATATAATTCAGCTAAGATTTTATTTTTTCTTTGAATAAGACATATCTAAAAAGCTTATCTTGCCGTCTATCTCTATTTCTGATGTGAATTGCAACGTGCTATGAAAGCTGTAAGAGACGCCTGGAGCATTTCATTCATGTTATTAGAGTGGACAGACATTAAACAACCATCTACTTATCTCTTAAAGAATATTATATTAAATTAAAGATCTTTAACAACTTTTTTCTAGATATTCAACAATTAACTGTGCAATGGTGTAGGTGATTGGTGAGCCCATGGCACATCCATTTATTTGTAAAATCAATTATTATTTTGAAGTAATTTGTGTTTAAGGTAAGGTCCACAGCTTCCACGAAATGCTTTTTAGATCAGGTCGTTTATTGCTTTAAAATTTCCCATTTTTCAGATAAAATGACCCTTACAAGCTCATTTGGAATGTTAGTGTAGAGTGGATGTTGTATATCCAAAGAAATTAGTTTGTAATTCTCTGGAATGTTTACAGTGTCAATATTTTTTTTTAAATGTAAAAGAGTCCCAAATAAATTTTTCATTTTCTAAAAGTATATTTGAGATACAATTTGATAATAATTTTGATAGACTATAAAATGCTGACCGTATGTAAGATATGATTGGTCTTAAGGGTATATTTTGTTTGTGGATTTGAGGGAGGACATGTATTTTTGGAGGAACAGCATTGTTAATATTAAGGTTTTTGGCTTGATTTTCAGTTATTTGTTTCGAATTTAATAGTTTTTTTTAAAAGACCATTATATATATCTTGATATAAGAAAGTAGGGTCCCTTTTAATTTTGTTGTAAGTGATATCGTCGCTCAGTAATGAATATATTTTTGTCTCGTAATTAAAGGTGTTCATAATTACCGTTTTGTTGCTTTGTCAGGTTTTAAGACTGTAATTTTATGATTATTTTTTACAAAAGTTCTTGTTCTGTTTGGTTCTTTCTTTATTTGTTTTGGAAATTTATTTTCTTTGACAGTTTTGGGTCTTAGTTTAATTTTACGGTTTATGGTGATTTCCGCTCTAATAGTGTTTTGTTCTTCACTGGGTTTACCTTTTATGGCAGTTTCGATAAAATCAATATATTCAGTTACACGTAATTGTCTCTCGTTTGAGATTTTAAGTGAGAACTTTGGGCTCAGGAAGAGGACTTCAGCAACGTCAGTCGGTATGTTGGTGTCTGAGATATTTTCTATCCAATTTGGTATATCTCATTAATGAGCTTATGGTTTCTTAATTAAATTATTTAATTTTTTTTGGCGCCTTTGCTTAATTTTGTTATATAGTTTCTCATATTTTTTTTTTTCTAAAAACAAAAACCCGTTAAAAATTTCATTTTTGCACATTGAATTTATGACAGTTTCGACAAAAGTAATATATTCAGTTACACTTAATTGTCTCTTGTTTGAGATTTTAAGTGAGAAATTTGGGCACAGGAAGAGGACTTCAGCAACGTCAGTCAGAATGTTGATGTCTGAGACATTTTCTATCCAGTTTGGTGGATTATCATATGTCTCATTATGAGCTTATTCTTTCTTAATTAAATTATTGAATTTTTTTTTGGCGCACTTACACATTGAATTTTTTGTTGTATGAAATTGTTTAGAATATTTATTGTTTTTGTTGATTGAGTAACTGACAGAGTTAAAATATTTTAATATTTTGTTTTGCTTTAAAAATAATATTATTAAACTTTCTTTCAAGGTACGTACCTGTAAAATGCATGTACGAAGTGTCTGTGTTTAAAAATGTTGGAAAAAATGCCAATATCTTAATAAAAAGATTCGTCTATTTTTTTTTTGCGACAAGACGGTTATGTGTTCTTGATATTTCGTTCAACTGTCTCGTAACTTGGACATCATATGTTGTAGAACGGTTCTTATAAAAGGTCATATTTCAAATATTCACGTCAGTGTTTTTCACCATTACTGTATTTATATTTTTTCTTGAACCATGCAATATATGTATCAATCCTTCTTGTAAAAATAAAATAATTTTAAAATAATGTTAATTTTTAATTATGAAATAAGTTCTTAGAAAACTTTTTGAATTGCCCTTTAACTCCTTTTATAGGAAAATTAAGATATAATAAAAATGAAACTAATCAATTTTGTAATTTTCTTTCAATATTTATTAACCCAAAAATCCTCTACTTTACAAAAAAATAAATAGTTTTAATTTTATTAATTAAGTATATTTGTTCCACCTGTATATATCTTCTTACTAGTTAAAATAATCTCTAGAAGAATAATACACCTTTACATTTTCATTTACATATATACATATATACATTCGTTATAATATATACAGATATTTATTATAAATTTTTAACACACAACATATTTTTACAATATTAAAGACAAACATTTCTTAAATATATATAGAAAATCGAAGTAAGCAATAAAGGAAAATTGTAGTAGACAATTATTTAATAGATTTACATATGTTATTCGGTTGCTAAAATCTTTTTTGTAATTGTTAACTCTGACGATGATTAAATTGGTGCAAAACGATACTTATATTAAATCTGCAACCACTCATGTGCATGTATTTTTTTTTGTTTATAAAAATGATTTTCTCAAAAAAACAAATTCTTTATTCCTAATATAACAAAGTAAAAATTCATAGCATTATTTAGATTTAGTTTAGCCACCAAAGAATTTTTATTTCGTGTAAAGAAAATCAATAATTACAGCACTTTAAATGAACATATACAACTAATATTGATGTGTTAGTGGTAATACCTAAAATTTTAGTTATGAGAATAGCAAGAACTAAAATAAACAGTGAAATTGAGGCTGTTTATACCTTTAAAGTTGTGGTAGACCCCCATGACTATTCGAAGAAGTATTTTCATGAACTTTCTGTGTCTCGATCTGGTAGATTTGTGGGATTTTGCCGAAGATGTTTCTTCTGCTTTCCGGTAGGTAATAATAATCTCCACTTCTTAACCGAATTGCAGGAAATTGGATTCACCGGTGTAGGTAATATCAGGGTTTGTATAGCATCGAGGAGCTCTGTAAACACCTGTGATTTCAACAGTACTGGCAGGTACGTTGTAAGTTTGAGGTTGGAAGAAGTTTCGATAAGGAGTGGAATATAACCCGGTTCCCCATTGCGAAGCGGGGTTATGAATGGCGGAACTAGACGTACTTGCGAAGCTCGTGTATTGGCACTGGCTTAATACGGAGTGATTATTTACTATTGCTATTTCTTGTGGAAAAAGTCTATCCTGATTCATCCCTCTATTAGATTTGGACTGGCTTTCTTTTTTAAATTTCATCCGTCTATTCTGGAACCACACTTTAACCTGCTGTTCACCTAAATGCGATGTCTGGGCTAATTGATCCTTTTACATCTACATGGATATATGTTGTTTTGAAACTCCTTTTCAAGCTGTATTAACTGAATTAACGTGTGTGATGTCCTTGCTCTCTTCGGCACCGATTGCTTTGGATGTGTTCCTTGACTGGAAGAGTTTTCTGGTGAAGCACTGGAGTTTTAATTCAGTGGGTACTCTGGAAAGAAAAAAAAATAATAATTTTTAAATTACAAAAGTTATTCGAAATGAAAAACATTTTATCATATTAATGAACAGTGACAATTCGCAAGTTACTTGTGCATTTTGGTATCTATAATTGACCATCGTGGTCTAGTATTGAAAATTGAATCAAGATGTTCGAGCGGATATTTTCATTGAAAGATGAGAGAAATATCGCGACCGCAAATATCAGTATATAGAATAATGGAATCTTTGTATTCGGCATCGCTCCCAGGAATTAAATATCCACCACAGCACTTTCCAACGAAATTTGACCAAAGATTTGTATCTTCATAATAATAAAATCTAACAGACTCAAAAACTACTGTCTACTAACCAAGGACAGTAGAGAAACGTTACTGGATCTTGGAAAAACTGACAATTGACAATGGATTCCATAACAAAATCATCTCTAGCGACTAGGCTAACTTTCACCTAACGGCTTTAAGAAGAAACATAATTCTCTCATTTCAGGAGCAGAAAATCCATATTTTTTGCAAAAACTTTACTTTTTTTTTTCAAATAATTAAGCTGCCTGCTTGACTCTCAATGGTGATTATTACCAAGACGTGTTGACAAACTTTATTTGGTAAGATCCGTAGTGATCCGTTTTTGGAAATTTCATCAAAATATTATCTTCCTGATGATGGAGCCACAGTGGGTATTCAACTGACATTTTATTTTATGTTCAATAGATATAATTTCTCAACATACAGGACAAAAATACCTAAGATATCATTAAAATAGTGTGTATTAATTAAATTCAATTTTAAGTTCTTATTGAGATTCCCTTTTTAGCCTAGCTACAGGAAAATATTTCCCAAATGATTATAAATCGTTGCTCTTATTTAATATCTGAAGGTCACAGGGGGAAAACGAGGAATCTGTTACCTTGTTTTGCATAAGTAACAGTTGAAAGTTTGTAATCGTATCAATCGATCAAAAAAATCTCAAATGATGTGAATAAATTATACAAAATATGGAATATGATGTAAACATTTAGAGTTAACGTAAAACATATAAAAAATGGGGAAAAAGTAGGGCATGTCATTTCATATCTGGACAATATTCTTTAGAAAATAAACCTCTTTTAATATTTGTTACCTGGACAAAAGAAACGGGAACTAAGATTGGTGTTTGGCGCTGATTTGTTTGAAACTTTCCAATATAGTGGATTATAAAAAATTAAAAAAATCTGTATTCTAGAAGGAGTGAAAATTATGTAAAAACCTGTAAAAAATTCGATGCATCCTTTGAAGGACATAAACAACGGGGTTGCATTCCTCTTTCTATTAGGAATAACATGACATTGGTTGTGCTTTTCACCCTTTCAAAATGTTTTTCCATAGATAAAAAAAAATATGACGCTATATTTTTTTTATTGCCCATCATCTTAGATAGAGCCAGACAAATCAGTGCCGGGCACTTACTTTTAGTCCACTAGTTCGGAGATTTAGAAAAAATGGCCAATTGCATGTAGGATATGCATTATGTTAGGGTTCCGTTGCAGTTGCCAATGTTGTTAGTTTTTTTTTTCTCAGTCCGTTGCATGCTTGTTTTTGACTTAGTTGAAAGCATGTTTGAGAAAAATTGTATTACAAATAAAATTTTTATAAAAAAAAATTGAACCGACTCCTGTGCACTAAAAGTTGAAAAATAACTATAAATTTTTACATGAAATTGAAATTTTCGAAGTAGACGCCAAACTAATACCTGACAAAATGTGATTCGCATAAACAGATTAAAAACACTTTATTTGTAATTGCTTTTTTACCATAATTTGTATATATTAGCAGTTATTTAGTTTATTTAGAATAATTTGGGGGCGATTTTAAAAATTTCAATTTCATATAAAAGTTTATAGTCATATTTCTCTTTTTAGCGCACTTTTAGAAATCGGTTCAATTTTTTTTATAAAAATTTGATTTTATTAAATTATTTTTTAAATCATTACTTATAGAACCCTTTATATTTTATAACTGATAAAATATAATATTTTAAGAGGATATTCCTTTTTATTAAATCTTAAGGAAGTATATTAGTTTTAAATGGGATTTATGTAAATGTGACTCAGGTTACTTATATCGGTTATGTTATTAACTCCGTCTTTTTCTCGTTTTATTTCCATCATCTCCTTTACACTCAGTTTATTATAATTATGGTAACGTTCAATTATTTTTGTATTATTGTAGTCAAAGGAATGGTTTGTTTCCCGTTCATGTTTATTTAATGCAGTCGTAGCAGCCTTCGTAAAATTGTGCACATTTAATTTATCTTGAAGTAACTGTGTTGTTATTCCTATATATTTTTTTTTGGAGAATTGGTGCAAGGAATAGAATATACAACATAAGAATTTTTTTTTAAGGATTTTAGTTTTTAATTTTGTAAATAAAAAGTCAAATTTTTTTCAGGCTTAGTGGCAGAAACCGATATTATGTTGGCCCAGAATCTACTTAATTTTTTTTTTAAAGGTGGTTTGTGTAAGGTAAAGTAATAAATTTCGATGTACCATTATTGTTAGGAGGACTTGTTGAATTATGAAATTTGTATATTCGGTACTTTAAGATTTTATCAATTGCTATTTAACGCTGTCCTTTTAATAGGTCTCTTTTACTTTTTTTTTTAAAAATGGGGGGTTTAAATTCAGCGAAAGCTAAAGTGATGGCTCTGCTTGCTAGACCAGTGATAAAATTATTGTTCTGAAAAATTGGATGATTTGAATGGAAATTCCGGTTTCTCTTTAACCTGGGTTAGTATACCACTCAGATAAAATTTTAATTTTTCTTCGGATAAGGGTCATATCTACAAAGTATATATTGTCACCAATCTCTATTTCTAATGTGAATTGCAACGTGCTAGGAAAGCTCTTAGACGCTTGGAGGATTTCATTCGTTGGACCAGAGGGTACAGCCAGTAAACAATCATTCACATACATCTTAAAGAATATGATATTAAATTTAAGGTTTTTAACAAATTTTCTTCGAAATATTCCATAACCAATTGTACAGTGGTGTAGGAGATTGATAAGCCCATAGCACAGCCATTTATTTGTTCGTAAAATGTATTTATATTGAAAGTAATTTGTGTTCAAAGTAAAGTCCACAGCTTCCATGGAATGATTTTCAGATAAGGTCGGGTATTGCTTTAGATTTTACCATTTTTCAGATAAACTGACTCTTACAAGTACATTTGGAATGTCAGTGTAGAGTGATACAACATCCAAAGAAATTAGTTTGTAATTCTGTGGGATCTTTACATTGTCAATATATTTTTTAAAAGTAAAAGAGTCCCAAATAAAGGATTCATTTCTTCCAGTTATATTTGAGTGCAATTTGATAATAATCTTGGTAAATTATAAAAAAGTGACGGTATGTAAGATACGATTCGTCTTAATGGTATATTTCTTTTATGAATTTGAGGGAGATCATATATTTTTGGAGGAATAGCATTGTGAATTCTAAAGTTTTTGGCTTGATTTACAGTTATTTGTTTTGAATTTAATTGTTTTTTAATGAAAACATTATATTTCTTTTCATTTAAGAAAGTAAGGTCCCTTTTAATTTTGTTGTTTGTGGTATTATCGCTCAGTAATGAGTTTATTTTTGTCTCATAATACAGTTTTATTGCTTTGGCCAGGTTTTAAAACGGTAATTTCAGGATTACTTTTTACAAAAATTCTTCTTCTCTTCAGTTCTTTCTTTATTTGGTTTTGAAATTTATTTTCTTTGGCATGTTTGAGCCTTAGTTTAATTTTATAGTATGTTAAACTGTTGGTAATTTCAGCTCTAATGGTGTTTTGTTCTTCACTGAGTTTATTTTTTATGACAGTTTCTACAGAAGCAATTTATTCAGTTACACGTAATTGTCTCTCGTTTGAGATTTCAAGTGATCCAGAGACAGGACTTCAGCCACGTCAGTAGGTATGATAGTGTCTGATATATTTTCTATCTCGTTTAGTGAATTATCAGAAGTCTCGTTATGAGCTTATTGTTTCTTAATTAAATTATTTAATTTTTTTTGGTACCTTTGCTAAATTTTGTTACGTAACCTCTCATATTTAATTTTTTCTAAAAACAAAAACCCGTTAAGAATGTTATTTGGTCATTTTGCATTTACACATTGAATTTTTGTTGGATGGAATTGTTTATAATATTTATTGTTTTTGTAGGTAAGTTACTGACAGATTTAAAACATTTTAATATTCGGTTTTGCTTTAAAAATGATATTGTTAAAATTTCTTTCAAGGTTCGTACCTGTAAAACACATGTGCGATATGTCTATATCTAAAAATGTTGGAAACATTTCTAAGTGCCTATATCTTAATAAAAAGATTCACCTGTTTTTTTCTGCGACAAGACGGGTTTATGTTCTTGATATTTTCTTTAACTGTCTGGAACTTGAACTCTCTAACTTGTGGACACGTTCTCATGAACGGTCATATTTTAAATATTCTCACCATCCTTGAATTTATATTTTTTCTTGTTTGTCTTGAACTATTCAATATATGTATCAATGTTTTTTGTGAAAAAAAAGTAGTTTTAAAATTATTTTGAGTTTTAATTGTAAAATAAGATTTTTTAAATTTTTTTTTAACTGCATTTTAACCACCTCTGTTAGCATGTAAGATTTTTAACTTATTTTATATAATTTTGACTTTTAGGTTGTTTAATAAAGGAATATATTATTAATTAATTAAGGAAAATAAAAAAAAAATTTCTGAAAATGCCTTGAATAAAAGGCGAAACTTCAAAACACGTTGTTTCCTTAACATTTACGTATGAACCTATCAATAAAAATAAAAAAAAATGATTGAATGGTTCAAAAAACAGGAATATATATATATATATATATATATATATATATATATATATATATATATATATATATATATATATATATATATATATATATAAATATGTGCCTCACAACTTAAATTGGGAAGAAGTTTAAGATGAATAAAAATGAAACTAATCAATTTTATAATCGTTTCTATCAATATTTATTAACTACAAAATTCACAGCATTACAAAAAAAATAAATAAATTTTAATTTAACCTGTATAAATCTACAAACTACTTAGAACTAACTCTAGAAAAATGATACACATTTACATTTTTTATTTACATATATACATTATAATATACACAAAAATTGGTGATAAATAATAATAAAGACAATTCAAGTCATTCATTCATCAACTTCAACATTGTATACCACTTTGATTGTTTGACGAAATATTTTCATCAACGAATGGAGCGTCATTCCAAGAAATATTGAACGATGACGTTTCTGGTAGATTCGCAGGATATTGTGGAGGGCTCTTTCTTCTGCATTCCGGCAGATAATAGTAATCTTCATTTCTTAAGCCCAGCAGACCGGATTGTAGGGAAATAGGTTCACCGTTGTAGTTAATAGGAGGGTTTGCATAATGCGGAGGAACAGTGTAGCCACCTGAGAACTCAACGGTGTTAGCAGGTAACTTGTATCTTGGTTGGGAAACGTTTTGATTGGAAGTAGAGGTCAACCCGGTTCCCCATTGCGAAGCGGGGGTATGAAAGGCGGAGCCAGACGTGGTTGCAAAGCCCATATATTGACTTTGGCTTGATACTGAGTCATTTACAAATGACCAAGGTCTTTCAGTCTTCGTAACTGACCTAGGGCAGCTATTGTCTGATGGACTATCTTCTTTTGAAGAAAGTGTATCTTGGCTCGTCCCTTGATGATATTTGGACTTGCTTACTTTCTTAAATTTCATCCTTCTATTCTGGAACCACACTTTAATCTGATTTTCACTTAGATTTAAAATCTGAGCTAAATTAATTCTCTCAGGCCTACATGGATGTTGGTTTTTTTTAAATGCCTTTTCCAACCATACTAATTGTATCGAAGTATACTGCGTCCTTGGTTTCTTCGGTCCCAATTGCTTCGGATTTGTTCCTTGACTTGAAGGGTTTTCTGGCAAAGGACTTGGGTTTTCAAAGTCGTAGTTTAATGGGTATTCTGGAAAGAAAAAAATTTTATTAATTTTTAAAGAATAAAAAATTATTCTAAATGTAAATTTTTTATCACATGAATTTACAGTGATGATTTGTAAGTTGGGTGTTCTTTTGGGTTCAGTGGAATAGATATTCAAGCGAACATTTTCATTGAAAGCTGAGAGTAACCGTATTTGTCATCGTCATAAAAGATTGACTGGAAACATCGCAATCGTAAATGTCATTATCTTAGAACAACCGAATTCCTGCATCTCACATCGCTTTTAGGAATTGGACATCCACCCTATAGATTTGCATTTTCTTCCTTACAAAATCCAGCAATCACAAGAACTACAGCTCACTAACCAAGGAAAGTGCCGAAAGGTTACCAACTGGATCTGGGTACAACCGCAAGTTGACAATGGATTCGATAACAAAATCATTTCTGTTCTATTAGAGATAAAATTATACTGGTGGTACTTTTCACCCCTTCAAAATGTTTTTCTAAAGATAAAACAAAGCATGTCGATATATTTTTTATTATCAATCATCTTGGAATGTGTCCGACAAATGTTCGTTGGACGCTTAGTCCTCTAGTTAGAAAATTTTTAAAAATTACCAAAGGTATATAGGACACACATTATGTTAGGGTTCCGTAGCATTTAACAACGTTATTAGTTTCTTTGTCATTCCATTGCATGTCTGTCATTGAGTGAATTGAAATCATGTTCGAGCAAAATTGTATTGGAAAAAATGAAATTTTATTGAGAAGCAGCGCCATTATGTCCATACATATAAATAGATAAGTTTTTGTCCGTGTAATTTAAAATAAAATAGAATAAAATATTGGCGAAGCGGATGTGAAAATTTGTCAATCTACATGATTCTCGTGTTAAAAAGTGCGGAGCACTCCAAAATATGGAAAAAACTCCGGGTCCGACAGATGGCGACAGCGCTGTTTCGTCCTAATATGGGACTTGTCAGGCCATCGCAGTCGGTACAAACCATCATCTCGCCTTTGCATCCTATAAAGCTGAGTTGTAGATTGACAAATTTTCACGTCTGCTTCGCCAATATTTTATTCTATTTTATTTTAAATTACACGGACAAAAACTTATCTATATATTTATTTACTTGTTTGGCTTTGAAACACACTAAACGATGCTCTCATGGTGGGATCGTGGCTTTGGCTGCTAAAATGAGCGGTAGACTTGGTTGCCAGTACCGAAAAATGCGACCCCTATCTTTTGGGCAGCGCGTTTCGTGTACTCGATTTTACATATTTCTGTTTTATTTCACCGTCGCGCCACCATATGGCGGTTCTTTTACAAACTTTGTTAATCTGTGTGTTTCTTGTGTTATCAAGTGGACCATCGAGATGTCGTCTTTGTCGTCTTGTTTGCTGTTTTTTGATTTTAAACTCCGCTTTATAGGATGCAAAGGCGAGATGATGGTTTGTACCGACTGCGGTAGCCTGACGAGTCCCATATTAAGACGAAACCAGCGCTGTCGCCATATATATATATATATAACCGCGCGTGGTGGCGCGACGATAAATTAAAAAACAAACATATCGAAACTCGATACACGAACTTGCTACTCTAAGGATAGAGATTCGCATTATTCTGCATCGGCAACCGAATGCAATGGCCTGACGAGTCCCATACTAGGACGAAACAGCGCTGTCGTAATTTTTCGGACTCGGAGTTTTTTCATTTTCTTTGAAAATCTCCGCAGTTTTTCGCATGAGAATAATATTTATCAACGGTCTTTGTCCGCCTAGCCAAGAATTTCTTATTTTGTAAATATATATATATATATATATATATATATATATATATTGTTGTGGTCGATTTCTCGGAAAATAGACTTTGTTAAAATTTTTTAAATTTGTAAGTTTCCTAAAGTCGATGGAGGTTATTTGGCTAAAATATTTGCAAATGGAAATATTATTTCGTTTTTAGGTTCTATGTACAATTATAGACGTGTTTTCTATATAACTGTTTTTGATATTTTAAATTTTATGTTAAAAAGTAGCGTTTGCAGGCCAAAATAAACTATCAATTTTTGCTATATGAAAGCTTTTATTTAATTGTGGTTGGTTTCCTTCCAGAAGGAGATCTACTTTAGCTGACTGTGTTGATATTTTGATAATAAATAAATATGGGATGATCAAAAACTAATATTAAACCTCTTATTTTTTAACATTATTAGCATCAAATTGAAAAAGGAAATATCTTATTTGAAAAATTTTGTAGTTTTTGAAATATTAGCAATTCAATATTTTTGTATTGTAAAAACGCTATTCGGCTTTAAAGTTTTGACGGCAAAACGCGACGAAAAAAAAAGGGCATTACAGACATGCCACTCTTTCTTGCCATTTGACAAATATTAATAAAAATCATGCCGGAGCGGTTAAATTACATGCACGAAAATTATTTTAAAATTTGTTTATCAGCTGTGGGGAATGTAACAAAGTTTATCAAGAACGTGCCAGACATTTGCTGATAGATATACAGATAAACAGAAACCGGAACAAAGTTAAACCAATATTGGGAAACCTCTGTAGTGCTGTATTGTTTCCTTTCGTCGCGTTTCGCCGTCATAGCCAACTAATAACAAAACTTAAAAGCTATATAGCATTTTTACAATAAAAAATATTTTTATAAAAAAAAATTGAACCGATTTCTAAAAGTGCGCTGAAAAGTAGAAAATAACTATAAATTTTTATATGAAATTGAAATTTTTGAAGTCCAGTGCACCAAACTAATATCTGATAAAATGTGAACTTTCTTACCATAATTTGTATATATTAGTAGTTATTTATTTAATTAAGAAATAATTTGGCGCCGACTTTAAAAATTGGAATTTCATATAAAAATTTATAGTAATTTTTCTCTTTTTAGTGCACTTTTAGAAGTCGGTTCAATTTTTTTTATAAAAATTTTATTTTTCAATTTTTAGTTTTGAATTCATTATGATATTCATAAATTATTTGAACTATGTACTAATCGAGATTAGTTTACCCCGTAATGACTCCTAGGTGGCAAATCACCTTAAATAAACCACTAAAAATTCTTTGATTCTTAGAGTTCTTCAAATACCAGTGAAATTGTGTTAAACAATTATTCTGTCATAGTAAATCCACTATCTTAAATTTCAAATTAATTTTAGGTTGTTAATATAGACCCCATAACCTTCCAACATCGATATTTAAAGCACTTAAGACGTAAATTTCTTATCCCGATATATTTTATATTGCATGTTGAGTTTGTATACGCTCGAAGAACCTCGCAATATCAATTTTAGACAAAATCGGAAGATGTAAAATTTTCAGTCGTTCATACTGTATCTTATCAACCTAATAGTTGTAAAAAGTTTATATTCGTTATACAATACCCCAAAAATCCCCTAAAACGATTCAATCCTATTTTTGAACAAAATCGGAAAATGTAAAATCTTTAGTCCGTTATATTGAATTCGTCATATTGAATCCTGAAAAAATACTTTTAAATTCATAATTTACACCCTCAAGAACCCCTATATCAGTTTTGGAGAAAATCGAAAAATGTAAAATTTTCACGACGCCATATTGAATCTGCCAGATTGAATTTTTCAAAAAATATTTTAAATTCCTAATTAGCACTAACAAAAATCCTCTAATACTGATTTTAGACAAAATCGAGAGATAAGGAATTTTTAATCCGCCATCTTGGATCCGCATATTTAATTATTTTAAAAATAATTTCAGATTCGTAATGTGCGATTCCGAAAACTCCCCCATATCAATTTTGAAAAACATCGGACAAAATTAATTTTTTATATATTTTGGATTCGTAATGTGCGACCCCAGAAACTCCCACTCCAATTTTGGAGAAAATCAGATAAAATTAAATCTTTTGTGTGCCATATTGGATCTGCCAAATTGAATTTTTTAAAAATAACTTCAGATTCATTGTGTACGACCTCAAAAATTTTCCCGTACCAATTTTGGAGAAAATTGGACAAAATTATTTTTTTTGGCCGCCATATTGTCAGAGCCATCTTGGAATTTACTGCACCAATTTCATCCAAAAAAATACGGGACCACCGCAGCAACTTCCTGAACATAATGTAAAAAAAATTCATTAAAATCGGTGCCGCCGTATCGGAGTAATCGGTGTACGTACATTAAAAAGACATACATACTCAACGAATTGAGAACCTCCTTCCTTTAGAAGTAGGTTAAAAATGGACTTTTATCGGAAAGCAGCGCTGTTATGTCGCTATATATATATATATATATATATATATATATATATATATATATATATATATATATGTAATCGATGGTTTTCGGGCATCCCGTGTATGTGCTGAGTCCCTCTCAGGACTGTAAGGCAGCTGACGTTTCGGTGAAATCTCATTCACCATTTTAAAAGCTCACTGTATGGCGTCTACAAGCGAACTGACGCCTGCGACTCCGGTGCTGTCGGTCCCGTGTGCGCGTCGGACGCGTTCATTTTCCGAATGGTTCCGGCCCATCTTATAAGATAAATTTCTCGGGAACAAAAATGCTATCGAGATGTGAAAACCTGTCCATAAGAGTTATAAGGGAAGCCATTGAAATTGCAAAGAGGCCAAACAACTTAAATAGCAGAGATGATGGCAAACATGTGCCTAATACTTGAAAAATCTGCTTACAAAACATCAACTAGTACCACTTAGTAACGAAACAGATTAAAACTCGGCAATGCAACCCCAAACACGGTCAACACGGCCGTGTGACGCGCAGCAGGTCTCGCAACCTGAGTAGTCGGAACCATTAGGAAAACGAACGCGTCCGACGCGCTCACGGGACCGACAGCGCCCAATTCGTAGGCGTCAGTTCGCTCGTAGGCGCCATACAGTGAGCTTTCAAAATGGTGAATGAGATTTCACCGAAACGTCAGCTGCCTTACAGTCCTGAGAGGGACTCAGCACATACACGGGATGCCCTGAAACCTTCGATTACACATCACACCGGTGAAAATATCCGACATAACATATATATATATATATATATATATATATATATATATATATATATATAAATATAGCGACATAACAGAGAGAGAGAGAGAGAGAGAGAGAGAGAGAGAGAGTGCCGCGATTCTGGAGAAATAGGCATTGTATAATTTTTAAAATTTGGCAGTGAACCAAAGTCGATGGAGGCAATTTGGTTAAAATATTTTTGAGATGGTGGCACTTCCAGTTATACAGGAATTTGATGGAACACCCTATTTCTATTTCATTTTTAGATTCTACGTAATATTGTAGAAATATTTTGTGTACAATATTCTATTCCTAAGTCTGTTTTTAATTTTATGTCAAACTAAACATAGCTATTAATTTATCATATGTGAAAGCCTTTATTATTTAATTGCGTTTGGTTTTCTTCTAGAAGATCAACTCTAGTGATCAAAAATTAACATAAAATATTAATTAGAAAAAATAGCTAAAAGTCATATGGTGACTTGATATGAGATTGTTTACTCCAAAAATTTGCCGTTTTTAAAATATTGGAAGTTTAACATTTGAAAATGAAATAAAATGGAATAAAAGATATTAATTAATAGCAGTTTTGGAGATCCTGTAAGAAAAAAGAACTGCATATTCTTTCTAAGTTAAAATAATGATGTGGGTCAAAGTATTTAGAAATTTGGTAACGTCACATTTTAAGGCAAAAAAATTTAATTGAATAAAGCCTTCAATGAGGCTTAGACTTCGTTAAAAAAATCTGGATCATTACATTTTGAAAAAATTAAATTTATGCTTTCTTGTGACACCTTGCTTAAGCATAACTTTTTTTAAAATATATCCTTTTTAATCCCATTAACAAACAGGAAAAAAATTCCCAACGATATAACGGTTTAGCCGCAATCGAATACCGAGGTACTAAATGGGCACACCTCATTTTTCCTTATAACGTAACTCTGTAAAAACTAAAGTAATTTAAGAAAAAAAATAGGTAAATAAACTTACCTGCTTGGCTGCTTGCGGAATTTTGCTCTTCTTCGGGATTGATAACGGGACCCTGAAAATAATATTATAATTAAGAAAAAAAACCACAAAATGTAATAAAGTATAAACTGATTAAATTATTTATATTACGACGGTTTTTTCAATTAACTAGTCTATATTTTTTAATGATTATTTATAATAGTAGCCAGGGAAATGCGAAAGACAGTTTAGAAATATATCTTCAGAAAACAGGACAAATACTTCATATACATGGTGTTGCAAATTCGTCTTTACGTACGATGTGTGGCACGAGAAATAGTGCTGATTAACTATTTTCTAATCATCTGCTCCCATATTTCAGTTTATTACAAGAGATATTCAGAATATCCAAATATTTACAGACAAAAAAAATGTTATCTTTTCAGATATTAAATATTTAGAAAATGATATTTTTAAAGGTAGCTTAAAAGAACAGCAATTTTAGTTTGAATGATCATAAGATATTTTAAGAATTCTATTCAAAATAAGGTAGGATTATAAGTATCCCGTCGTAACTAGTCTAAATTTTGTTTTATATGTTGTTCAAAAATTAACTTTTTCCTTGAAAATTACAAACAACAATTTTTCTTGCATTAACTATTTGTTTTAAATTTCCAAGTATATGCAACCAGTTCCAATTTAAAAAGATTATTATGAAATCTAAGTATATCTGATCCTTAGGATAAGATAGTAAAAATATGTGATCATCCTCTAGCAGTTAACCTATTTGTTATAATGAATTGGGCAAGTTTAAAAAAGTGAATTTCGTTTTTAAAAACATACTACTTTGTGCTGAAGATTATTTTGCCAATTATTGTAATTAATCAGCACAATATTTGTCCAAAATGTGACAAAAACATATATAATTTTGTTTCAGAATTGAAATATTTCAATAAAGGAGTTTGAATTATGGTTTTGAGAATTATATTTTAACCAAAATAATTTAATGTTGAACAATAATACCATTTTAGTAACAAATATGATTGTTTTGAAACTATAAGCAATCCACCTATATCTCCTACAAAACTATACTTCCTTAGGTAGGCTATTTCTCCAATAATGCCCATTTAACATAAATATAAAAAATAATAGTGAAATCAGTTCAAAAGGAATAAAAATGAAATTGGTTCCTTAGCAGACCAGAGGAATTATAATATATATTATATATATATATATATATATATATATATATATATATATATATATATATATATATATATATATATATATATATATTTATATTATGGGTTAGATATGACGACTTTATAAATTTTTTCCTCAATCTGACTATAGTGTAATCCAGAAATTTTTTAAAATTGAGCTTAAATGATTTAAAAAACATTTTTGCTGTTTTCAAATATAAACTAAGAAACAAAAATTGTAAAATGAGCTTCGCTTTAGACGGCCGATTAAAAAGTTCTTTAAAGATATATTTTTAAAAATAACTTACGGCTTCTATTCTTTGCAAATAATCGCCGATCCAATCGATAGATGGTGAAGAAATGCTCTCTGTAATCCTTGAACAACTCATCATTATTTTAAATAACAAACTGAAAAAATTCACTAACTCACAAGTACTTAAAACACTGTTGGAAAGTCAACTACTTTCTGCAGAGCTAACAGATCAACTAAAGCCCTTATGGGATGAAAGAAATTATTTGTAGGTATCGCTTGTCAGTCCTAATTTGGAAAGTTGTTGATTTAGCCAATCAGGTACCAGAATTTTGTTACTCTACCTTCTTACGCTACCTTCTGAAAACTGGCGCATGATCGGAAAGGCCCAGGTAGAAATTTTACATTAAATCAAGTTACCAAACTGGGACTATAATAATTATATTGGTAAAAAGAAACCTACTATTTAAGCGGCGTGCTTATTTTAGTTTAATAAATCTGTGAATTTCTATAGGGTCTCAAAAAATAATGGATTATTCACATCATTTCAACATAAATAGTTTTAAATTTTTTTGTAATAATTTCAAATCACCAAATTATTTTATATGTTAGGATAAATGATACAAATTATACCGTATATCTTCCGATAAACAGATAAAATACCTTATTAAATTATTACAAATATGAAGTGAAGCAAGAAAACGGAGCACGTTTAAAGTTGTCTATTAGCCTTATAGATATTGATATAGCTTCTTTGACCATTTTCCCAATATTTACCTATTGGAATTACCTATATTGTACTTGATGTTGTCTCAATTTCGACTAGCAAGGACAGAACATGCCAAATGAGATTCCTTTTTTTCTTGAACCACTTATATTTAGTTTTAAGTATTTTCTTTTGATTAGGTTCATATTAAAATATATTGTTCATTATTTTGACGGTTCGTTCGTTATTCAGAGAATTTCCAAAAATAAATATCTAAAACTTAAAACGAAGTTATAATTATAAATATAAATATGAAAAAATAAAACATATATTAAAAACATTATTTTCAGGAACAATCGTCTAAAATTTTAATCATAAATATAAAAATACATATGGAGAATAATAATACCAAATCCTGGAAAATTAATTATTTTAGAAAGTGGTATTTAGCAAAATCATAAGTACTTTAAGAGTTCGTCAAAATCAATTTTAATATTAACAAACTCTCTAGGACTGCATTCGGGAACATGATGACCAAAAAATTAAAGAAATGTGTCTTTGCTTTGAGGAGAATATACACTTAGTATGTTAGTAAGAAGATACAATCTATTTAAATTATACCATTGTAGATTTGGCTAAGTTTCCCAGTTCGGTCATTTATGGTATGTGTTTCTGTTTTCTGCTATAATTTCTTTTATTATTAATTTCTGTCCCTCTCTATTAGAGGTTTTCATTATTGGTATCTTGCTTTTTAATAAGGTAAATATTGCGTTTAGATGGTTGTAACTTTATAATATGCAACGATATTGTTTTTCATTACAAAGTTTTTTAATTTTTTTAATGCTATATGTCATTTCTTTGTATTTCCTGCTATGAGTTATCTTTGTTTTGGGTTCTTAGGTTGTTGTAGTGTTTATATGTTCTACATTTTAGAATTTTTTCGATATCATTTTTATTAAGATTGTTTTGATTATTGTTTCCTTTTACCTCCTTAGAGTCAGGTGTTTGAAAGTAGAAAACGTTAATAAAACATTTCTGTCAATCAAGCTATATGATTACACTTTTTCTTTGGATTTTTGAATGGTTGTAAAGTTAGAATATAGAAATTGTATTATCTTGTTTACTCCAGATTCTGATGTAAATTCTAGTTTGTTACGAAAATTGTTAAATTATTGTACAATGTAATTTATTTTGTCGTTCGGAATTACCATTAAACAATCATCCACAAAAGAAGAACATTCGTAAGGGGAAGTTTTCGAAGTTGCATATAACGAATCTAAAATTATTTTAAAAAAATTTAATATAGCGAATCCAATATGGTGTCCTAAAAATTTTACATTTTTCGATTTTATTAAAATTTAGTATTGGGTCGTTTTCGGGGGTGTAAATAGCGGATTTAAGATTAATTTAAGAAAATTTAATGTGCCAGATCCACTATAACGGTTTAAAAATATTACATTTTCGGATTTAGTCCAAAATTGGTATAAGGGAGTTTTCGTGCGTAGATTCAGGTTAAATTAAGAGGTTAAAATTATTTTTTGAAATTCAATATGACGGATCCCATGTGGTGGTTTCAACATTTTACATTATTGAAATCTTTTTAAATTTGGTACTACGGGGTTTTCGGGGTCGTAGATTACGAATCTGAAGTTATTTTTTCTAGCTTAATATGACGGATACAATATGAAGGACTAAAAATTTTATATATTTGTCTAAAACCGATATTGGAAGTTTTTAGGAGCGTATATAAACTCAAAATGCAGAATATGTCGGACCAAAAAATTTTCGTTTCAAGTATTTTAAATATCGGTATGGTGAGCTTTTGGGGGCCTGTATTACGAATCCAACGTTAATTTAAAATTCAAGATAATGGAGATTTACTCTGGCAGACTAAATATTTGTTTGAAAAAATTTCATTCAAAATTGATATTTGGAGAATCAAAAAATTTTTAGTTGTTTATTTTGGTATTGTGTACAACATTGGAAAAAATGAAAATGGATACTTTTTCCGACCTTGAAATTATTGCGAGGTACAATAATCTCGCTTAGTACCTATTTAGTTTAGATAATTTAAATGCTAAAAGAAAAAAAATAAAATTTTTATAAAAACTTGAACCTATTTCTAAAAAAGAGCTAAAAAGCAAAAAATAACAACATAAATTTTTAAATGAAATCGAAATTTTTGAAGTCGGACCCAAATTATTTCTCAATGGAACACATTTTGTCAGGTTTGGAGCCGATTTCAAAAATTTCAAGTTCATATAAAAATTTATATTGTTATTTTATGCTTTTTAGCGCTTTTTTAGAAGCCGCTTCAATTTTTTTTGTAAAAATGACATGACAAAATTTAAACTATATCAAAACAGTTAGACTTTGATATCGGACATAATATGTGAAATATGTCTATAATTTGGCGGAGAAACCAAAAATAAAATAACGTATAGGGTATTTAAAAAATAAACAAGAAGACATCTTGAAAATATTTTTGTCGATTTTAGTAAACTGCCAAATTTTAAAAGTTCTCGAAAGTCTGTTTCCCGAAAAATCGACAGCGGCAGTTCGACGTGGGACACCCTGTATATTTATACAAAATATATACACATTATTTCAACTCACTCAGTTCAAAATAAAAATAAAAGATATTTAACCTACAATCTAATTAAAATAATATATTGCACTAATGCCTTTTCTACTTACATTTATTAATTCTATTTATTAATTAGAATTACTTGAAATTAGAAGACGATGTCACTGGTTTTTGTAAATAGTTTTATTAATAAAATTGATATTTAAGTCTAAAATAGAGAATATTGTGAACTATTAAATGAAATAATGTTTTTATTGAATTTGTCAGATCGTCGAATTCAGGTTAAGCAGTATATGGATTTGACAGTTAAAACTATTTTTGTATTTGGCGAGTATGTAGCGAGTGAGCTTCTATAAACATAAGCTTTAAGATTATTTATTTGTCATAAATATATTTTTATCTTAGGGATTCTGGCGCAGAGGGAAAATTTTTTTAACAATGAATATTTTAGCTAAAAAACATGGTTTTGTTCTGTGTTCTCTGCTTTCATATCATGTTACAGGTCTAGATAATACTTACAAAGTTGCTAGTAAAACAATACCCTAGGAAAATCGGAAAATTTTCTTACTGTATTTGCACATAATATAGATAATTTTTTTAAAATAAAGAATTACGACCATTTTAATTAAAAATTCTTTAAAATAATGTTATGTTTTCCTGGAATCTCAGAGTTAAAAGTAAGCAATTTATTATATTATCCGAAAAGTATCTTATTAAGTCATTACTTCACCACAAATAACTTTAGGAGCTTATTAAGATAAGGCGAAATACGAGCGTATTAATTCGCGTAAACATGGTACTAGACGTCAGTAAGTTTCGTAAAAGATTATAAGTGTTAGCTATAATAAACAGGTTTATAAAAAAAAAGTGGATGCTTATTTGACCAGACCATTATATTCTTATGTAATTGGACACCCTGAATCCAGATCTAAGGTCCGCTAATTTCAATCGCATCAGGTACAAGGTCATTTCAAGGTCAAATGAAGTAAAATTTACTAAATAAATCTGAAGAAGTAGGTACGTACGTTTTTGAGGTAGCTGAATCTGAATTCGTGGTTTGTTTACTCCCCTATGGTCAACTAGAGGTCATTTTAGGTTCATTTCAAGGTCAAATTGAAAAAATCCACTAAATCAATCTGGAAAAAAATTTGGGTTCTTGGGGTCGCTGAATCCGAATTTGTGGTTTATTTAATCCCCAAAGGTTAGCCAGAGGCCATTTTGAGGTCAAGGCCAAATTGAGAAAAATCCAATAAATAAATCGAAGAAGAAGGTATGTAGGTTTTTAATGTCGCTAAATCCAAATTCGTAGTTTGTCTCATCCCCCAAGCTTAGCAAGAGGTCACTTCAGCATCATTTAAGGGTCAAATTGAGAAATATATACTAAATAGATATGTAAAGGAAGATAGGTAAGTTTTGAGGGCACTGAGTCTAAATTCGTGATTTGATTAATACCTCAAGGTTAACCAGAGGCCATTTCAAGGTCACTTTAAGGTCAAGTTAAAAAAATCTACTAAATAAATCTGTAAAAGAAGAGAACCCACGCGTAGCTAGATCAATATCCGTTACATAGCAGACAGGTAAAACCTCGTACTTCACGCACAACTAGATTAATGTCTGTTACATAGCAGATCTGCGAGCGAAGTTAGTTATTATAAAATAGTAATCTAAAACCCAAGCTCTTAAACTTACATAACCTATGCACAGCTAGATTTATATCCATTATACAGCAGACAGGGGAGAGAATTGAATTTTTAAGACGAAACACAAGCTGCCAAAACCACACACTCTGCGTGCAGCTACATTAATTACCGTTACACAGCAGACAGGCAACCGGACTAAGTTTTAATAAACATGCCAAAACATAAGCTCTCATAACCACATATACCACGGGCAGCGAAATCATTGCCCGTTTCGCAGCAGATAGAGGCGAAAAGCAAGGATTCATAAATGTATGAATTAAAACCCAAGTTTTCCGAAAACCATATACCCGAGGCACAGCATGTATGAGAGTTTGGAATTTGTGTTTTATACTCCAGCTGGCGCAGGACCGTGAACGACTTGGCAATGTGATTTCCAACGTCAGGGGGACCTGATATGGCACTTGAAGAAGAAGACTTATAAAAACTCGTTTTGCTAGCCTAGCTGTTGTATAATGGATATCGATCTAGCTACGCGAGAAGTATGTGGTATTAGAAGCTTGGGTTTCGCTTTGAAAACTCGCTTCGTTCACGTGTCTGCGTGGGGTACGTGGTTTTGGGAGCTTGACTTTCGGCTCAAGAACTCGATCCGCTTGTCTGTCTGCTGTATTACGGTTATTGATCTAGCTAGGCATGTGACTTTTTTTTAAAGATTTGTTTAGTGGATTTTTCAATTTGACCTTGAAATGACTTTGAAATGGATTTATAATAGAAACAAATGCAGTTTTTTTATATAAATTTAATATAGTTCTAATTTATGTGAGGTGGGTGTAAATGATGTTGAGTGGGATAAAGAAGGCATGCTAATTGCTGCGGTTAGACTGCGAGGGATCACAAGTGAGAGGAGTTTTGTAGCAGACATGGAAAAGACCGACGCAAAAAATGTATGGGTAATTCGAAATTCGTCGTCCGAAAAAATGTATGGGTAAGAACATGGCTTCAGTAAAACAAGTACAAAAAATGTGTGGGTAATTGGAACTTCATCGTCCAAAAAAATGTATGGGTAAGAAGCTGGCTTCGGTAAAACAAGTGCAAAAATTAGATATTCCTAAAAAACAAGTTAATTGAATGCCGCAACTAAAATTGAAGAATTGTTTCTCTGGAGGGTTAAAGTTTTTCTATCTAATTTTTGTTTTTTGACGAAAAATAAAAATTACATATTTTTTTGAAAAATTATTTGTTTGGCTATTATGGGAAAACTCAAGTTATGGTATAAGGTGTCACGATCGTTAGTTGCCAGATTCCGTTCCACAACAACCTCCTTCAGGTATATGGAGTATACGCGATCTTTTGCTGAATACAAGTGAATCTCGGGTCCTTTTTTATTTCCGGAAACTTACCTAGGAGTCCCTAAGCAGGTACTCTTTACGTCCGCAATTTATCTTTAAAAAAGGGGAAAACCCAGAGACACTATTTTAACCGATCCTGGAATCTTCAGCAATAATCCGCGTTTCAGCTATCGGTCACGAACGGATAGGGGTGTTATAGTCCATATCTTTCTGACGGCAGTATAGACCTTCCAGATCTTCTAGAAGAGTCAATAAACCCACGAAAATAATCTGGTTAGGCGCGTACGTCAGGGAAGTTCGCCTATAACACCCCTATCCGTTCGTGAAATTGCCTGTCGTTCTCTGAGTAAGCTATCATTGCACTCCGATAACCGAAAAGCGGGTTAATTTCGAAGATTCTAGGATCGGTTTAAATAGTGTCTCTGGGTTTTCCCCTTTTTTAAAAACAAAGTGCGGACTTAAGAAGTACCTGCTTACCGAATCCTAGGTAAGTTTCCGGGAATAAAAAGGAACCCCAGGTTCACTTGTGTTCGGCTAAAGGTCGCGTATACTCCGTATATTTGAAGGAAGTTTCGGTAAAACGGGATCTGGCAACTAAAGATCGCGAAACCTTATACTATAGCTTGAGTTTTCCCATACTCAATCAAACAAATTACTTTTCAAAAATCAAGTTATTTTTCGCGGAAAACAAAAGATAAAAGACATTCTTATTTTTCGTCAAAAATCAAAAAATTAGATAGAAAAACTTTAACCCTCTAGAGACATTACGCTCGATAAAATTCTTCAATTTTAGTTGCGGCATTCAATTAATTTGTTTTTTTTTGGGAATATCTAATTTTTGCACTTGTTTTACCGAAGCCATCTTTTCGCCCATACATTTGTTTGGACGACGAAGTTCCAGTTACCCATACATTTTTTGCACTCGTTTTACTGAAGCCATCTTCTTACCCATACATTTTTTAGGATGAAGTTTGAATTACCCATACATTTTTTGCGTCGGTCTTTTTCATGTCTGCTCCAAGGCTCCTCTCACTAGTGATCCCCTCGCAGTCTGACCGCAGCAATTAGCATGCCTTCTTTATCTCACTCAACATCATTTACACCCACCTCACATAAATTAGAACTGCCTTTGTTTATATTATAAATTAATCTATATTAAAAATAATAATATAATGTTAAGAGCAGCAGTTGAGTATATATAAACTGAGATAAGGAACGAAACCCGAATACGTTATTTATAAAAATCATTTTTTAAATTATTTGACTGATCATATGACGAAAAAATATTTGAATTATATTCGTTTTCAAAGAGATATTCTCATCACAGCAGTCATTTTTAAGTAAAACGGCTACTACATGTTTTCAAAATGACATACCCTGTTGTCCGAATTACCCATACATTTTTTGCGATTTTCGTAAAAAATGAAAAGGTTGAAAATGCACGTATACATACTACAATGAAAAATCGGGAAATTAAATTTTTAAGCAAAAAAATAATTTTTATTAAAGTAACACGCAAATTATTTTCAGAATGAAAGTTATGTTTTTTACAAAGAAATTCTCTATGGAGTTTCTTGTAACAAAAAGTTTTATATTAATAAAGCTACTTAAAATTTTGTATATTTTATTGCACATGAAATTTTGTAAGCCTACATATTTTGTTCGAAATCGAATAAAATAACTAATTACTTTATGTAAATATTTATTTTAGGTGTCTCGGTAAGCACAGTAGCGCTTACCGCAACGTTTTTAGGTTGCGCTATACATATATATATATATATATATATATATATATATATATATATATATATATATATATATATATATATATATATATATATATATATATATATATATATATATATATATATATATATATATACAGGGGCGGATCCAGCCTCTCTCTTTGGGGGGGGGGGCGGTGATATCATAAAAGTGCGAAAGCCGTCGACGGGCGCGGGGGGGGGGGGAGAGACACCAGCAACATTCCCATTTCTAATATAAAAGACAGGATGGGTCGGGTCTATTTTTCTGAATTTCAAGCTCTTGAAGAGTGGAGGGGGGGGGCGATCACAATAAAAAACAAGTTGCCGACCGGGGGGAGGATGCGAGCAGCATACACATTCCTAGTATAAGAGGCAGAATCGGGTCTATTTTCCTGAATTCAAAGCACTTGGTGGGGGGGGGGGGGGCTATTGCCAGAAAAACAAGGTTGTCAACGGGGGACGGGGGGAGTATCAGCAGCATACATATTCCTAATATAAAATGCAGAATCGGTTCTATATTCCTGAACTCAAAGCTCTTGGGAAGGGGAGGGGCGATCGCAAGCATACACATTCCTATACTCTATTCAAGAACTAGAGAGAGTAAGAAAACTGTTACCGAAACCTTCAACGTACCTGCTCCAGTGCGCAAGTAACTGAGGACTGCCGTAAATCTAATTATATTTAATTATATTTAAATATTATAAGCTTTTATAAATTTACTGCAGCAATAAAATTTCTGATAGTTCAATTTAATTTCTGTCAGTGAGCAAAGTACACTTCACAGTGCATCCTTAGTGATTTATCTTGTTTGTACTTGTTTTTATATATTATTTGAGATTAGTGAGATACCCAAAAGATATGGCTTCCACATCTATATTTATTCCAAAATCGTTAAACCAGGGCATTTTTTCTTCAAGGAAAAACTTATTACGATGAATGTTGATGATGCCTTAAGATAACAATATCTCGATAATAATGTTAAAAGTTCTATTGAGAAATATTCCAACATGACAGGAGTTGGAAAATCTACTATGTACAGAATACTGAAGGATAAAAAAACCACTAGAATTGTTAGTACTCCCAAGCTACATTCGATCACACAAACTGTACTAAAAGGAGTTGGACATATATTTTATTATGAGAAGCAAATCCCAACCGTCGACAAAATTCTAACTAAAATCAATGAAGATCGGGATTTACCTGAAATTAAAAGAACCGAGCTCTAGAAATTGCTCAGAGAACTTGATTTTTGCTGGGAAAAACCAGATAGGAAATCCGTTCTTATAGATCGTCCGGAAAATGTCCGTTGGAGAAGGAAAATCTCTCTCAAGTACAATGTAGAGTTGCTAGAAATAACACAACTTACAAAATTAGTAATTTAACTGAACTTATATTTTTTGAATAAAGTTAGTGCAGAAAATTGGAAAAAATCCAGATAATAAAGGAATAAAAGAAAATGGGGAAACTCGATCTCATGATCGGTGAGATAAAGGAACCAATTATATTTAATTTGAGCGAAGATAGCTTCACTGACTTTGATTACAAATTAAATACGTAATGTTTACCAACGTAAACACAATTTATTATTTAAATTTTCTGTAACATATAGAAGTTAATTACATTTGAATCCCTTTTTAGTGTTCAATTTTATTTCTGCAGATCGTTTAAGAAATAAATAAACTGAAACGTCAAATATCCTAAAAATGTTTTTAATTAATAATAAAATGACCGAAAGCTTCAACAAAATTTTAATATTATATGGACGAATTGATTTTTTATGTGTTTAACTTCTTGCATTTTTAATAATGGGTATTTTGTAAGTATTTAAATTATAACTTAGAATTTTTTTGAGAGAAAAAGGCTACGTTTTAGTCTGAATGTACCTAAAGCGGTTTCTATGCTAAAATTAAAAATAATAAAAATACTGTAGTAATTTGTGTTAAATATGTCAAAATTATCTATATTTTCTAATGTATGTGAATTATTAAGAAATCATAAGAAAGAAAATAATATAAAAACTTTTTATTTTAAGTTTCTAACCGAAATAATATTCTATGCTATAAATACTTAGTGATAAAATAAACCTCTTTCCGACGCCTATGACAAGGATTAAAACCCTTTTTAACACTTCACATCCAAATATCTATTGTTATCCTAACCAAATAGTCCATTATTATAGACCGGTATTTTTGATTATAAAATTTCTAACCAATTCCTGTGAAAAATATATGTGTCTAACAGATTTTGCCAAAGACATCGGAATAAAGAACACAGGTAGTTTGCGAATAAAAAAAAAGGTAAAAAATGATTTATTACTCTCTCTAGTTCTTGAATAAACTATAGTATAAGAGGCAAAATCGGGTCTATTTTCCTGAACTCCAAGCCCTTGGAGGGGGGGGGGGGGCGATCGCCCCCACCGCCCCCCCCCCCCCCTTGGATCCGCGCCTGTATATATATATATATATATATATATATATATATATATATATATATATATATATATATATATAATATATATATATATATATATATATAAATAGATAAGTTTTTGTCCGTGTAATTTAAAATAAAATAGAATCAAATATTGGCGAAGCGGACTTGAAAATTTGTCAATCTACATGATTCTCGTGTTAAAAAGTGCGGAGCACTCCAAAAATATGGAAAAACTCCGGGTCCGACAGATGGCGACACCGCTGTTTCATCCTAATATGGGACTCGCCTTGCCACCGCATTCGGTACAAACCATCATCTCGCCTTTGCATCCTATAAACCTGAGTTTAAAATCAAAAAACAGCAAACTAGACGACAAAGGCGACATCTCGATGGTCCACTCGATAACACAAGAAACACACAGATTAACAAAGTTTGTAAAATAAGCCATATGGTGGCGCCACGGTGAATTAAAACAGAAATATGTAAAATCGAGCACACGAAACGCGCTGCCCAAAGGATAGGGGTCGCATTTTTCGGTACTGGCAACCAAGCCTACCGCTTATGTTAGCAGTCAAAGCCGCGTGTCGCACCAAACGATCCCATCATGAGAGCATTGTTCAGCCTGTTTCAAAGCCAAACAAGTAAATAAATGAATAGATAAGTTTTTGTCCGTGTAATTTAAAATAAAATAGAATCAAATATTGGCGAAGCGGACAAGAACTTTGTTAATCTGTGTTATCGAGTGGACCATCGAGATGTCGCCTTTGTCGTCTTGTTTGTTGTTTTTTGATTTTAAACTCAGGTTTATAGGATGCAAAGGCGAGATGATGGTTTGTCCCGAATGTGGTGGCCTGACGAGTCCCATATTAGGACGAAACAGCGCTGTCGCCATCTGTCGGACCCGGAGTTTTTCCATATTTTTGGAGTGCTTCGCACTTTTTAACATGAAATTCATGTAGATTGACAAATTTTCACGTCCGCTTCGCCAATATTTGATTCTATTTTATTATATATATATATATATATATATATATATATATATATATATATATATATATATATATATATATATATATATATATATATATATATATATATATATATATGCACTGAGTTCAAAATAAATTTTTCAGGAAAATATATATTGAGTTTGTTCATGTTTCATCGAAATGTCATAAAAAAAAATGAAGGTTTTACAATCAATATTCGTCAAAATAATCCAGATTTTTCCGGAAAAACGAATTTGAAGCATCTGGGTCTCGTTTTCTCCACATTTATATTGATTCCGGAAAAGCTGTAACTTTAAACTATTGTCACATCAACAATTTTCAAATAATCGAGTAGAAAATTTCCGCATAGAATATTTTAAGCAATGCTCTGTGAATCCCTGGTATAATAATTCCTTAATGTTAATGGACAACAGTGCGTGTTCTTTTTTAAATTCGCCCAGAAATATCAGCTATCACATCCAGTTATCGGCGTGTCGATGTTGTTATTTATCCAAGTGGTATTCTATTTGTTTATAACGAAAAAATTAAAATTTGTTACTCTATTTCAACAATTTAAAATCAATACATCATTTCATTCTTTTTTAAACTGCTAGTAAAAGCTTTGAAGTTTGATTTGCACATCCGCAGATTGCCCTAGGATCTACCGATCGCTGAGAATAAACAGCTAAACAGAACCCCGACATAAATTAATAAACAAATTCACTATGCACAAACTGTTTAAATATTTTTACTTGAAATGTTGCAATATGTTTTTCTATTATTTATTAATAATTTGAAAAAACAAACATTTAACATGTTTCCTTGCAGTAACTAATGAACAAATAAGCCGATTTTGATGTTCTTTTTCTTATTTTTATATAGGTATTTCTAAGGCGCACAACTTTTGTTTGTCACTTTTTTTCTGGAAAGCAATAGTTTTTTTTACAACTCAAAAAAAATCTGTTTTTGCACACTTTAATAAAAAGTTATGCCAAAAAAAAAATTAAACTGAAGAAACCATGAATTACCACATCATTCTGAACATCCTCCCGCCGGCTGATATCTAGAACCACTAAATGTTAAAATCACCTTAGATCGAGGGTAATTCGACTGACCAACAGTATTCCAGAAAACACTAGAAACGCTACAATGTACATACTTTCGTATTATTTCGAATAGTAATAATTAAGATATATTGAAAATATTTCAACTATTTTTGTACAAATTTTAACAAACAAACTCAAAAAAACTTGCATTTTCATCGATCCTTCTATTACTGAAAACGTCAAATATTCGCTGCGACGTTGCCAAATGTGCAATTTTCTCATGATATAAACATAGTTTAATTTTTGTAACGTAAAAATAAGTGTAAAATAAATTTCAGCCAACCGAAATTTCGTGTTAATTTTGGTTAGTTCATGTTTCGCTTGGTTTTGGTTAATTCCGAAAACTGAAACTGACTCTAAATAACCTAAGCTTACCTAAAAATATAGACATTGCGAAAGGTTTGAGTTAGTAGGGCAGCGGGTGGTTGAGTATCTGCTGCAAAATATATTATGGTTATTAAAATTATAAGGCTAAAATGTATAGAAATAAATTGGGATTATAAATTTTATGGGAGAAGGACGTTGTTTAACACCAAAACAACACCAGCAAGATGCGGCATAAAGAAATATCCAATAAAAGCAAATTATTAATGTTCTTCCTCAATCTCATTAAAAGAAGGGGAACTTGTCTCATGTGTTTAAAAGAATCATGGTACATGTTCTTGTAATGGGAGTATTTTTTTCGAAACAAATGTTCCGCTAAGTAGCCGTAGAAGTGTTTTTCGCGTCATGTTTTTCAGATTCAATTCTTAACAGCTTTAATAGAAAGAAAAGAAAATGTGTATTTTGCAGATGTGTGGTGTTACTGATGACGTAACCGGCGAGTTGTAAGTATTTTTATTATTTGAAAAGTGTAAATTTATTAAATTTTATACAATATAAGACTCTTCTATGAACATAAAATTTGTGGATGTAACAAAATTTCATGTTGAAAAATCAAGTTTTTCTTAATTTGTTTGCTAAAATTTGTGCAAAAATAGTTGAAAAATATTCCATATAATATATCTTAACTATTACTATTCGAAATAAAACTGAAAGTTCCGTGTTTCTTCCAGCAATAAAAGTGACCCTGTGAAGTGAATTGTAGCTTTTCTTATGTTTTCTAAAATACTGTGGGTCAGTCGAACTACGTTCGATATGAGGTTATTTTGACATTTAGTATAAAAATTTAAACCTAAAGTGGAAATAAATTTTCTGATTACTAGGAAATAAAAGAAGAATTTCGGAAGATTTACTAGAAATAGGGTCCATGTAAAGAAATATGCTTGGTTTTCCTAGATTTCGTTTAATGGAAACATTACCCTTTTTTTGTCTGCGTATTTTCCTCTCGTTAAACTTCATGTTGAATCCTGACCATATTTCTTCTCAAATGTTCGCATGTCTAACGCACATTACGGACTGGAGGTTCTTGCGTATACGCGCGTATTTCGCCTCATTTGGACAAGCTTTATTCGCTCTAATTCTTAAAGTATGTAAGAAGTTTTCAAGAGAAATAATAAAAATAATTATTATAGATTAAATTCAAAAATGTTTAAAACAAGCGAATATACTGGCCTACTAGTCAACAAGAAACATTTTAATATTTTGTCCATGATCATGCCTGTATTTTAATAATTTTGTTAGTCAACACTTACACACACATGTTGATTTTCTAGTCAGCCAATAATTCTTTGCCCAGCCCGCTTGAAGCAGTACCTATTTTTTGGGGCGGAGCTAAATATCAATGGCGGTCACTGACAACATGGCAAATTAGATTTTCAAAAAAACTTTGAAAATAGAACTTTTCGACGTTCCCAGCACGCCGGATATTTAGTTTCGGGAAGCAAATTTTGTTTTTTGAGCCGTAAAGGATCTTTGAGTGACAGAATGCGACAGCGAATGCAAGATATATACCGTTTAATAGGAGCTTTATTACAATTTTGTAACTTTAGCGTAACCTGAGGAAACATAATAATGTTAATTTTGAATACCATATATTGAACGGATTTTAAAATAAAACATATTTTCCAAAATAAATTCTCATTTTGGGCAACCTGTATTTTTTTAGTGAGTAATATTTCGAAATAGTGTATAATACTCAGTTGGTCGGTTTTAATGTCTGATATCTATAGTCCATGAGTTATGGGACACCCTGTATACACTGATAATCAGGCACTTTCCATACGGTTCAGATTGAATATATATTAATAATGTTTAGTGGGGTTTGGGTTTTTCTTGTCATAAATCCCTGCTCTTTCTTATAATAAATACCTGTTTTGAACCAATAAATTTTACTACCAAACGAAAAACCGGTATCAAAGATTATAATGGCCGGGTATGCAATTTAAGTTCAAATTTAAAACTGCGGCACCTTATTAATAAATATATGCACCCTAAAATACTTTGATATTTATGACTGAAAAAATAAAGGATTAATTGAGGGTCTCTAAAAGCAATAGTTCAATTTTACTTGGAAATTTTAAAATGGTTTCGAGACCTGCACTAAAAATTTTATCATGCAGTTCTTAGCATAGAACATTACCTTACAATTCGTGTAAAGAAATGTTCTGGAAATATTCAAAAAGGCGCTTTGAATTAGAAAAAAATAAACTTTTTAATTCTCTCATATATAACTGTTACTGGTGCGTAATAAAAATAAATAGAGAATTAATCAGTAAATTATTTTTTTAATTTAAAGCCCTTTTTTGAGTATTTCCTGAACACAATCTCTAAGAAAATTTTAGTAAAATCGGCCTGGTAGGGAATTAAATGTTTACCACATCAGACCTAATCTTAGGGGTTAAAAGAAATGTACCCTATAAGAAAAAAATTTTTTGTAAAAAAAATTGAACCGACTTTTAAAAGTGCGCTAAAATGTTAAAAATAACTATAGATTTTTATATAATTGAAATTTTTGAAGTCGACGCCAAACTATCTGACAAAATGTGATTCGCTAAACAGATTAAAAATTATTTGTATTTTCATTCAGAAATAATTTGGCGCCGAATTCAAAAATTTCAATTTTATATAAAAATTTATAGTTATTTTTCACTTTTTAGCGCACTTTTAGAAATCGGTCAAATTTTTTTATAAAAGTTTTATTTTTCGATTTTTAGTTTTGAATTCATTATGATATCCATAAATTATTTGAACTAAGTAGTAATCGAGATTAGTGCACCTCGCAATGACTTCTAGGTGACAAAAAAGTACTAATCTTATCCAAAGTTGTAAATCACCATAAAATGAACCACCAAAAATGCTTTGATTTTTAGGGTTCTTGAAATATCAGTGAAATTGTGTCAAGCACATATTTAGTCTGTCATAGTAAATCCACTATCTTAAATTTCAAATTAATTTTAGACTAGTAATATAGGCCTCAAAATCTTCCAATATCGATATTCAAAGAATTTGAGACGTAAATTTCTTAGCTCGATATATTCTATATTGAGTTTGTATACGCCTCTAGAACCCCGCAATATCAATTTTAGACAAAATAGGAATATGTAAAATTTTCAGTCCCTCGTATCTTAGCAACCTAATAGTCGTAAGAAATTAACTTATTCGTAATACACGACCCCGAAAACCCCCTAATACCAAATCTGAAAAAAAGCGAATAAAGTAAAATTTTCAACCCACCATATTGGATCCGCCATAATGAATTTCAACAAAAAATAATTTTAACGTCTTAATCTAATTTAAACCCTTCAAAAACCCCCAGAGTGCTGATTTTGGATGAAATCTGGAAATTTAAAATTTCTAGACCGTCATATTGCATCTAACATATTAGATTTTCTTAAAATAATTCTATATTCGCTATCTACATCCTCAAAAATGATTCTGTCCCACCTTTGAACAAAATCGAAAAATGTAAAATTTTTACTCCTCTATATTGGATTCGCCATATTGAATTCTGAAAAAATACTTTTAAATTCTTAGTTTACACCCGCAAGAACCCCCTATATCAGTTTTGGAGGAAATCGAAAAATGTAAAAGTTTTAGAACGCCATATTGAATGTCCTAAATCATTTAATTCCTCTAAGCATTCCCAGATCATTTTGGAGCTGATGACTTGAGAGCTCAGCAAACTGGTGGCTGCTTGACTATCTGACATGATGATGATCTCTTGGCTGTGATAGTTTTTTTTCTTTGTTGAATTTAATACATCTCCTAAAGGCATGTATTTCTACTTGGAAAATGCTTGGTGACTTACCCAAGCTTTCGTAGTGTCTGATGCCGGGTCCATGCACTCGTACTCCAGTTCCCTCCGTTGCTTTAGAGCCATCTGTATACTATATAATGAATTTCTTGTTGAATTTTTCAATAGTGTTTCTGTGGGGTGCCTGAAATAGATGATAGCAAAGATTATTATAGAGCGGTAGCTGTTAAGGTCTTTGATAATAGTAAGGAGAGAAGAGATTAAAGGTGTCGTTGTGAAAACCCACAGAACACTTCATATCACTTGCAATGTAATAAAGTTGTTATTGACTCAGGTGAACTATTCATGCATCAGTTATCTGCACCCCCACCTTTTGGGTTTTAAATTTTACAAGAATTTTCATCGCTGGACAAAAATTCGCAATCACAAATTTTCAGGACAATGTGTATGGGGAAAGGAATTTGTATAGAGATATAAATCTGTTTGGGGCCAATAGAAATTATTTTATACTTTATAGTCCGTTTTAAGAACGAGGATATTAAAAAATTTTTACAAATAATTATTAAAAATTAAGGAGGTATTCTTGTCTAGAGGCCTAAATTTTAAGCGTTTTTCTGAGTAGAATAAAAAGGAAATGAAAAACCCTTCTGCCATCCAGATATTTATTGACGTCTCAAGAATACAAAATAAAATTACCAAAAAAAAAAAAAATAAAAAGTTACAAGATAGTGAAGTGGGGGCTAAAAAAAAAGGTGCGTCCTGGTTGACATGTTTTTAATCCTGGCAGTGTTCTGAAACAAAAAAATCCAAAATATTCTTAATTAGTAATGACGTCCTTATGACTCGGAAAGATAATTTTTTTTTCACAAAATGACGACCATATAAAAAAAATTTTTCCTGCATTTTGTCCTTTTCGAATTTTTTAAATATAGTAAAAAAATTTCCAAATGCATGCTTCCAGATATAGAAGAATATGTAAAGAAGATTTTCACCAAATTTCAAGTAAATCGTACTAGTAGAACTCGAGATATCATGTCGATTAGGTCGAAAAAAGTAGTGACAAGAAAAAATGTTTATAGTTTAAGACAAAGTTTCGACGGCGTAACTCAGATAATGGTACTTAATACTCATATTTGATCCATACATTGGGACTTCTTCTACTTTAAAGTTAATATTTTCTGAAGTTCTTTTATCTAAATTAGTTGTTCTAGCTTCTTTAGAAGCAGCAGAACGTTGCAGTTCAGAGCGGTCAATTGGAACTTCGTTGCGTCTGACAGCAAATATATGAGCTTCAGTACCAATAGTGATGCCCATGAGTTCCATAATTTTTAGAATAGATAAAAAATATTCATTAAAATTGGTAACAGCTAAATAACTACCAATTTCAATTGTCCGTGTCCCGTAACCCTGAATATCTGATTTCTTCTTATTGTTCCACTTATTGCAACCTTGGCAAAAACTTGATTTTACAACTGACCATTTTCTTACTATATTTACCAATAAAGGTTATAACGCCCAAAGGTGAATGCAAAGTTGCAATGACCTTCGGGGAAGTCGGTCATCAGGTAGTCGGGCAACACTGATCCATACATTGGGACTTCTTCTACTTTAAAGTTAATATTTTCTGAAGTTCTTTTATCTAAATTAGTTGTTCTAGCTTCTTTAGAAGCAGCAGAAGGTTGCAGTTCAGAGCGGTCAATTGGAACTTCGTTGCGTCTGACAGCAAATATATGAGCTTCAGTACCAATAGTGATGCCCATGAGTTCCATAATTTTTAGAATAGATAAAAAATATTCATTAAAATTGGTAACAGCTAAATAACTAGCAATTTCAATTGTCCGTGTCCCGTAACCCTGAATATCTGATTTCTTCTTATTGTTCCACTTATTGCAACCTTGGCAAAAACTTGATTTTACAACTGACCATTTTCTTACTATATTTACCAATAAAGGTTATAACGCCCAAAGGTGAATGCAAAGTTGCAATGACCTTCGGGGAAGTCGGTCATCAGGTAGTCGGGCAACATCTGCCGTCTAGTGCTTGATTCGTTCCGGCTGGTCGGTTTAGTTTCCATGTCACAAAAGTCGCTGTAAATCCGAAAATAGATAGAATTTTGAAAAATCCTTTTAAGACCATATTCCTAAAGATATAAACTTTAAAAATATGAAATATGAATAAAATTGATTTTTCCAAATTTCTAGATCAGATTACCCCCTTAATTGAGTCTACAATAATACCGGTTTATTTAATTTTACTCAGTGTGATTACTTTTAAACTTACCCTATGAAAAAAAAAAATAAAGCAACACAATGATCTTGTTTATTTGAAAAAAAAAATAGAAGCTTGGGATCCCTAGACAATTTTAACCACATTCTGAAATATGTCGTAGGATACTATATACCTGCCGACATTTACATATTATTCCTATATTAAAATTTGGCCCTTATACTCAGTTATATTCCATTCATAGTTTCTCCGATGCTTCCTTGGCAAACCCTTTCACTGTCCTTTTTTATACGGATTTGCTTTTCATATCAGGATGGACATTTCTTTTTCGTGGTCTTCCTCTTCGTCTTTTTACAATGGGTTGTCTATTCAAAACCATTTTTGTTATTAAGTTTTTCTTCATCCTTTTCACGTGTCAAAATCATCTCATCCTATGGGCTTTTATGAATGCGGTTATTTTAGGGTCTTGAAATATAGTTTTTATCTCATTATTTTCCAACCATTTTCTATGTTTATACCACCATATACCGCTCTTAGTATTTTTCTTTCCCAACCCTCCAATTCCCCCTAATTTGATTTTATAAAAGTTACGTTGTGCTCGCACATATGACAGTTGCTCTAGTTATAGTCCTATTGATTATTTCATCTGTTTATTTCAAGACCTATTTCAATTTCATTAACATTCCTACTTCCTTTTACAGTTCTTGTTTATTTCTTGTTGTTTTTATTTGTTCTTTACTTCTTGATCCTCTTTGCACTCTTCTATTATTTTTACTCCCAGATACGTAAATTGTGGCACTTTTTCAAATCAAAACTTCTATAATTTTTTATTTGTACTTTCTGCATCGGGTTCTGGTTGGGTATCCACCATTAACATATACTTTGTTGCATCAGCAGAGGCTACAATAATGATCGTTTCTTTCAAGTTATTTTTTTTCTGATTATTCTATATCTAATTGCACCGTTGATATCTGGCTCTTCTTGTCTGAGGCCTCGTTCTATTTGTAAGGTATTTGATCTCCGTTTCAATGGTCATTTTAAATCATTTACCCTACTTCTAATAGCACAGAAAAAAATTACTGTTTTTAAATTTTGCTGAAAGATTGGATTTGAAATCTGATAAGTTAAGAAAGACCTACCATATAGGCACCCTATACCCTTCACTATTTATGGTCAAAGGGGATACGTTTTCAGTTTCGAGGAAATAAGGTTAGGGTATTCCCTTACTTTACAAAAGTGAAATTTGGCCTTGAAGATAAATTTTAAGTCATTTAGTCTAGGACCCAAAAAAAAGGACACGAACGTGACATATAAAACTAGATTATCCGTGTAAATAAATCTTGATCCCCCTTTGCTGGGCGTTATTACGTGCAGATATTTGTATGGTAGCATTGAATATCCTGCTAGATTGTCATATTGGCGTGAATATGTTGTGTATATTAATTCTATTATTCTAAATAGGTTTAGACAATAACTCATTTTCTACAGTATATCTAAAACAATAAGTCGCTTTCCTTGTTTTAAGTCACAGGTAAATTGAGAATATTCAATAGAAAAGATCGAGAAAATTAACCGTTTCTCTAAAACAATTTATTTAACTTGAATGTCTCAGATTTAAGTTTCCTCAAAATTATAATTTTTCTATTCAAAACAACTTCTTTTAAGTTAATTTTTGAACTCTTTTGTAAATGAAACTTTTCAACAGAATATGTAGCAATTTTATTATTTTTAGATAGCAAGCATCGAATGTTAGCTTTTATAAATAAATGTGAGCACTTTTTCTATGATGATGATGGTTTACATATTTTATTTTTTACAGTAAAATTATCATTTAGCCAAATATCTCTAATGTGAAATATATCTCAAAAATGAATCGAGACTAATATAATTTTTTAAATATCCGTTTTGGAAAAGATCGTAGAAATCAGTGAGTATTTTTATATATAAAATTACTATAATCTATATCCCCATGTTGGACGTAGAGTGTATGAAGTTGATAATAAAAATTATTAAAACATTTATTTAAAAAAAAATATATCATGAATTAACATTCACGTATATTGTTTAACGTATTATCTCAAAATGTCCACATAATTTATTGTTAAGTGATTTAATTACCTAAAATTGGATTTAATTAAGCCTCTGAAAAAATTATTATTTCCTCAATACATTTGGGGTACTGATACGTTACGTAATTATATGCAATTCATACCATACAAAACAAAATTGTGATGCCATTCCTTTATAATTGCATAGCTTTAATTTAATGAGTAAACAAAAACAACTGCCGAACACCATTAAAAAGGGAAAGATACAATATCTGGGTCATGTGTTGGGAGGTGAGAGATACGAGTTACTCCGACTCATAATAGAGGGTAAAGTGAAGGGTAAAAGATCAGTCAGAAGACTCCAAAACTCATGGTTAAAGGATCTGAGGAGATGGTTCGACCGCTCATCTACAGAAATATTTCACGACACAGTTTCCAAAACTACAAATGCCATTTGGATCGCCAACCTTTAGAAATAGGAGAAAGCACAATAATAAGAAGAATAATTTAAAAGAAGAAAAATAATATCATGTACTAAATCATAAGTTTTATTAAAAAAAAAACATTTCAACTTTAAAGTGGATAAAGAAAGTGTTATTTTAGTCTATATTTAAAAGATAATTTATCTAAATAAAACAACATTTGTTAAGACACACTAAATATAATAATAATTGTAAATTAATGCATAGGATTCTCACATTAATATAATTTTTTTTAATCTAAATATATACATAAAAATTAACTAGCTTTAACTTTTCATTTACGTAACTGTTTGCGAATCTGGAATAAAATTTTCTTAAAGATGAATTTTTGAAATGGGATGCAACCAATTACAGCTATTTATTACCTCGACAAGATATTTTTCGATAAGAATTTTTTTAGTACTTCGGCTAAAATCAAGAATTTCAGTTTTATCTTCTTTAAATACTAAGTAATAATTTGATTGGTCATTAATTTTTAATTAATGACATACCCAAATTAAAGGTATACTGTATTATTTTTATCCAAAGCAAATACATAATATTAAAATTTATATAATTTCCATGCATGTTTAAATAATATTTCATATTTTATGCAATCATTTCTGCTTCGATGCTCAGCTTCAGATGCCAATAAAGCATTAACTCGATGGTAAAGCAATATTATTAATGTCGGTTAATCTTCATCTAAATCAGGACTTTTATTTTAGACAGTGTTTGTTATTAGGTCCTACTTTAGTTGCTCCGAGATGTTTACATCAAACAGTGCTTCATAGCTTTTCTCAAACAATTTATTTTTAGGAAATACACCACAAACAATTTTTGGCTCATCTCCTTTTTGTATAAACCTATTTTCAGAAAAATATTCTGAACAGTCTTAGTTATAGCTATAAAATAATCATGATCATGACTAATTTGCTTCAGTCTTTGAATTTGAAGTTTGTTTATAAAACTAAAATATTGGTAACTTTTGAATCTAGTGTAAAATTTTAAATAAATATTATTAAATACTTTAAAATTTACCTGTGATAATGAAATAAATTACAATTTTCCAGATGAGTTATTGGCACATCGTATGATAAAGCACAGCGTTTTATTAAGATACCAAAAAAAAGTCTTTAAAATTCATTGTTTGAAGAGTATTCTGCCAAGGTCAATAATACGTTTTTCACCAATATAATAAAAAGTTGGGAAACTAATTGTTGCCAAACCGACATGTGCAACTAATGGAGCAGGAAGATATACATACAATTTTGTTTCGTTTACCATATTGACAGGAATATCATTAGATGGGTGTTAAAAAATGTAATTAAATATGTCATATGATATTTTTTATTTAGAGATTTTATTCGCTGGTATGGGCCTCAACATATGCCTAATGAAACTTATTATGGTTAAGTTACATCCACGAAATTATGAGATTTACAGGGTTATTCACCCTATACGGCACGGAATGTTGCTGCCAAACTACGTAACTTTCAAAAAGTTTTACTTCTGAAATACATGGGGTCTAATATACTTACTTTTTAAAATTATTTTCATATTATATAGGGTGTTCCAAAAGCTCTGAAAGTAGCAAAGTTGTGTTTTTTAAAATGGAACTCCCTGTATATTATTGCATTTTTGGATTCTCCGATCAAAATAAGTGACTATTTTAATAAGGTTTATAATACCTAAACCTTAGGGGCTTTTAAATAATTTGAATTTTGACTAAAATCTAACCTAATTTTCATGTTTCAAATACTTAAGAAGAATTTCAGTTATGCACTCGAAATTTACAGTGAAGTGTAAAAATAAATCATATTTTATATCCCAGTTATAAAAAACTTGCTATATTATACAGGGTGTCCAACATTAAAAGCAATAAAATAGGAAATTTTTTTGGCTATAACTTGATTCATTTAAATAGAACGATATACTCTTTAATTTACCCTCGTTCAAGATAGTCTTAGATGTATAATAGAGACAGTATATGGTGATTTTGGAGAATTTTTCATAAAATTCTTTAACATGCTTCGGAATTTCTGTCCTGTCAGTGACTATATTTCTACGTTGGTTTTGATTTTGAAAATAATTTCTTGAGAGCCCAGATTAAGAAATTTTCATAATCTTATTGTTTTCGAAGAAATGGTTTGGTTTTGTTTTCTCTTAAGTCACTTCATATTTTCATTTTTACTAAATTATTAATTAATTGTAATATATATATATATATATATATATATATATATATATATATATATATATATATATATATATATATATAATTAATATTCTGGCATATCTCTGACGGTCTGGAAGAGCTGTTATTAGATCCACTATATTCTCGTGAAAAAATCTATCCTAGTTCTTCTATTGATTAGATCTAGACTTACCTGCGAAGCCCGTGAATTGGCATTGGCTTAATACCGAGTGATTATTTACATATGTCGAAGGCCTTTCCTACTTGATAACTGACCTGAGAGAGTTGTTATTAGATCGACTATCTTCTTGTGAAGAAACTCTATCCTGGTTCGTCCCTTGATTAGATTCAGACGTACCTGTGAAGCCCGTGTATTGGTATTGGATTAATACCGAGTGATTATTTACAATTGTCTAAGGTATCTCCCATTTGATAACGGACCTGGTAGAGCTGTTATTAGATCGACTATCTTCTCGTGAAGAAAATCTGTCCTGGTTCGTCCCTAGATTAGATTCAGATGTAACTGCGAAGCCCGTGTACTGGCATTGGCTTAATACCGAGAGAATATTTAGAATTGTCGAAGGTCTTGCCCACTTGATAACTGACCTGAGAGAGCTGTTATCAGATTGACTATCTTATAGTGAAGAAAATCTATCCTGGTTCATCCCTTGATTAGATTCAGACGTAACTGCGAAGCCCGTGTATTAGCATTGGCTTAATACCCAGTGATTATTTACAATTGTCGAAGGTCTTTCCCACTTGATAACTGAGCTGGGGAGCTGTTATCAGATCGACTATCTTCTCGTGAAGAAAATCTATCCTGTGAAGTAATTACTTGTCGCCCAATTTTTTTTACTGTCTCTTGCAAATCACTATTCGTATTATTTACTAATTTTTACACTTACGACACTTTTTTATTGCTGGTGGTGGCCATCTATGTAATGAAGATATATTTGATCATAGTGAATGTAACAGGGTGGGTTTAACTGTAGTTCCTTGTCACACCAATATGGCGCTGGCAGTTTATCCCAAATTTGCTGCAAACTAATTGAATCGACGTAAGTTTTTAAATATTCGAGAGGAAAGAATGCTAGACCTTTTTTGTCAAAATCGCACAAACTTTTTAAATTACTTTGATATAACAAATGACTTTGCCGACTTGCTCAATAATTTTGTCTTTAAATAGTTCCGTATCTGATATTTCACACTGAATAAATGTAAATAGACTCACATAATTTTATAGTACAATTTGCAAGGTCAAAACCATTTTAAGATCATCCCACACTATTACAATGCACAAATAACTACTTGAAGGTCACACACCCAAGATGACTTCCAGCGAAGTTAAGGTGACCTTGAGCAAGGTGAGGATCAAGATCATGCGCACAATCTTGAACACAACATTTTTTTCAAAGTCAAGGACATAACGCAAGGTCGAATATCATGCAATGGGCGGGGACATAGACGAGAAGGGCAAAGTCAAAGTCAAGGAGTGGAGGGATTGAACGAATCGGGTAATGCACACTACTAATTTCATTTCGTAAAACATGCTACTTTGAGCTGAAGATTATTTTGCCGACCATTGTAATTAATCAGCACAATCTTTCTCCAAAATGTGACGAAAATACTTTTAACTTTGTTTCAAAATCAATAAAGGAGTTTGAATTCTGGTTTTGAGAATTATTTTAAATAGAATAGGAAAGAATATTTAAGCTGTTGTTAAAAATTATTTTACGATGCGCAATAACATTTAATTTTTAACCAAAATTATTTAATGTTGAACAATAATACTCTTTTAGTAACAAATATGACTCTTTTGGAACTATTAAAGCTATATCTTTTACAACACTTTCTTCCTTAGGTTAGCTATTTTTCCTATATGGTCATTTAACATAAATATCAAAAATAATAGTGAAATCAGTTAACACGGAATAAAAATGAATTCAGTTTTTTAGCAGACTAGAGAAATTATAATTTGACACTACATTTTTATTATGGGTTAAATATGTAGATATCGCTATATGCCAAACTGTGACTATTATAATTATATTGGTAAAAGTAAACCTCTTATTTACGTGTCGTGCTTATTTTAGTTTAATAAATATATGAATTTTTTAGGGTGTCAAAAAAATAATTGAATATTCACATCTTTTAAACATGAATAATTTTAATTTTTTTTTTGCAATTATTTCAAATCAACAAATTTTGAATGTTAGGATAAATGATATAAATTAATCCGTATATCTTTGAAACCATAAAATAAACGCATAAAATACTTTATTAAATTATTACAATCTTGGCAAAATCTCTGCAAGTTTCTACAATCCTACAAGATATCAAACGTACCTACGGATGTATATATATATATATATATATATATATATATATATATATATATATATATATATATATATATATATGTTATGTCGGATATTCTCACGGGTGTGATGTGTAATCGAAGGTTTTCGGACATCCCGTGTGTGTGATGTGTAATCGAAGGTTTTCGGACATCCCGTGTATGTGCTTTTTCCCTCTCAGGACTGTAAGGCAGCTGACGTTTCCGTGAAATCTCATTTACCATTTTCAAAGCTCACTGTATGGCATCTACGAGCGAACTGACGCCTGCGACTCCGGTGCTGTCGGTACCGTGTGCGCGTCGGATGCGTTCGTTTTCCGAATAGTTCCGGCCCATCAGGTCGCGAGACCTGCTGCGCGTCATCGGCCCTGTTACCAGTGTTTGTGGTTGCGTTGCCGAGTTGTAATCTGTTTCGTTACTAAGTGGTACTGGTTGATGTTTTGTAAGCACATTTTTCCCGTATTAGGCAAACGTTGGCTATCATCTCTGCTATTTAAGTTGTTGGGCCTCTTTGCAATTTCAATGGCTTCCCTTGTAACTCTTGTGGACAGGTTTTCACATCTCGATAGCATTTTTGTTCCCGAGAAATTTATCTTATGTCCTGTGTTTAACCAGTGTTGGGCCAGAGCAGGAGAAGTTGTTTTTTGCTTGACAGCGTTCATATGTTCGTCTCTTCTGGCGCTTATTTTACGGTTGGTTTGGCCTACGTAAGATGAACTGCATTCTCCTCATGGAATTTCGTACACTCCCTGGTTTTCTAGAGGGATTCTTTCTTTAGGTGTTGGCAAGAGGTCTTTTACTTTACGGTTTGTGGTGAAAATGGTTTCAATGTTGTGTCTCCTGAGAATTCTTGCGATCTTGTCTGTGGTGCCTCTACATAAGAAACAAAAGCTTTGCAGCTATTCTCTTGGTATTCGCGATTTTTTGGGGCCAAGTGTTTGTTTTTTAGTGCCTTGTCTATATGTTCTTTTTTATAACCGTTCTTTGTTAGGGCGTCTTGCAGTATGTTCTTCTCTTTGTGATAATTTTCTGGATCTGGATCAAAACCTGAGTAGAGCACATATCAGCGAAGTTTGCTCTTATTTAGCCTTTAAGCTTTCGTGCCTTTACCCGGAGTTATTCTGCCGATTGTGGTATTTCACAGTCGATCAGGATCATACACAGACGGAAATGAATGCTCTTGAACTAGAGCTTATGTTCTCATCCTCTTTCACTAATGAGACTAATAGGGTCGGCTCGTTCTCGTTGAGGGTAATCTCAGGGGAGGATAGCAATCTTGACTGATTTCAGATCAGCGGTATAGCTCTCATCAGTGTAGGAGGTTGCGGTGCCCTTGCCCGGTTTTTCTTCTTTGATTCTGGTTTTTGAGGTGAAGTTGCACCTGCCTCCTTCCGCTTAAGTTTTAATTTGTTCTTTTGGTCTATAGTAGCTTTATGTACTACCGCCTTCATTCTGATTTCTCCTGATGTTGACCTTTCATTGAGGAAGCGCAGATATCACTTTACTCCTGCTCCACCTAATCCTCGCCTCAGAGAATCGTCTCTGCCTCCCGGTTTTCTCAGTTCAGATGGTGGTGGCGAGCTTGTCTTCTTTTTCCCTTTCCTTTTTTTCCTTTCTACGGAGGGTTTTCTGCTTCATCAAGGAGATAGAGGGTGCAGAGAGGGTAGTTTTGCTCTCTTGGCCGGCCAATTAAGGCAAGCCCTTACGTCTTGCAGACACTTCAGTTACGACCACCAGCCTGCAAAACACGGTATCTACCAGGCGGGCTTCCGCGAAATAGGACCCCCACCCCTCGTCCTGTAACCCCAAATGTGCTACGGCGCATGGGAGAGAGGACCACCCTCTCCATGCCGTTGCTCTCGGTATGTGTAAGCAGGTCCTTAGTTTTCACGTCAAGGTCCCACAGAAAAGGGCTGTAGATGGGCTTCCTTGTTTTAGGGGGCGATGCAGTGGGTTTTAATAAAAGAACATTAATTTTACTAGCGTCTTGCACAGAATTGGTTTATTAGGGTGTTTATAGGATGAGTAGGAGCGATTAGAAATTATGCACCAATAACCAGACACAGAATTTTCATTTGGTTATTTACCGGCCTTTCCTATGGCTAACTCACATTAGATATGCTTGCCTAACCTGTGTTCCCGAGAACTAATGAGAAGCCGATTTGTTAGTAGTTGTACACTGCGATGAGAGAGATTTTTACCCTTTCCTGGTAACTTACATCTGAGCTAGTGCTTTGTTTCTTACTGTGCTGGCACATACTACATCTTCTTACGGCTTCTGTAAAATTGACTCAATTTTAGCGTAATTGTTTGGTTATTAAAAAATGCTCTCTCTGCATTATCACTGTCTATTTAGGTATTTTTTTGTTTTCCTTTTTATAAAAGATTTATAATTCTTTTTATTTTGTTCGTTTTATAAAGATATTATATATCCTGAAAAAATATTATGTCTGTAATTAAAAAGAAGTAATAGTGCTAGGGTTGCTTTGTAGTTGGTGATGTTAGTTCTTTTTTTAACTTCGTTATACCCGTATCTCCGAGTTAATTAAAGCATGCGCCTGCAATATTGTAAAGCAAAAGATGATCTTTTATCAAAAAGAATTTTGAAACATTTTTTTTGTATTTTATCAATTAGTAAACGTAACCTAATAGTACCAATTTTCATTAATAATAAATTGTAAGGGTTATTATTTCAAGTTTTTTCAGATAAAAAAAATACCATTGGAAAATTAAAGGATAGGGACAACTTTAAAGAAAGTTTGAAGGATCATGTCTGGCGAATATTTTCTTGTATTTTTATATTTATGGGTTCTTTGCTCAGCCAAATCCATTGTACTTTTTGTTAGAAAAGCCCTGAATTTTTAATTTTTCAAAAATATTAATTAGAAATAAAGTTATGCAAAAATTAGTTTAATAACATTGCAAAATAGAATTACGCCTCTACTAAATCGATCATAACTCGGATCGTAGAAATCCAGTAGAAGCCAATAAACGCTTAAATTGAAGATAGTTATTCAGACTTTTGAATGAACTTTGGTAAATATATTCTGATAATTAGTAACAAAGTTACAATAGTTTAATTTTGTAATTTTCTTTTAGTGATCGCTTTACGACAAGGTGACTAGCCGGTATGATTCTACGTCTCAAGACGAAGATTTTAAACTCTCAGGATTGCCTGGTCTTTTTTGTATTTACGGTAAAAAAAATACATGTGAGAATACGTTATCTTAATATCTAATTAATAATTCAATTAAGAATAACTCTTAATTTTGTAAAATTTGAATCACAACACAAATTATAAAATTAAGTAATTTTAAAGTGTTATTCGTGTTTTTGAATTTAGTTTTGTAATTGAAAAATCTTTTTATCCAAAGTAACTGAAATTTTAATAATATTTTTTAGCTTAAAGTTACATGAAAAGAATATTGATAAGGTTTTCATTTTTAATTATAAGTACAAAACTCCTATACTCCTTGGTTTATATATTTTCTAAAAGGAAAAAGGGTACCATATCGGAAATAAATCAAAAATTTTTATTGAGCCTGTATATATGTTCTTCTCCTTCTTTCTTCTTATATATAAGCAATTTGCTTGTTATTCTTCATCTCTTTGCCTGGTTTTTTCTTCTCCTTCTTTCTTCTTATATATAAGCAATTTGCTTGTTATTCTTCATCTCTTTGCCTGGTTTCATTGCGAGGGTATCCTCGTTTACGGGTTCTTCCGGTACTCCTACGTCCTATTGGTGATTTGTCCCTCGTGATCTTTACTATTCTGTCGTCGGTCATGCGGTTGATGTCTTCGTTCCGCCTGGGGTTGGTTGTCGGGTGAATTGAGTAGCCTGGTAACTGCCACTACTGGTCCCAAGCCCGCATAAAGGAGGGTTCCTGGGTCAGACCAGCACTCTACCTAGGGTAAAACAAAACACAATGCTCACAGAACCGGAACTTTGCCTAGAAACAGGACTGAATTACAGATGTATATATGTGACCAAATATAAGGAATGCTAATTAACAGTTTTTAAAATCGTGCTAATGGATATTCGAGTGCCCGCGCGGACTAGAGTGCGCCATGATGCGTGCTCGTATCCATCAGTGAATCTTCAAACAGGGATTACTCGGCAACCAAGTACCGTAAATACCAGAACCATATTGAATACTAATCTTTATTATTCCGTGAAGTTATCACTATGAAGAAACTTTATCCTATGAATTTTAGATGAAAATAACAGTTTTAAGCTCTTGTAACTTTGATTAAAATGTGGTTGTCGGACTGGCATTGTCTTTGTTTTTGTTTGCTTTTACGGCGTTTCGATTAGGTTGTATCTCTAATTATTATCAAGTATAAACTGGCGTTTACAGGCCTCTATTGTACTTCTAGAAGTTGAGTTATGAACGATTTAGTTAGTTTTGGCTGAGCAGGGTCCTCATAAATAGCCAAGATAATTGTTTATAGACATTTAAACAAGTAAATTGTTAATTACAAAAAACTGGCAGGTTTTGGGACTCATACCTTCAAAAAATCTATTATCCTGGCCAAAATATATAAAAGCCCAAAAGTGGCTGCGAAACTCTCCTCTAAAGGCCGACGGAGTTAGCCTCATATGAGGTGATTTTGAAATTTATTGTTAGTAGAGTTCTGACTACGTAGGAACCTTCAGATTGATAATAGTAATTATGTAGTATCTTATGTCTCATTTTCTTATTTGGGGAAATTTTTTTATTTAACCATTAAGATGCGAAAAAACAGTTTTTTCGAGTTCTGGGAAAAGCTATTACTTTTCAGAAAAAAAGTTTCAAAGAAAAGGTGCGTATTAAAAATACCTATAAAATTAACTTAGATAATTTGTTCGTTAGTTATTGCAAAACTACCTGCTAAAATGGCTGTTTTCGATTGTTTATAAACAATAGAAAAATCTATTGCATTAATTTTATACTGCAATTAAAGAAGCTTCTGGTTACATACAACAAATGTGCAAAATTTCATGTAAAAATATTCCATAGTTTTTTGTTCAATAAATTTGATTATAACTCTTTATGTTTCTTTTATTGTTTATTCTCAGTGATCTAGATGTCCTACAGTGGTCTACATGCACGTAAATAAAAGTTCCAGACTTGTTCTAACAATAACAAAAAAGAATGGAATGAATTCTTGATCATAAATTGTTGAAACAGATGAACAAATTTTTTTTTCATTGTAAATAAATAGAGTAACTCTTCGACAATTGTTGTTATCGGAATGCCGATAAGTAGACGCGATAACTGAGATTTTGACGCATATTCTGAAAATAAAATATTGTGTTCAACCACTAGAACCTGAAATAGTTTTTTTTCTCAAAAAATCGCTGCTTAGTAGTTTATTAACATTAAGGGATTATTTAAGTATGAACTCAACTATCCAATACGGCAACATTGCATATACATCATTCCTTGCCGTTTTACTACGTATAGTAAAAACTACCTTTTATCATTGATCGAGTTTTAATACTTAGCGCTTCCAATCCTCCCATATAAATGAGCCGTCGAATGTAAATATCTGTTTGCAATACTCGACAAAAAATACTCATTCGATCAGCATGGATCATACTACATGTGAAAAACACCATTTCACCAAGTTTCAAAGATGATTTCCTTTCCAATTTCATAGTTCAAAAAGCATTAGTGCTTATGGAACAAAATCCAGCTTTCCCATTCGTAGATTTTAACTTTAAAGGCGTGGCCTGAAAGTTACTACAAAATACGTCTATCACAAGCATCGTTCTTCTTGGATCCCCATTCTTCAGAAGCAACGAGCAACGGCCATGGCACTTACCAGATCCAGTACCTCCATACAACAACCACGATGATCTTTCTAAAGGCATCGTAGTCTTCGGAGAACGTCCAGTCTTTGACATTTTAAACATAAAATCACTTTTCGGGGTCTTTGGGCGTTTAGTAGCTATCACTTGCACTTAGATAGTGAAAAACCAAAGGTTCAAGAAGATTTTAAAGCGAAATGCAAACAAATTTGGATTAAATACTGTGTCTGAGGATTTCCCTTGTATAAAACATAGTGTTCAACATTCATCATGCTTTATGCATAGCCGACAAATGCTTATTTTTGGAAGCAAGCTTTACTTCAATTTCCGAAGTAAAACTATTATCATTCACTCCCCTTTTGCCCCGCTGTGCGAGAAGAAAGGTGAGGCGGCCAGATTCCCTATCTGGTCGGGTGGTTTAGGAGGGACTCTCACCGCACCCCCTTGCGTTGAGGTTCAATAGGGTAGATAATAACTTAGATACGGTTTTTACGTTCTAAATCTACTTTACTTCAACGACAAAACAGCGACCTGGTGGAAATGAACCATGATAGCGCTCGTTACAGGACCAAACATGCATCACGATACGGTCTAGCAAGATAAATTTATACTTGGAAACTCTTCACCTGAGATTGCTATGGTCCCTGCTTTATGAAGATATCGTATACTGTAGTGATTTTAGGAACAACATCAGACAAGTCTGGCGCTTTCGACGACTGACTGAAACCCGGCAAGCTCGATTCGACACGCGTTCAGCAACCAAAACGCGCACAATTTAATGCACTACGTCTTAGTATAATTCATCAATGGCTTTAGTAATATCGAAGTATTCCGTACGCGAAAAAGAATTACGGCACATCTCTAAAGTACCTGTTTAGAACCATAAATGACACCCGTCTTGTTTATATTTAATATAAACACATTAAAATGTTGCGTTTTAAATACAGCTTAATAGTTTGTTGCCTCCCAACACTTATTGATTAATTGCACAGTAAACGTAGCATAATTAGAAGCAGACAAATTTTGGAAAAACTTTTCAAGACAAAAAAGAATTGCCACTTTTTGAAAGCCTTTCAAATCATGCATCTCATTAAATTAGATGTTTATAGAGAAAGAAAAACTTTAGATACGCTATATAATAACAAATTTACACACTACGATGCACAAGGTCATGTGACCTACAGCCTTTTGTATGGAGTAAGTAAATGTATTATATTAGAGATATACTAAAGGACTTGGATCTATAAATATTTTTACACTGAATTGAATACAGATCTGCTTGTGTCATGGAAGTTATTTTTGCGTTACTTTCTAAAATATAACATTCTTTAAAATAAAAATCTGTCAAACTATGACATATTTTTGTAATTACCTGACATCAGTGCTATTCTAAATATAATTATATTTGACTTCAGCGCTGTCTTGCCGGTGCATTCATCAAAAGTCGCAGATCAAACAAGGCCAGGATTTTAAGCAAACTTTAAGGTTAATATTTCGTGAATACGACAGTTGTAAAGATATATTAAATAGCTACTTAATTGAATTTTTGAAGATGAGGCCCAACTTCAAAGGATAAAAGAACAAGACAAAATTAAATTTTAAATAGATATTTTTATTTCTCACAAAGTGGAGCACGTATCTAACAATTTTCATTGAATATGTTAACTAAGTACTTGTGTGCCAAAGTTGTTCAGATTTTTAAAATTTACCGCTGGAAAATTAGACTTGGAGACATTTTAAAAACCACTTTGCAGGCTCATATATTGCGAATTAAAGGGCTAAATAAAAAATGTTATATGGCTATTCAGTTTTACTTCACATATCTTTATGCAATAATTAAATGCACGTGCCTATAAAATTTCGTTCCAAAGGACGAAAAATTGGCAAATGTTTTATATTTTACCGACTTTTCAGAAATGAATTTTCAGCTTCTGGCAAACAGACACTGTTCATTTTCCAGCCATTCTTTATGTGTACTTTTATAGACTACCTTCAGTTTTTTATATTTTTTAAGTTAAAAATTTCGGGAAAAGGAAAAATGACATTAATTTTTATATTTTGGAAAAAGTAAACAAGCCAAATTTTGGAAAGGTTAGAAGAATTTCCACTCAAATATCGTAACACAAATATGGTTAAGTAAAATTTACATATGTCCAAAAACTTTTCTTCATCCTTCTGCCCTTATATATTGTAGACTAATAGCAAGAGAATTTTGAAAAAAGAATTTGAGTTATGAACTATACATTAAACAATAATTGTTTGTGGCGCAATATATGATATAAATTTTTAGTATATGAAAAGGAAATCTACACTTTCAGTGCTTGTAATATAGATGGTAATAAATTCCAAAAAATACTCTAACATGGTATTATAATATTCCAGTCATATAGAAAATTTTTTTGAGTGGTATAATTACATTTAGTAAATCTACAAATTTATTGCTCATTAGGAGCATGAGTCCAATTAGCACTCCAAATAATACTGACTAAAATGGGCGGAAAGCAGCTTTTTTCGTCACACTGTCGGTTTCCAAGGAAATTAATTAGTGGAGAATCATATAGTTCAATTTCAAATAAACCTGTTACTCAACACACAAATTGAAGAAGCGACCGAAGATGCCAGATTTCCGATAAATTTAATGCCAAAATTTTGATATATGATGGTTGCTTGTATATTTCGTAGTCCATGAGTATATTTCTATGAAAATCAAAAGAAAATTTGATACAAAATTCTTAAAAGCATCTTGAACAGGGACCCAGTTACTCTTAAAGATATATATTTTTTAAAAATAAATTGATGCATTTACTTAATTATGTAATGTAAAAAAAGACACCAAGAAGTTATATATAAATAAAATACATAGTTATTGTGATTTCCATATATATAAATATAGTATTCAGTGAAATTAGTTAAGTCTCCTCCTTTGGCTTTTTTATATCTTACCTAGTTATCTTGTTTTGAAAAAACTTGGGAATAGTTTAATAAATGTTGCAATGGTCAAGAATTAACTAAGAAAATACCTATTTATAATTATAAATAAATCGTCTAAAAGTACCTGGAAATAACTACCTGTTAACAAAAGATTATTTTTAAGAGAAATCCAGAAGTTTTCTAGAATTTGGTAATTATCTTACTTTTGCAAACAATAAACATATAAAAGCTGGGATCAATGAGCATTTATGGCCTCATAAAATTATTAAATTCAATTTTCTATTATCCCTTTCGAAGACTTTTCGTAGAATTTGAATATAAATTAAATCGTAAACAAATCACTGACAACATAATTGCCTGCTGGCTTGCATACGTGAGGTAAATTTTCGATGACATTTTTATCCCTGCTTCACAAATTATTTTATATTGTTCATTTTTGAAGTCGACTATTTTAAAATTGCTTCTAGGTGGATTATATTTTTTTTCCATATCATTATTATTTTATTTATGTATCTTTGTGTTCCATTTCGTTTTAAACTAGTTAAGAGTGAAGGTTATTTGATAAAAGAACTTAAAGAAGTTTTATTATTTATTAGATTAATAATAACACTGACTCACTGACTTACTGTTATTTTTTGAGAAGCAAAACAGCTTTTAAAGTTCTTGCATCAGTAGAAATTGCGTGTTTGAGTTTTTTAGTAAAATGCATTCTTAAAATACAAAATTCATTGAGATAAATTCACAGTTTAAATTACAAAATTTGTAGTTTAAGTGTAAAGGTACACAATTAAAACTTAAGTTTGGCAATGTTGAATATTTTGCAAGCTAATCACAATATTTTATTACGAAACTATATACTTTGACTTTACGAATGGAGAGATTTCTTGTCGTTTCATTCTTGCTGTAGGTGTGGTATTTAATCTAACTAAACATTATATATGACGCGTTCTCTCTAGCTTACAAGGAAACATTCTAAAGACCAAAAGCACAAAAAATTTGCAAACGTTTGCAAATGAAATCAATCTTGAAATATTTTCAGTGGAGACGTAAAGAGGTCTATTGGGATATTCAAATTCATCATGTGAAGATATTCAAAATCTATTTCAATATCCATTTCTTCAAAGGCGATTTCGCGTTCTTCTTTAAGGTGCGTATAAAAATGGTGAGACGAGCACGTGACGAGTATGCGGCGAGCCTGCAACGAACCTCTTTAATCTCTGCGGTTCGAACCCTTATCTTCGACGCCCGGCGCCAGAAGAGATTAATAGCGTCTGGCCGGTGTAAACCAATAAAGGGTAATATTTAAGCACCTTTAAGGGTGCGTATAAAAATGGAAAGACGAGCGCGTGATGAGAATGCTTCGAACTTTCAATGAGACTCCTTTGAAATATGCCGATTTCTATTCTTATCGAGGGCCATCGTCGGCAAGTTTCAAACGAGATAGTAAATGCAGTTAGAGCACATGAAGTCAATTTTTTATAGTTCTATTGTTTTCGATAAAGTAAGTTATTGTCTTACAACTTTCAGTGCTAGCTAACTGTTGAAAATGTCTACTTTTACTCCAAAATTTTGTATAGGTGTTTTGCATTTAAAATCCAAGACAATACTTTCAAATGTGCAAAATTCACTTGTTCAACCAAGAACTCTGATGAGGGTGCGTAGTTTGTTTTCGAAATGTGCTGACATAACGGGTCTTATCGAATCTATAACTTAGAGGTGAATTAAGGAAAGGAAAACTGGAACTGTGTGCGAGCCTAAACTGTCTCCTAGAAGAAAAAACTTATACGAATGCTTCAAAAACATACTAAGAAGACAAGTTCACGAATTATATCTTAGAAGATAAAAAGCAAGTACTGATAAAGTTTTGAAAGCTGTGAAACAACACGAGAATGTGCTTGGCATGGAAAAAATCCAATCCATAGAAAGTGCTGACAAAAATAAATTTCTCCTTGGGAAATTCAAAATGGAGGTAATACAGAGAAAATACTATATTAGACAAGACATTATTTGCGGGACATTATAAACTACCACAGAGAAGGCAAAAATATTTTTTATCTGGATGTAATCTCTCTCTGTGAAGGACACATAGTACAAAAATGTATGAATATAAGAATATGACAATATTTCGTAACGCATTCTTAGATCACATAATGGCATTAAATAAGAAGTTGGCTGCCGGGTGTTATGCGGTACGAACAGTGTCAAGGGAATTAGATTCAAATGTGGCTAGAACAGTGTATTTTTCGTTGATTGAATCTCATTTGAGATACGGAATTGCATTTTGGGGATTCTGTAGTCGGCAGTTATTAAATTCGATTCTTGTCTTACAAAAGCGAGCAGTGCGTTATTTAATTAATGCAAAAATGAAGGAGCATTGTAGGCCTTTATTTATTCAAGACAAAATGTTAACAGTGATAGGCATTTTCATTTTAGAAATAGTGGGACTGATTCATAAAAAATATAAAAATTATTCAACTCCAAACCCATATAATACACTTAATGATGGCTTGGCATTGCCCATTCCCAGAACTACTCTCACTAAACAGTCTATTATTTTTGAGGGAATTAAAATATATAACAAAATTCCTCTAAAGTATAGAAAGAAATATTATGGACGATAAATTGCTTAGGAAAAAACTTAAGGGCTTTCTTGTGACACGACCGTATTATTCACTGGAAGAATATTTTGCTGACCATTTTTAACAAGGTGTGTTTGTGCTTTCAAAATGGGTGTAATGGTGTATTTTTATGGCTATTTTTGTCTTGTTTTACTTTATTTTATTTGACTGTAAACTTTTAAATTAATTTAGTAGACATTTATTTTATTTTATTTTAGATACCTGTTTTGTTAATTATATACTTTTGTTTATTTACACTGTTTATTTTGATTACTGACTTTAATCAAGTGTTTGTTGTTATTATTGATCTAAGTTTTTTTTAGTTTATTATTGTCACAATTTCTTGTGTTGCATGCGTTTTTGTTTATATTTATTTTTAACTTTTTGTTCTGCATAGTGCTTTGTTAACAAGATTGATTTCTTTACAACAATAAAGCTTATTATTACTATTATTATTAAGGGTTGTCGACTGATTTAAAACCCTTACTCGGTAAGGGCAGCAAATTCATTATAACTCATATTGGAGATGTTAATGGATTTATAGGAGTTTTACTGCAGTTCGAATTGAAATCTACCAAAGATTACCGTGAATAAATGATGGCGGATATCTTTTAAAAATATTTTTCTCAAATGATACAGTTGATTCCCGAGAGGTCTGTTATAGTTTTGGATAATGCCAGTTATTATTCTAGACTAGTGTCTAAAGTTGTCAATAACATAGTTATAAAAATGATTAGAAATTGGTTATCAAAAAAACATATTCCCTTTACGAACGATTTGCTAAAGAAAGAACTTTTAAAAATTGTGAACGAGAAAGAAAGACAATCTAAGAAACATGTGATAGACAAATAGGCTAATGAACATGGAAATGTTGTGCTTCGAGCACCACCATACAACTGTTAATTAATATCCATTGAACTTATGGCCCTATTTTGTTTAATAAGTATTCAAAATTGATAGGAGACATTCTGGTAAAATTTTTGTATTGTCCGCTACTATGGTGGAAATTAAAATCGGCTGAAATTTCCAATCCTGAGCGTACATAGGATCGTCGATGTTCTCGTTTTTTGTTTAATAAACTTGATAATAATAAAACCTCATTGCATAAAATTAATATAGCTGCCGTTTGTTCTTCATCGTCACATATGGCAGGGCAGGTTTACTTTCTTCGCTCACTTTCTATTAACTAAAACGTTCTTGAAATATTTGCATGGTGTACTAGATTTCAACAAAAACTTAAATATATTTTTTTTCTTTACCCTTTATTGGTTTACACCACCCAGACGCTATAAATCTCTTTTGGTGCCGGGCGTCGAAGAAGGGTTCGAACCGGCAAAGATCAAAGAGGCTCGTTGCAAGCTCGTTTCAAGCTCGTTGCATCTCGACACGGGCTCGTCACGCGCTCGTCTCGCCATATTTATACGCACCTTAAAATCTCCAATTTGACTTGAGCAGTAATGTGTAAATTTTATCGCTTGTAACTTTAGAAATATGAACTCTTTTTTATATAGTTTTTATAAAATTATCTTTTTATGTTGATTTGTACTTTTTAGCCGACTTCTAAAAGAAGGAGTTTCTCAATTCGTCGACTATGTATTTTTTTATGTATGTACACCGATTACTCTGGAATGGCGGCCCGATTTGAATAAAATAATTTACGTATGTTTAGGAAGTTACTACCGTGGTCCCATATTTTTTTGAACGAAATTGGTGCAGTAAAATTTAAGATGGCGCTTACAATATGGCTGCCAAAAAAGTTAATTTTGTCCGATTTTCTCCAAAATTGGCATGGAGGAATTTTCGGAGACGTACACAACGAACCTGAAATTATTTTTAAAAATTAGATTCAATATGGCGTGCAAAAAAATTTAAATTTACCCGATTTTCTCCAAAATTGATGTAGGGGAGTTTTCGGGGTCGCACATAACGAATACAAAATATTTTTAAAAAATTCAATATGGCGGACGAAAAAATCAATTTTGTCCGATTTCTCCAAATTTGGTATGGGGGGTTTGCGAGGATATATATATATATATATATATATATATATATATATATATATATATATATATATATATATATATATATATATATAGATAGATAGATAGATCAATAAACTTTTTCTTTAAAAAAAACACATACCATGGGGTACAATATGTAGTGCATATGACGTAATTTGTTTATAAAAAATGAATGCATAATGAACACTTGGTATAGTAATATTTGAATTCCTCTACTCACATGACATCGGTTAAATAAAAATGGTCCAAATTGCTCAATTCTCTTTTCAATTTTTATTCATGTTGCCGATAATGTAAACATGTAAACATATTTTTCCGAAAAATACTCGGAAAGAAGAAGTTAATGGTTCAAAATCAAGCTCTCTATTGTTCACAGATTTACCGTAAAGACCTGTCAACAGTAACAGCTTGTATCTCGAAATTTTTTTTCCAAAAATGCGTCTTTTCTGTGTATTTTAAATCCATATTTAAAAAAATAGGAGAGATATTCGATTTATTTAAAAGCAACAAATTGTCGATGATTTTAAACAATTGCTGAGGAAGCCCTAATGATCCGATATTAATTAAAAAAAAATATTTGGAGGAGTTCAAGTACGTAGGTTTTATTTTAGGGCTCAAATTTGAAAAATTTCCTATTTTCTGGAAAAAAATTGTATTGCAAAATTATTTTACAAAAATTATCGAATCGAGTTTTACGGAATTTGGTATGTTGTTTTATCATACTATAAAGTTCCTTAGGGAAATGTAAGTAGTCGAAAAAAAATTCGATAAAAATTACTTTTTTTGGCCTTTTTTTAATTATTACTATTTCACAACAAGTATAATCAATTTTGAGGTTTTCAAGTAACCCTATCTTGTAGAAAAATTTTTCCCCGTTCAACTTTCTTCCAAAATGATTACTTCCAAAGTTACAAGAAAGAAATAAGAAAAAAAAACTCGTTTTTTCATTTTTTCTACAATTTTTTGTTAATTATTAAATTCTTCACAACTTTTTGAGAGAAAACATATCGTAATTATTACTTTATACGTTATTCTGGAGGTTTTAGAGCAAAAATTAGCGTGTCCCCTCTCACGGCCAGCCCAAAACCGAACCTAATTCTTAATTCAAAACTTTTATATAAAAAAGAACGACCAAAGTAGGATAAACATTTCATAAAATTTAATCTACTGTCATATTTTAACAGACAAATACTGGTTATTCCAGATAATTCCAAAAAAAAATGAGGAAATCAGAGAGCGACAGAGATGGTAGATGTAGACTGTATTCAATAGGTTGGTTATATTTTTGAATAAAAAAATACAAATAAAATCAATGTATATTAAGAAATACTTTTTAAGTTCTTCACCTACCTTAATTTCTAAAATTCTTGATCTTCTATTTAGCTCTGGACATACGTAAGCATGTGAGATAGTGCGAATTGCGGAACGGCTTCTGTACATGGACGTACGTCTAACATTGCACTTCTTATACTACTCTTGCTTTGTCAGTAGGAATTTTCTGCTATCAATTCGCATTTTAATTGACAAAAAAAGTTTAGTCCGAGTATGTTGTATATAGCGAGACAAATAAATAATAAAAATTAATATTAAATATATCGCTAACCAATAACAATATTTTTAATAAAATAAGCCACAATTTTATATTTTCTAAGAGAGTTTAAATTTAAAATAAAATTTGTTCATTTATTACATTTAGCGAATTTTTTGTCGTTGGTTAATGATCATTTCGTCGCTCATGTGCAGTGCAGCATCTTGCCCTCGCTAGGATTGACTCAATGAAGTTAGATTCAATTTTATAACTTAATTTATTTCAAAAGTTTATTTATTACAAAAGTTATAAACTTCCACATGTCCTTCTCCAACCAAGTGCCAATTTCAAAAAGACACTAAGAAAAGAGGCTCTCAACAAATTTATGATACCTGACTAGCTATTATGTAGAATCAACAAGTTTTCATAGTATGACCAAATGTATTCTACAGGGCGATTCTCCGTAAATTTATCGATCGATTGTGGGAAAATTATTAATAGAAAAAAATCTGAAAATTTGACAGTGTACTTAACGTGCATGGGGGGCAGCCAGCTAAAATATTTTTAAAATGGCGGCACTTCCGGTTATACCGAAAGTAGATGTCAACTTGCTTATTTTAAATAGAACACCCTATATATTATTGCATTTTTAATTTCTACGGTCACTAGACATATTTCGTGTATAATATTCAATACTTAAGTGTCACCGTTGCGAACATATTTAAATTTTTATGTCAAAAATGACGTTTGCGGACCAAAACTTAACTATAATTTTTCCTATAAGAAAGTATTTATTATTTAAATTGGTCAGTTTTCTTGTAGATGAAGATCAGTTTTAGTAGTCTTTTTATGATATTTTGAAAGTTATTAGTACAGAGTAGTCAAAAGACAAGAATAAAATTTATATTTAAAAACTCAATTTTTTCAAATAGAAAGCACCTATTTTTATAACGTTATAATATTAAGCATTTAAAATAAAGATAACTTTGTATAAGGTTGTCTATTCCAAAAATTCTAAAAATGCTATACGGGTTTTAAGTTTTGTTATTAGCTGGCCATGACGACAAGTCGTGGCGAAAATAAAACAACCGAACCGTACAGAATTATCACTGTTTCTTGCCATTTGACATTCATTAATAATAATCATACCGGGGCTATTAAATTACACGCACGAAGATTATTTAAACTTATTTTGTTATTTATGAAGAATATGAGTTATTTCAACATGCGATACATTCGCGATCTGATATTCGAAGAAACAGACACCAACACTATCAACTGTTAAAAAGATTATAAAAAACTTCAAGAACTTTGAATCTATAAAAACTAAAATAATTAGAAACAAACCAGTTGTCAATAAAATAAAGTTGCAAAAATTATTTGAATAAATGTTCAAATTGACACCCTTGAACTTCCAAACATTTTTTGCACCTGAGCAGGAACTCATCATGGCTTCAAATGCTGTTCTGACGCGCTGCATGCAACCTTCCATAGTAATTAATGCAGTGTTGTATACTTTATTTTTGATTTTCCCTCAAATTGGCTTCCCAGAGGGAGTGTGTACTGCTAACTGTCTAAGTTCTGAGATAATAGACAAATTAAATGTGAATAAGAAAGTCACTGCCGTGTTCATAGACTTAGCCAAGGTTTTTGATACCGTGTCTCATGAAAAACATCTGGAGATCCTGGAACTCTATGGAGTGCGGGGCAGGGTATTGGAAGTCTTTAGGAGTTATCTTTCTAACAGAGAGCAGTTTACAAAGGTCAATGGCTGCCTTACTGTAAGGTTGGGGGCGCGAAGTAGGCAAAAATGTAACCCATTCTTGGCTATCCATTGCTCACAAAACAAGTTTTGCAGATGATCATGTTGATAAAATAGATTTCTGTGATCAGCCAGCAGTTATCTAAATAGTTCACTTCCAAATTTCTCAAGATATCGAAGTAGTGCTCACCTATAAGTTAGAAAACGTATTTTGTATCTAGCAGTCTTCAAAAATGGCTAACTTATCATTCAGATTATCTTGGTCGAATTCTAGGGCGACTACGCTGTCATTTCTTATACCACAATATACTTTAAACTGCCAAGACTCTTGAAAATGTAATTCTCTAAATGGATGTACGTTTGAGTCGCTCCAATAGTGGGAATTGCGTCGATTAAACAATACATTTTTTGTGAGTTTGGCTTTGTCCGATCAAACAATCTTATCCAAAAAACCAGCATTTTCTTGTGACCGAAGTAAAATAAAATGACAGAACTCTACTCCTCGTGGAAAATCAGTGCCTTTTAGATGTTGTACTATAGAATATACATAGAGATGAAAATTGTGTTTCCATAAAATCCTTAAAATTAATGTTTGAGAGAATCCAGGCTCAAATGCTACTTACCTTGTAGATATTGTTCGATATGCGGCGAAATATCCTAAAATTGTAGTTTCAATATTTTCATTATTAACAATTGGTTAATTTCTACTTCTTTTTGCTTTTATGGATCCAAAGTTCTTGAAGTTCTCTGTAATCCTTTTAACAGTTGGTGGTGTTGGTTTCTGCTGCGAATGTATCGCATGTTCTTGAAATAACTCTATCACATGCTCCATAAATAATAAATAAGTTTGAATAACTTTCGTGCATGTAATTTAATCGCTTCGGTATGATTATTATTAATGAATGTCGAATGGCAAGAAATAGTGACAATTCTATAGGATTCGAATGTTTTATTTTCGCCACAACTCGCAATTATGACCAACTAATAACAAAACTTAAAAGTGGTATAGCATGTTCACAATAGAAAAATGTTGAATTGCTAATATTTTGAAAATTGCAAATATTTAGCATAGACAACCTTATACAAAGTTGCCCTTATTTGTAATGCTTAATAAATTATACAAATAGGTATATATAATAGATATAAAATATAATGTGAGAGAAACTAAAATTTTCTCTGACAAATACGATAATTTTAACCGTATTGTTTTTTTAGCTATAGGTACCGTATTTTTTTAAATTAAACTTCATAGTTTAGAACAAGTATCTATTTTATTCGAATAACCCAAAGCAAGAGCCTCTCTGTGGGGATTAAGCCTTCCCGGAGTTACCAGTTTATCAATTTTAAGCTACAGATGAAGCCCTCAATTTGATCATTCAGCAGTAGGAGTAATTGAGGAAGTTGTGTTATGTATTTTACAATAAGTGTATTTATTATTAAACCTAGGCACTTTGGATTATTCCTAGACTGAAAATCATTTTTGATTTTGAAAAAGTTATTGATTCGCGAATCTAAACGTATGTACGTTGTGAGCTCCGTAAAATTTTATGGTTTTAAGTTGGTTTAAAAGCGAAATATTAGATGAATGAGACATGGTTGCATTCGCAAAAGCTTGAACTTTTGAAAATATAAAAAATATCATCAATTCTTTACCGATTAACTACAAAAAACAGAAAAACGTAACATAATTTGTTAGCAGGTTAGAAATAAATTTACATTTGGATGAACAACAAAAACTATTTTGTATCTTATCACTCTTTTTTTTTCTCATAACAAACGAAGCAGTGTGCACAAATCCTGACTTAAATATTTAAATCTATATTGCATTTTGAATGATGGAGTGTCACGTGTGTAATAAAAAGGAGTCGCGCTAAATTTATCGTTCTTGAATTGCGATGGATGTACTAGCTCGATTTGCGTAAAATGAGGTGGATTAACTTCAGAGATCTAGGTATTGGAGCTTAAGGGTGGCAGAATTATGAAATTTTACTCTCCAAAATGCCTTCGTTGCAGCAGACTATTAACGATAAAATGACGATAATTGAAGGCAAAGAAGAAATTACTGGACTGATACGACAAAAATTAGAAGACATATAGAAAAAAATCTAGATACTATTAAAAAGCAAACTTTTCCGTCATTCATTGAAGTTCTCCAAAAACCAAAAATTATTGAAAATATTCGGAGTTTGATAATCAGACCAAAAAAACATCAGTGTTGAAATAACAAAAAGGGACCTGCAGAAAAATATAAGGCCTTCAGATTTAAAATACAAAAGATATAAAGAATGGTGGTGTAATTATAAAGTGCTTAAGTATGGCAAAAAACTATTTTCGGTGAATGCTCTTTAGGACTATTTAACAAACTGATAAATATAAAAAAAATGTTTATACAATGCGACAAATATCTAGTTTATGAGGACCTAAGTATACTACGCTGTTTTAAATGTCAAGAATACTATCATAATAAAATTTTTATAAAAAAAATTGAACCGACTTCTAAAAGTGCGCTAAAAAAAATAACTATAAATTTTTATATGAAATTGAAATTTTTGAAGTCGGCGCCAAACTAATATCTGACAAAATAGGATGCGTATAAACAGATTGTGATTGCTATCTTACCTTAATTTGTATATATTAGTACTTATTTATTTCATTTAGAAGTAACTTGGCGCGGACTTCAAAAATTTCAATTTCATATAGAAATTTATAGTTATTTTTCACTTTTTAGCGCACTTTTAGAAGTCGGTTTAATTTTTTTTATAAAAATTTTAATTTTCGATTTTTAGTTTCGAGTTCATAATGACATACATAAATTATTTGAACTAAGTACTAATCGAGATTAGTGTACCTCGCAATGACTCCAAGGTGGCAAAAAAGTACCCATTTTATCCAAAGTTGTAATCACCTTAAAATGAACCACTAAAATTTCTTTGATTCTTAGAGTTCTACAAATATCAGTGAAATTGTATCAGACAAATATTTAGTCTGCCATACTAAATCCACTATCTTAAATTTTAAATTAATTTTAGATTGGTAGTAGAGGTCTCAAAAGCTTCCAATATAGATATTTAAAGAACTTGAGACGTAAATTTCTTAGCTCGATATATTTTATACTGCATATTGAGTTTATATACGCTCCAAGAACCCGGCAATATCAATTTTAAGCAAAATCGGAAAACGTAAAATTTTCACTCCCTCGTATTGTATCTTGTCAACCTAATATTGTAAAAAATTAACTTCATGTTCGTAATACACATCCCCGAAAATACCCTAATACCAAATCTGATAAAATGCAAATAAGGTAAAATTTTCAACAACGCCATATTTAATTTTTTTTTAATAATGTCAGATTCGTAATGTGCGACCCCAAAAACTCCCCCATATCAATTTTGAAAAAAATCGAACAAAATTTATTTTTTATCCCTCATATTGGACACGTCATATTGAATTTTTAAAATAATTTCAGATTCGTTATGTGCGACCCCGAAAACTCCCCCGTACCAATTTTGGAGAAAATCGAACAAAATTGATGTTTTCGTCTGCCATATTAGATCCGCCATATTGAATTTTTTAAAAAGGATTTTAGATTCGTCATGTGCGACCCCGAAAACTTCCCCGTACCAATTTTGGAGAAAATCGAACAAAATTAAATTTTTTGTCCGCCATATTGTCAGCGCCATCTTGGATTCTACTACACCAATTTTGTCCAAAAAAATATGGGACCACCGCAGCAACTTTCTTTACATAACGTAAAAAATTTCTTTCAAATCGGTGCCGCCGTTCCGGAATAATCGGTGTACATACATAAAAAAAAAACATACATACTCGACGAATTGAGAACCTCCTTATTTTAGAAGTCGGTTAAAAATACAGATTGTCTCAATAAAACCGTTTGTGAATACTGTAGTGGAGAACATGAAACGCAAGTTGTCAAAAAATACAAAAAAATGCAATAATTCCATAAAGACAAATCCCAAATACAAACTTTAGCACTGTGTGGAGCATGAGGCAAGCAGTTTGGACTGTCCATCATATCAGTATTTATTAAGAATATTAAAAAGCAAAGTTGACTATGGTGGAAATAATTGTTTTTAATCATCAAGTGAAATATAAACTTACATATTTTGTATTTGGAATGGACGGTATCCTAAAAAGTAAATATCTAATATATGGAGGGAGTCTTTTTTCACTTTAAGGTGTTTTGTGATTAAAGAACTAAACAATTGTATATATCATGTAGTTCTCTATTCGCTAATACTTTTAAACCTTTTATCTATTTTTAATATTTCAATTGTATTTTTCAACCTCCAGAGGATACGATTCTGCAACAATTAGAATTGGCGAGTGGAGATCTGCTTCATCTCAATATTAGGAGGATTCACAAGAATTTTGATCAGATGTAGTTGCTTATTGAACAGTTTAACCTTTATTTCTGTGACATTACTGTTTTAAGTGAATGTTTCAGAATTACGGCTATAGATTTATATAACATTCCTCGCTGTACGGCCCATTACAATGATGGAAATGTCAACAGGAATGATGAAGTTGTTATATATGTTAAGTCCCACATTGATGCTGAGATTTCACACGTGGAGCTAAGAGAAAATAGAGTTACTTTAAAATTAGAAAATATGAATTTTGGTGTGTCTGCTCTCTACTGGTCACCTACGATTGGTGATAATTTATTCATTAATGATTTAGAACATTATTTTGGAGAATACATATCGAAAAATATTGAAATTTTTACGGGGGATATTAATATTAATATAAAAAATAATTAGCGTCAAATAGTGAACGAATATCTTTTATTAATCGGGCGATATGGATTCATTTCTTATATTACTTTACCTACACGGGTAAACTCTTGCCTCGACCATATTTTTGTGAGAAATAAGTTAAAACGTAAGAACGTGTCCTTCAATTCTTTTAGAATGGACACAGATGTAACAAATCACCTACCGGTGATGCTTAATATATGTACCGATGGGAGTAAAATTGCTACTGAATTAAAAACATATATTCATGAACACATAGATTATAATAAACTAAAGCAAGAAATCTGTGTGAATTGGCAAGAGGTTTTACACACCCCTGATTCTGACTTGTCTACAAATATTTCCGTTTATACTTATACTAATATATAACTGCACTACTAAACGATATCTTAATAATAAGAAACATAAAAAAATAAAAGAATTGATTTCTGTAGGATTGGTGGTATCAACTAAACATAGAAGTAAACTAATAAAAAGTTATCAAATAATTTTAGCATTGAATCAGAAAATAAATACAAACATTACAGGAATATATTAAACAAGTTTATAAAAAAAATTAATTACTATAAAAATATTGAAAATAACAAAAATAACATGAAAAAAATATACGAAATTATGGATGATGCCACAAATGCAAAAAAAAAGAAAAATAACTTTCCTGATTTTAAAGAAGTTGATAAAAATGAAGAAGATTCTACTGATAATATCATCATGGCTAATTTTGTAATGATTATTTCATAAATATTGGCGTTGAGATGGAGAAAAAATTGATATTCCACCAATCTCTTGCAATCTTGCGAGTAATGTAAACAATTCTATGTGTTTGTACCCAGTGACAGATAACGAACTTATTAAACAAATTTTCTCATTAAAAAATGATAGTGCCCCCGGTAAGGATAGTATTAGTGCTAAAACTATTAAATTTACACATTAGGAAATAATTTAACCTTTATCTTATATCATTAACCTTATTTTTAATATAAATAAAATACCAGCTTGTTTTAAACAGTCAATAATATCCCCACTTTATAAAACAGGACCCAAAAACAAAATAGAAAATTACCGTCCAATAAGCCTAAAAAATAACCTTGCTAAAATATTTGAGAAATGTCTAAATGATCGACTCGTAAACTTTCTAAAACTGAATGGCATATTGTCGGGAAATCAGTTTGGCTTCCCAGAGGGAGTGTGTACTGCTGACGCCATATATGGTCTGAGTTCTGAGATAATATGCAAATTAAATGTGAATAAGAAAGTCACTGTTCATAGACTTAGCGAAGGCTTTTAATACCGTGTCCCAGGAAAAAGACCTGAAGATTCTGGAACTCTATGGAGTGCGGGGCAGGGTAATGGAAGTCTTTAGGAGTTATTTTTCACAGAGAGCAGTTTACAAAGGTCAATAGCTGCCTTAGTGCGCCACGGAGAATTCAGATTGGTGTTCTATAGGGGACCATTTTGGGACCAATACTTTTCGTGACCTACATTAATGTTTTGTTGGACTTCAATATCCGTAAATTCATTTATAAATTTTATTTGCTGAGGGAATTCTTAAGTACAAAACTATATAGTTGTATACAAATCATTAGTTTAATCAAGTTTGAGGTATAGTTTGGTTGTGAGTGTGTGTGTGTGTGTGTGGGGGGGGGTATTTATAAAGGTGACTTAAAGCCACTTATTGTTGTACATAAATATATCTTGAAAATTATCTATAAAAAAAATATACCTAACCTTCAAACTTACTATTTAATGAGAACACATGCAGCTTAGATTGTTTATATGTACAATTAGTATGTTTATATTACCATAAATCGAATAAATTGAAGCATCTTATTAATCATAACTATTCCATCAGGGCAAATATGGGTAAAAACTTGGTTATATCTCGAAATAGATAAACTATTAATTTAAAATTTAATGACTATTTAGTCCCTAAGTACTACAACATTTTACCAGTAGAAATACGTAGTATTAAAAGATTAAGTCTTTTTAATAGTAAGCGTAAATCATAGATTGTAGAAAATTATCAAATCATCAAAACAATACAAGAGGGCTTGTGAGAAAATTACCATATGGGATCTGAAATGTAAATCTTGTTTATTCTATAAATTCAAGCAAATAAGCATTGTGTGTGTATGAATATATGAAATATATTAGTATATAGGTGTGTATGTAAGGATGCATATTCCTGTTGGGTATTTCTGTTGCACATGCATACAGCTATACTAAATAATAAGCTACTATAACATGTGTAATGTGATTTTTGTTGTAATAATAAAAAATAAAAAAAATAAATAATTTTGTTTTACTACTGAATCCGCAAAAATGGTGAACTTTCTTTATTTTCGGGATAAGACAATTTCTTTTACGTATTACAAAGCTTTATCCTTAACATCCCTATATAAGCATTCATTTGTTGACATATGTAATACAAATTACGACAATATCATAAGCAAAACAAAGCTGGCCGACTATAAAATTTAAATTTCATGGAAACTATATCGGGTTTCAATTTTAAATCTTCTTAGTGAATTTGGCTGAAAATATTTTGTGACAATAAGGCTTCATTGGAGTAGAAGTGTGTCTATACTAAATATAATAAAAATGCGATTGTGATTTTATGGATTAACTGTATTTTGTAATAATATTATAAAAATTTTATTCTGTTTTGTGTAGTTGTGTTTATTAACGAAATAATATTTATATGCTAAAACTATTTAAGCGATAAAATAACCCTGCATCCGACGCCTATGGCGATGATTAAAATACCTTTTAACACTTCGCACTTCCAGATATCTGTTTTCATCTGACTCAAATAGTCAATTATTTCGATCGATATTTTTTAATATAAAATTTTTAACCCATTCCTATGGAAAATATATGTGTTTGAAAGATTTTGTGAAATACACCGGACTAAAGAACTCATGTAGTTTGCACAAAAAAAAAAAAAAGATAAAAAATTATTGATTATTCGGCCTAGGTTTTTAAATACACTTGAAAAATGAATAACTTTAACACGTTTAATGTAAATATGTGTTGTGAATCGATGACGCCTACTTACAGTAATGGAACTGCACCTCCTCATCATATGACGTCATATGGAACGTGTAACAATTATGGTTTGGATTTAATACCAGACCTGGACATTCAATATGAAGAATTAGTGCAAGTAAGTTAAAACAAGCAAATGGTGAGTTTATAGTTAACACGTTGCTATATAGGTTCATTCAGCTTCTAAGATAATTTCATAGTAGATAATACCGTAGACAGGGATGGAACAACAATTGAAGATGGCGAAGGGCCCACATATTTTAGTTAAATAAGCTTATTTAAAATGAATGGGAAAATGATCCAAAAATATAAGAAAACTAGTTCATAGTTTCAAAAATTCGTATTTAATATTTAGCATTTAAACTATTTCAACTGAAAATAACCGTTATGATCCATAGGAAAATCTGAAAAATTTCTTTTACATTTTAAAAATAATCCTGCAAACTAAAAGATCTGAAAAAAAGTCACTTAGAGATAGCCTGTTGACATTTAATCAACCTTTTATCATGTACCGTTTCAAGATTCCTATAAATGCGCTCCATTTTATAAAGCCATGTATATAATGTACTTGTCTCTTGTCTTATGTTTTAGGAGTTCCTGAAAATAAATGTACCATTTTTTTTTCACAAATTATTATGAGTTATCGAATCGGTTGAAAAAATGTCTCATTATTGTGACTCAATCAGCATTGTTTATTCTTTTAGTACTTTTTTTAGGATCCTAAAATCTATCAGCCGCTGGATCTCCTGAAATTAGAAAACGATAATAGGTGGAATCAAGCACGTAAGTTTGTTTACTTATTTTTAACCGAATTCCAAGAAAAATGTTCTCAATTTCGTAATTCGACTGCTATATATATATATATATATATATATATATATATATATATATATATATATATATATATATATATGTATGGTAATGGATTAGGTTTCAGATTAATACCACTATTCTGTGCTTGACGTTTCGCCCAATAGGACGATATTATAGTTTGCCACAAAACCTACAATCACTTGTCACCACTGTTTACAAAGTTAAAAAGTAAGGTAACTCATGAAAAAAAATTTAACGTTATCTATTCCGTACCATGTCTAAATTGTCCACAGAAATATATTGAAATGACAGTAGATTGAATGGACATAAATATACAAAAAATGCAACGACAGAATTATACAAACATGAAACAAATTTTAAACATGAATTTGATTTTTCAAACACAAAGATTCTAACCCAGGAAAGAAACTACCATAAAATTCAAATAAAGGAAATGTTACATATAAAAAAAGAAAAACAAGCAATCAATGACAAGCAAGGTATCAAAAACCTAAGCCAAATATATTTTAACCTAATAAACTAAACCACCTATTGTAGCCCTTATTGTTTTGCAACACACTGTATAGTTGATATTTTTAAAATTTATTTATACATCAGAAAAAACTGAGTAAAAATATTTCAAAATAAAAAAATATTAAGTTGATAGTAACCGAAGGAATCGTCAAATATTTCACTAAGAAACATGACCAAGGTAAATCGAGGTGTGTATCTGGGAATAATTTTTTATTTTTAATTTTTGATTTTTAATTCACATTATTGTATAGATTGATATTTTTAATTAATATTGTATCGTTTGAGTGTTAATTTTACATCATATGAGTGTGCGTTTGACACCATGTTGGTTGTATTTTGCTTTTATTTTAGGTTATACTTTTGAAAAAGCCCACTACGTTGGGCGAAACGTCAAGCACAGAATAGTAGTATTAATCTAAAACCTAATTCAAAGAAGTTATCATATATATATATATATATATATATATATATATATATATATATATATATATATATATATATATATATATATATATATATATATATATGTTTATACGGCTTTCACGGTTTCCTCCGTGTGAGATGCAATAGCAGTGGATATATTCATATTTACTGTTGGCATTTTACTTCCTAGCCTAATTTAAATAAAATTAAAAAAAAATAACAGCAATGCCCAATCATCTTAATGCTAGAGTAAACGACTAAATATTAAAAAAAAAATTGATAACCGCCCAACTGTCAAGATATTATATTAAAAATTTTAAAAACAATAAGGTAAACTACAAATTAATAGGAAACAAAATATTTACTTAAAGCGCAAAATTAAACAATCATTTAGAGTAGTCGCTTGCTCTAACTATTGAGTTTGAGTAACATAGGAGTATTAATGTGTTAAAAATGTACAAGTGAAATTTCCAGTACGACTTCAGATTTACAAAAAAAAATAATCAAGCATTGATCGAACAACTGATTCATTACAATAAAAAACTACTTATGCATATATATATATATATATATATATATATATATATATATATATATATATATATATATAATATTAATCAATTCCTAATTAAATTTATCAATAATTATTTTAACAAAATATTAAACAAAAGATTTTTCATAGATTATAATTAGTTCTTCAATTAAATCAATCATCACGAAACTGGACATAAAATTTATAACTTTAGACCACTGTATGATGACGTTACAATACTTGGTTTATTAACATTAATTATTTTCAAATAAATTGCGTTATACCTGGCTAAAATGGAACGGGTTATAATTAACTTTTTATATAAATAACAATAAAATAAATATACTCAAAACATGATCAAATAAATTACTAAAATACCATATGAAAAGACAGGATACGCGTTCAGAAATTAACTAGAAGATCACTAATTTCACTAAATAAGCCAGTCTCTGGTACGCAAGCATTACAGTCAACCGCACAAAAAAAAGAAAGACTGCTGGAATCAAACTGAAAGTTAATGCGACCATGAACATATCACGATGCAAAAAAACTTTAAATTTATCAAAAATAAACCCAAAATGTGGCGCAAGATTGCATACAATGCAAAATACTTCAATATTACTATTAACAAATTAATTTAACTAAAAATTGGAAATATCGTGATACGTTCAGGAACAAAATATAGTGAAAAATACGAATGATGATAAAATACTCTCAAAATCAACTCTTACTGATAACAAATTATAAGATTTAGGCACTGTATGGTAGCAAATATTAAAAACCTAAAAAAAAAATCACATTTAAAAACTCAAGAACCATATATTTATCACAAAAAAGAAATGATCGGCTCTAAAACCCCAAAATATATCTTAATAATATTCGAAAGTGGTAAATTTTGGATCTAAATGAGACTTAGAATAACATAACGGTTGGTTTTCAATTAGGCTTCAATTTCACTAGATAAAAATCAATTTTGAGCTGAAATCTTTTAATAAATAAAGAAAACTATGCAGGATCGTTTTAACAGTAATTATTTTAAAGTTCCATACCCGATCTTCTGGGGTCAGACTGAGCACTACAACGGCATAATGTGGATATATCCACTGCTATTGCATCTCACACGGAGGAATCCGTGAAAGCCGCATAAACATATATACGCAATCCGGCGGGAGGTCGGCGAAGCCGCGTTCAGTATTTGCATGCTTCCTTCCGATCTGTCCTTTGCACAGTCAGGTGCATGTCGATACCCTGATGAGTCTAGTAGAGATGAAACATGTACCTCTGCCATATCACTGTGGCGGGGAGGGTAAGTTTTGACTTTCTTCTCGGTATGGTGGTACCGGTAGGCCATCATCTCGATGGTGGTGGAATAGAATAAATTGCGTTCTATAACAATTTATTCTAACTATGAAACCTCTGACACAGAAAGGATATGATGGAGGGAAGTTTGCATTTACTATTCGTATTTTACTTCACTCATATACGGAGCTGCATATACAACAGCAAATGTGGATATAATCACTGCTAATGCATCTCACACGGAGGAATCCGTGAAATCCGTATAAACATATATATATATATATATATATATATATATATATATATATATATATATATATATATGAAGTAAAATGCGAAACAGTGAATCAGGAATCCGTGAAAAGTCGCATAAACATATATATATATATATATATATATATATATATATATATATATATATATATATATATATATATGTGCTGTAATAAATGTTTTTTGACCTATGTCAAGTTCTATTATAACTAATATTACTTTGTGGTCTATATTCCTTAGCTTAAGCAATCTTAATATGTCCTCTATTCTAAGTTTATCAAAGCTTGGGTGAGGTCAATAGAGCTCATGCTGTTGATCCTCAATAGTTTTCTGTACTATCTGGTGAACAGTGAATATTGTGTGTTTTGTTTATAATACTATTGTTGTTCCTCCATATTTAAGAATTTCGTCCATTATGTTATGTTATCCATCTTTAGTAACTTGCTCACTTTTAGTTTATAAATAAATCTCTGCTGGATGCCCATTTTGGTGATGCTGTGCTTAAACCATATCATTTACATTTTTTATCTCGGTTTTTGTTTCCATTTGGACATCTTGATTTTTGTTGTCAGTACCCTACAATTTTTTGGAAGTATGTAGTATGAAATAGGTTCTTTTCGAGTTTCCCAGTATGCCTCATATTCTTTTTGCTTCATTGATGTCATTTTCTTCATAGAAGAATATTTGTTACAGAATTTTTTTGGTATTCTAAATTGCTTTGTTTGCCTTATTTATAGCTATTTTGTATTATGGAAATGGAAAGAAGAACAACTGTTAATCGGCTCTTAGATCAGTCAGTTTTAGGACCAAGACAATATTCAAGCTTTGTGAGCACGTATGATTCTATTTTTCCCACCCCAGCTTGTCAATGGAAAAATGGACCATTCTCTACAACTAACCAAAGCTTGTCATAACTTCCCACTTACTCTTTAGCTACGAATATAGTTGAATGTACAAGCACCAGCACGGTTCCTGCAGGTTATAATGGTCATTGTATTAGTTATATCAATGAATCCACTTATCGACAATCTCATCTGCAGGGCTTAAGAAATAATTATTATAATCTTTGAGGAATTAAGAAAAATAGTCCTCCCCAATATCTTACGAATCTACTTGAAATTTCTTCTTGGCATGATGATTTATATAACAATGCTAATACCAAACAGAATAATTTAAGAATATTTTATATTAAATATTACAACTGTAACAAGGGGAATTAAAACTCTGTGAATTATGAAACCACAAAAAATGGAGACAAGGATTAGTTCAAAATTGGCTTAAAAATCCAAAACGTTCAACATTTGTAGTAAGTGTTTTAAAAATATTTGTAAAATTAAAATAGCATAATCACAGTTGGATGTAACTCTATTTCATTCAAGGTTACTCACTAGTATAATTGAATATATTGTACAATTACAATGCATTCATACAGCCTGCTTTACATCTCTTTTCCATTTTTTAGCTTAGTATTCCATGTTTGAAATGGCGTAGGTGTATATGTGAATATTTTACTTGTGATAATTGTTTTATTAATGTTTATATAGAAGGTTGTGGTACAGAAACGGATAAGCCGTTTATATGGCTGCTTATTTGCCAAAAAGTCACTAGGATCTGTCGATTTTATTATTATTTAAAATTACTTTATACAGGGTGGTCCAGAATATTGTTACTACTAACTTAAATTTGTTTAATTAATGAAATACATTGCATATCATATTTTTGAGTATATAGTCAACTCCAACTATTTTGTAAGATATTGAAAATGTCTTTCAGTAAATGCCCTGCATTAAATCAATTGATCTAGAAATCGCTTTCGTTCATTTTGTGCAACTTGTGGCCGTACAAAAAAAGTACAGCTGGTTAAGATGAGTGATCTGAGTGGCCACTCCATGGAGCCGGAAAAATTATATTTTAGTCTTCATCACGTACGCAGTATAATGCAGAAAAACGCTGATCTGTTAAAATTGTAAGGTTAAATTTGAAAAATTAGGATCATTATCATCTGGAAAAAGCGTTACTAGACCTGGATATGAACCATTTTGAAACAAATATCAACATTTGCTCCAGGGAGGCTTTCATCAAAGAAACCTATTTTCAACAATGCCTGTACAAACATTCATATTTTTATTATACTGGGTGGGATTTTCTTCAATTTTGTAACGGCTTAAAATCATAAATATCTTAGACCATCGTTTTTCGACCTGGGGGTTGTGGTCTATAAGGGGTCACGACCTCTAGAAGGATCGCAATATATTTAATAAATAAGACCCATATGCGAAATATGCTTTTATTAAAATATTTTTAATTTAAAAACTCTCTCTTTCTCTCTCTCTGAGTCCAATTAGGACTCCTCTTGTCTCTTCCATTCCAACCTATATTCTGCAATCAGGTGCCAATTTCTACCTGCTTTCCTTTTTATGTTGTCTATTCATCTTCTTTGGGGGTCTTCTGATACTTCTTTTTGACGACGAAGGTCTCCATTGCAATATATATTTTGTCCACCTTATATAGTGTTGCCTAGCCACGTGTCCCACTCAGGTCCATTTCAAAGTAACAATGCGTCTAATCACTTTCTCCACCTTCGTGCGTCTTCTTACTTTTTCGTTCCTTATTCGGTCACGTGATGATATTCTCAGTATGATTCTTTCTATCGCTTGCTGTGTAGTGCGCAATTTATTGGCTGTTTTAACTGTTAATGTGGTTGTCTTTTCCAAGGGTCGTTACTGGGAGAACGCACGAGTCAAATACTCTTCTTTTCAAATTAATGGGAAAATAGGGGTTTTTAAGAGCGTGTTCCAATCTTCCAACGGCTGCCCATGATATTCTAATTCTTCTAGTTATTTCCATTTCTTGGTTTCCTGTCCCAAGTATAATTAGATGGCCTAAATACACATATTTCTAGACTCTTTGTATTTCGTTGTTTCCTACATTAAGTGGCGTATTTTCTGGAGAGATTATTTTGGTTTTGGCTAAGTTCATGCTTAATCCAACTTCTATGAGGCATTTTTCAACTCAGCACTTCTTGTGACTTGCCTAAATCTTCACTTATTAATACCACGTCATCTGCGAAACATAAATGGTTGAGATTATTTTTTTGGACAGTTTCGACAGAAGCAATTTATTCAGTTACACGTAATTGTCTCTTGTTTGAGATTTCAAGTGATCCAGAGACAGGACTTCAGCCAAGTCAGTAGGTATGATAGTGTCTGATATATTTTCTATCCAGTTTGGTGAATTATCATAAGTCTTGTTATGAGCTTATTGTTTCTTAATTAAATTATTTAATTTCTTTGGTGCATTTGCTTAATTTTGTTATGTAACCTCTCATCTTTATTTTTTTCTAAAAACAAAAACCCGTTAAGAATGTTATTTGGTCATTTTGTATTTACACATTGAATTTTTTGTTGGATGGAATTGTTTATAATATTTGTTGTTTTTGTAGGTAAGTTACTGATAGATTTAAAACATTTTAATATTTTGTTTTGCTTTAAAAATGATATTGTTAAAATTTCTTTCAAGGTACCTACCTATAAAACACATGTGCGATACGTCTATATCTAAAAATGTTGGAAACACTTCTAAGTGCCTATATCTTAATAAAAAGATCCACCTCTTTTTTTTTGCGACAAGACGGGTATATGTTTTTGATATTTCCTTTAACTGTCTGGAACTTGAACTCCATATCTTTCGGACACGTTCTCATGAACGCTCATATTTTAAATTTTTTCACCATCCTTGTATTTATATTTTTTCTTGTTTGTCTTTAACCATTCAATATATGTATCAATCTTTTTTGTGAAAAAAGTTGTTTTAAAGTTATATTGAGTTTTAATTGTAAAATAAAATTTTTTAAAATTTTTTTTAACTACATTTTAACCACCTCTGTTAGCATGTAAGATTTTAAACATATTTTATATAATTTTGACTTTTAGGTTGTTTACCAAAGGAAAATAATATTATTATTAAATTAAGGAAAATAACAAAAAAATTTTTTTGAAAATGCCTTGAATAACAGGCGTTGTCTCTTTAACATTTACGTATGAACCTATCAATAAAAATAAAAAAAATGATTGATACTTATATTGAATGGTTCAAGAAAAACAAGAATATATGTATGTATATATATATATATATATATATATATATATATATATATATATATATATATATATATATATATATATATATATATACAGATGGGCCTCACAACTTATATTGGGAAGAAGTTTAAGATGAATAAAAATAAAACTAATCAATTTTATAATCGTTTCTATCAACATCTATTAACTACAAAATTTACAGCTTAACAAAAGAATAAATAAATTTTAATTTGACTTGTATAAATCTTAAAACTACTTAGAACTAACTCTAGAAATATGATACACATTTACATTTTTTATTAACATATATACAATATAATTTTCACAAAAATTGGTTATAAATTTTGGTAGGTAATAATTTTCACAAATACATCATATTTTTTCGATAGTAAAGAGAAATATTTCTTAAGTTCGGAGATGGATGAGGCTTACCCAGGGGTGTTGAAGGCAATGTAAGAAGAAAACCTACATAAAATGTAACAGCAAAAAATAAGTCGGGCCAAGACGTAGGGGGGGGGGGGGTCGAAGCTGGCTAAAACAGGTTTTTTGAATTTACAAGCCAAGGAAAAAAAGTTTCAGTTAAAAGTTGTACAGATTTTAGAAACGTACAATTTTTAAAATTTATTATTGTAAAAAGTCAAAAACCCTCGAAACAACCACTTTTTTTCATATCAATTGCAAAATTAACTTTTCTGCGCTATTTTACTTTTAAAGGGAAGCCCGCATCTTTCTGAACAAAATGATATTGTATAACAATAAATGGGATAATTTGTTACTGAGATATTGCTAACTGTTTACTCCAAGAAGCAAAATGTTGATTACTATAACTTATTTTTGAGTGAACATTTTGACCTCCACAAAGGCTCAACCCCTTAAATATCGCTTTAGAGAAGGGGGTGTTTTTTTTTAATGTGGGATAGCTCGAAAAATTATGAGTATGACATGCCCCCCTTTTTGAAGCGATATTTAAGGGATTGAAAATTAATTTTTTCAGTTTCCCCTAACAAGATTTGAAAATTTAAGCGTTCACGAAGCAATTGAGTCTTTGTGGAGGTCAAAATGTTTATCTAAAAAAGGTTATAGCAATCAACATTTTGCGTCTTGGAATAAATAAATAGCAATATCTCAGCAACGTTTTATCTGACTTACAATCATAGAATATCATTTTGTTCAAAATGATGAGTACTTCTCCTTAAAATCAAAAAAGTTCAAAAAAATTTTGCAATAAATAATTGAAATGAAAAAAATGGTCGATTTTAATGGTTTTTTGGCATTTCTACAATAATAAATTGACAAAAATAATCGCACAAAAGCTCAAATTGAAGGTTTTTAAAATTTCTGGTACCTTTGTTTGAAATTTTTTTCCGTAAAATGTGTTTCTGGGCTTGTAGATTCAAAAATCCTGTTTTAGCTAACTTTGAGCCCCCCTCTCTTGGCTTCAACGTACTACTGTTACATTTTATGTAGAGTTTGTTCTTACATTGCCCCAAGAACTCTGGATAGGTCTCATCCATCCCGGATTTTACGTAAAAAACAGCACTAATTTTTACCTATGACTTGGACTAATACTAGAAAATCTAAATAAGATATATAGGAGAATTGTAGTAGACAATTATCTAATAGAGTCAGATATAGCGTTCGGTTGAATGCTTAAGCTACATCATAAAAAACTACCACAAAAACGGGTTGCTAAACGCATTTTTTAATTGTTAACTTTGGCGACGATAAAAATATCATTTATATTAATTGTTACCATTAATTATATTAATATTTTCTTGTTTATTAATATTTTTGCCCAAAAAAAACTATATTATTAATTTTTAATTTTAATAAAACAAAGTAAAACTTAACAGTATTATGTAGATTTAGTTTCGCCACTAAAGAATTTCTATATCATTTACAGTAAATCAGTAATTGTAAAATGGACCAATAAAACTAATATTGATGTGCGGCTGTCGGACTTGCCTTATCTTTATTTTTACCAATTTTTACGACGTTTCGATTAGGTTGTATCTCTAATCGTTATCAAGTATAAACTGAATGTTTTGTCTTAAGACTACGAGCTTATACAGGGACTGTGTCCATTGAAGCGCAAAGTTTAGCTTCACTGTACACACCTCAATGATTTGTGGTTACAAAGTAGTGGTTGTCAAAGATTAGGTATCTCAATACTAGGTTTATTAAAGTTTCCATTATTGTTTTTAATGTAAGCTGCTTATATAAATTTTTTTTTCGTGTTGGTTTCCATATATATTGCCGCAGCCTCACACCATTTTTTATCACATTGTTTATCCCAGGCATGTTCTGCAATACCTGATCTCGGCTGTTTTTATATTATAACTACTGGCAATTCGTCTTATTGCCTCCGAAGTTTTTTTAATGTATGGAAATGTGAAGAACGAATGTATTCCTTGCTTTCCAGTGTTCGTTGTTCTAAAGTTATTTATAACATCGTCAATTAGTTTTAAATCGAATAAATTTTAAATCCTATTTACAATAGAATGGTTATCCTTTAAAATTAATTGACGATGTTATAAATAACTTTAGAACAACTAACAATGGACAGCAAGAAACATTCCTTCTTCACAATTCCGTACATTAAGGGAACTTCGGAGAAAATTATACGAATTGCCAATAGTTATAATATAAAAACAGCCTTTAAATCAGGAAATGCACTGAGAGCTCATTTAACAAAAACAAAACCAAAACTACCGATAAGAAATAATGCGTTTACAAAGTTTCATGTGAGTATGGTGAAATGTATATTGGAGAAACCAAACGACCACTAGAAGCTAGAATTAAGAAACATAAAACTCAGACACAAAAAGGGGAAACATCGAGATCAGGTATTGCAGAACACGCCTGGGATAAACAATGCCATATAAAATGGCGTGAGGCTGCGGCAATATATATGGAACACAACACGAAAAAAAATTTATAGAAGCAGCTTACAATAAAAACAATAATGGAATTTTCAATAAACCGAGTATTGAGATACCTAATCCTTGGCAACCATGACTTTGTAACATCAAATGATTGAGGTATGTAATGTATAGCGAAACTTTGCTCTTCAAGTGACACAGTCCTTATATAAGCTCGTAGTCTTAAGATGAAACATTCAGTTTATACTTGAAAATGATTAGAGATACAACCTAATCGAAACGTCGTAAAAATAAATAAAGACAATGCAAGTCTGACAACCACATTTTAGTCAATCTTTAACATTATCTACTTCAAAAAAAAGTTAATATTGATGTATTTGTGGAAATAACCAAAATTCTAATTATTAGAATTGTAATAAAAGAGTGACTGTTTATCACTTTAAAGTTGTATTAATTCTCCATGACTGTTTTCCGAAATATTTTCATGGACGTACTGGGCATCATTTCAAGAAATATTTAATGAGCCCTGCAGACCAGATTGTAAGGAATTGAGTTCTCTGGGGTAGTTGATATGAGATCTTGTACAACTCGGAGGAACACTGTAGCCACCTGAGAACTGAACAGTGTCGGCAGGTAAGTTGTAACTTGGTTGGGGAAAGTTTTGATAGGAAGTAGGGTACAACCCAGTTCCCCATTGCGAAGCGGGTGTATTAAAGGCGGAGCCATACGTAGTTGCAAAGCCCGTGTATTGACTTTGGCTTAATACTGAGTGATTTAGTAGCCTGTTTACAATTGCCGAAGGTCCTTCTGTCTCTATAACTGACCTAGGGGAGCTATTATCTGACCGACTATCTTCTTGTGAACTACGTCTATCTTGGCCCGTTCCTTGATTGGATTTGGACTTGCTTTTTTTCTTAAATTTCATCCTTCTGTTTTGAAACCACACTTTGATCTGTTTTTCACTTAAATCCAAAATTTGAGCGAGATTAATTATCTTAGTTCTACATGGGTAGCGGTTGCTACGAAATTCCTTTTCAAGCAGTATTACCTGCTTCGAAGTATATTGCGCCCTTGCTCCCTTCGACCCCAATTGCTTCGGATTTGTTCCTTGGCTGGAAGGGTTTTCTGGCAAAGGAGTGGGGTTTTCAAAATCGTGCTCTAATGGGTATTCTGGAAAGAAAATTTTTTTATTAATTTTTAAAGCATAAAAAATTATTCTAAATGAAAATTTTTTATCACATGAATTTACAGTGACGATTTGTAAGTTGGGTGTTCTTTTGGGTTCAATGGAATCACGATATTCAAGCGAACATTTTCGTTGAAAGCTGAGGGTAACCGAATTTGTCATCGTCGTAAAAGATTGACTGGAAACATCGCAATCGTAAATGTCAGTATCTTAGAACAACCGAATTCCTGCATCTGACATCGCTTTTAGGAACTGGACATCCACCGTATAGATTTGCATTTTCTTCCTTACAAAATCCAGCAAACACAAGAACTACAGCCCACTAACGTTACCAGCTGGATCTGGGTACAACCGCAAGTTGACAATGGATTCGATAACAAAATCATTTCTGTTCTATTAGAGATAAAATTATATTTTGGTGGTACTTTTCACCCATTCAAAATGTTTTTCTAAAGATAAAACAAAGCGTGTCGATATATTTTTATTATCCATCATCTTGGAAAGTGTCCGACAAATGTGGGTTCGACGCTTAGTCCCCTAGTTAGAAAATTAAAAAAAAATGACCAAAGGCATGTAGGATACACATTATGTTAGGTTTCCGTAGCAATTAACAACGTTATTAGTTTCTTTGTCATTCCATTGCATGTCTGTCATTGAGTGAATTGAAACCATGTTCGAGCAAAATTGTATTGGAAAAAATGGAATATTATTGAGAAGCAGCACCATTATGTCGATTTATTCCTGATTTTTAATTTTACCTTAAGAAACTTATATATATATATATATATATATATATATATATATATATATATATATATATATATATATATATATAAATAGAAGTTAACGTCCGTGTAATTTTAAAATAAAATAAGAAATTCTCGGCTATGCGGACAATGACCGTTGATAAATATTATTCTCTAGCTAAAAAGTGCGGAGGTCTGACAAGAACATGGAAAAACCCCAGGTCTGAAAAATGACGATGGCACTGTTTCGTCCTAGTATGGGATTCGTCAGGCCATTGCATTCGGAACAAACCATAATCTCGTATCTGTGTCCTATGAACAGATTTCAAGGTTGGAAAATAGTAAATAAGACACAGTGTCGACATCTCGATGGCTCACTCAATAACATAAAAACAACACAAATCAACAAATTTTGTTTAAAACCGCCATGTAGTGGCGCGATGGTAAATTAAAAGAGGAATATATCAAAACTCGATGCACGAACTTGCTACTCTAAGGATAGAGGATCACATTATTCGGCATTGGGCTAAAATATTTTCAAATGGAAATATTATTTCGTTTTTAGATTCTATGTACTGTATTATAGACGCGTTTTCTATATAACGGTTTTTGATATTTTAAATTTTATGTCAAAAGTAGCGTTTGCAGGCCAAAATATAACTATCATTTTTTCCTACATGAAAGCTTTTATTTAATTGGTTGGTTTCCTTCTAGAAGGAGATCTACTTTAGCTGACTGTGTTGATATTTTGATAATAAATAAATATGGGATGATCAAAAACTAATATTAAACCTCTTATTTTTTAACATTATTAGCATCAAATTGAAAAAGGAAATATCTTATTTGAAAAATTTTGTAGTTTTTGAAATATTAGCAATTCAATATTTTTGTATTGTAAAAACGCTATTCGGCTTTAAACTTTTGTTATTAGTTGGCTATGACAGCAAAACGCGACGAAAAAAAAAGGTCACTACAGACATGTTACTCTTTCTTGCCATTTGACAAATATTAATAAAAATCATGCCGGAGCGGTTAAATTATATGCACGAAAATTATTTTAAAATTCAGCTGTGTGGAATGTAACAAAGTTTATCAAGATCGTTCCATACATTTGTTGATAGATATACAGATGAACAGAAACTGGAATAAAGTTAAACAAATACTGGGAAACCTCTGTAGTGCTTTATTGTTTCCTTTCGTCGAGTTTCGCCGTCATAGCCAACTAATAACAAAACTTAAAAGCTATATAGCATTTTTCCATAAATAAAAATGTTATAAAAAAATTGAACCGATTTTTAAAAGTGCGCTGAAAAGTAGAAAATAACTATAAATTTTTATATGAAATTGAAATTTTTGAAGTCCAGTACACCAAACTAATATCTGATAAAATGTGAACTTTCTTACCATAATTTGTGTATATTAGTAATCATTTATTTAATTAAGAAATAATTTGGCGCCGACTTTAAAAATTGCAATTTCATATAAAAATTTATAGTTATTTTTAGCGCACTTTTAGCAGTCGGTTCAATTTTTTTTATAAAAATTTTATTTTTCGATTTTTAGTTTTAAATTCATTATGATATCCATAAATTATTTGAACTATGTACTAATGGAGATTAGTTCACCTCGTAATGACTCCAAGGTGGGAAAAATTTACCTATTTTATACAAAGTTGTAAATCACTTTAAATAAACCACTAAAAATTTTTTGATTCTTAGAGTTCTCCAAATACCAGTGAAACAATTATTCTGTCATAGTAAATCCACTATCTTAAATTTCAAATTAATTTTAGGTTGGTAATATAGACCCCATAATCTTCCAACATCGATATTTAAAACAATTAAGACGTAAATTTCTTAGCCCGATATATTTTATATTGCATGTTGAATTTGTATACGCCCCAAGAACCTCGCAATATCAATTTTAGACAAATTCGGAAAATGAAAAATTTACAGTCCTCCATATTGTATCTTATCAACTTAATAGTCGTAAAAAGTTTATATTCGTTATACAATACCCCAAAAACCCCCTAAAACGATTCAGTCCCACCTTTGAACAAAATCGGAAAATGTAAAATCTTTAGTCCGCTATATTGGATTCGTCATATCGAATCCTGAAAAAATACTTTTAAATTCATAATTTACACCCTCAAGAACCCCTCTATATCAGTTTTGGAGAAAATCGATGAATGTAAAATTTTCAGGCCGCCATATTGAATCCGCCAGATTGAGTTTTTCAAAAAATATTCTAAATTCGTAATTAGCACTAACAAAAATCCTTCAAATACTGATTTTAGACAAAGTCGAGAAGTGTGGAATTTTTAATCCGCCATCTTGGATCGGCATATTTAATTATTTTAAAAATAATTTCAGATTCGTAATGTGCGATTCCAAAAACTCTCCCGTATCAATTTTGAAAAACATTGGACAAAATTAATTTTTTATATAATATTTTGGATTCGTAATGTGCGACCCCAGAAACTCTCCCACACCAATTTTGGAGAAAATCGGACAAAATTAAATCTTTTGTCTGCCATATTGGATCCGCTATATTGATTTTTTTTTAAATAATTTCAGATTCATTGTGTACGACCCCAAAAATTCTCCAGTTTTGGAGAAAATTGGGCAAAATTAATTTTTTTGGTCGCCATATTGTCAGAGCCATCTTGGAAATTACTGCACCAATTTCGTCCAAAAAAATACAGGACCACCGCAGCAACTTCCTGAACATAATGTAAAAAAATTCATTAAAATCGGTGCCGCCGTTCCGGAGTATTCGGTGTACATATATTAAAAAAAACATACATACTCGACGAATTGAGAACCTCCTTCCTTTAGAAGTCGGTTAAAAATGGACTTTATCGGAAAGAGTAGTGGATCTGGGAAGGCACTGTTACACCGGATGGCATGTTCCATCGACTTCTTCACTTCTTCAGCAATGACCTTGAAAGAACTACCCTTAAAATGCAAGAACTACCCTTAAAATCAAAGAATTCTAAGAAATATGAGTGACGTAATTGGTTCTTCGGCATCGAGGTTCATTTGGGGTGGTTTTTCCATCGGCTTCTTTACTTCTTCGGCAATGACCTTGAAAGAACCAGAAGCTTGAAGAAAGAAGCCGAAGGATACCGAGCTAAGCCGAAGCTTGAGCGAGTTAGTAACAATTGTTTTCCAAGAATTTCACTTAGTCACCGCTAAAAATAACTTCTTCGGCACTCGATTGCAAGAAGTAAAAATGTCGTAATTTGAATGATTCATACATAAAGTGTGACTAATAATATAAATTCATGTTTGTTCAGGTTAAACTTGGGCTCGGCTAGATGACTACATGCATGACCTCATCCTGGTTCGCGGAAGCTCATTTTATGCGCAATAATTAAAACATTTTTAATATATAATGAGTATAATTATTTTAAAACAATATTGTTTGTCTTTGACAACAGATTGAATAACATCAGTGATTATTTAAATTAGTTATTTATTTAAAAAATATAGATTTAAAAAAAATGGATTGTATAAGTATGTGGGATGATATATCAGGTTTTCCTGATTTACCTTACAAATTTATGATTTATTTTCAAAATTATTTGAATTGGGAAATTGTATCAAGAAGACAAAAATTAAATTCGGATTTTATACGAACATTTCTAACAAAATTGAATTGGGAAGAATTATCAAAACATCAACAATTATCTGAGGAGTTAATTGAAGAATTTAAAACATGGGTAAATTGGAATTCTATTAGTAAATATCAAAAACTGTCTGAAGAATTTATTAGGAAACATAAAGATGAAGTTAATTGGATGATGATAATAAAATACCAGAATGTAGATAAGGAATTTTTAGATAAAATGAAATTTTCTATTGAAAAACACAATGATAGCACTGAATATTGATATTATATTTTAATTTTTATAGTTATATTATTTTTTAAAATATATTTGTATTATATTTTTGTATAGATAATTTCATTAAAAATTAATATTATATTTATTTTAATTTGATTGAAAAAAAATAAAAATACAGTTTAAAAAAAATATATATTTTGTTTTATTTGATATATACATTATTTTTATTCAAAACTATTTTTATTAATCCAACTATTATGTTTATTATCAAAACCTAACCATTTTACAAATATTTCATTACCTTTACGCTTAAGTACTTTTTCTACTAAATATACATCAGGATATTTAACTTTTTGTAATTGTAATTCGTAAAAGCCTCCTTTGATTTCTTGATTATTTACATCTTTAAGTAAATAAGTAACAGGATTAGTTAATTGGATTTTTCTAATAGCAAATATTTCGTTTGACCAATTAGGTTTATATTTTTTATCAAATACACCTCGATATTTTGATATACGAACATGATCTCCAATATTATATTTCGGTTTTGATGTCATTTTAATTTTATTATAAACATTATTAAGTAAAAATTTTTCATGTTTTTTAGTTACATCAATAGGTTTAAAACCTGTGGTGCTATGTTTTTTGTTATTATAAATATTAATAATTTTCGGTAATATTTTAAGCCATTTATAGGATCCTTGGAAACTAAATTCTTTCCACATTATATTTTTTATTGTCCGATTTACTCGTTCAACAATAGAAGCTTTTTTTTCACTATAAGTAACGTAATGTTTAACATTATATTTTTTCAATAAATTTTGTACTTCTTTTCCTGTAAATTCTCCTCCCGAATCTGTACACAAGTGAATTGGTCTTTGATTTTTGAAGACGTTTTCCAGTGCATTTGCTACTTCCTTTGATGTTTTTGATTTTAATGGATATGCCCATACATATTTTGAAAAACAATTAATTACGACTAAAATATATTTATATCCATTATTTTCAGATGAATATTCTTGCATATCAACTAAATCAGCTTGCATTAAATCTAGTAATGATTTTATAATTACTTTTCTACGTTTAAAATTTATTCTAGCAGGTTTATGTAGTTCTTCAACAATTTGTCTTTTAACATCAGTTTTATATTTTGACATTTTAATTTTCTTAATTGAATATAAAATTAATACTGATTAATAAATAAAAAACAACCTATTTTTATATAGTTTATTATGAAAAATAATTAATATTCCAAGTTAAATCTTTCTTTATAAATTGTATTTCTATGTTCAATGGTTAAAATTTTATTAAGTGTATCTTCTAACAATTTAATTCTATTTCTAAAACGACATCTATCTAAGGCCATTTCCATATATATATTTCCATTTCGAGCTTTGCGATAAGCAAAATTCCATTTATATAATAAATAAATTTTATTTTTGGATTCATTAAAAGTAACACTCTTTTTTTCTTTATTAATTTTTGTGTTTATAGTTAAAGACATTTTAAAAAAATTATTCAATTATATTGGCTTCATACAATTCTTCAATAATTGAATTAATTTCGTTTCGATTACTAGTATTACCAGCTGCTTCTGATGCAAGTAACAGATGAAGTCGTTCAACAAGTTCATTTGGGTCGTCCCAATAAATATAATCAGCTGATTTATTATTAACATTCATTAACATACCTTTGCCTTGAGGTAAATTTAATGAAATCTCTGATTCATCAATATTAGAATTACGATCATTGTCACTATTACTATAATTTTTAATTATTTGAAATTTTTTATTTGAGCTTCTCTTTATATTTTTTAAAACGTTTGTTCTCTTTAAAATGTTAACAAAATTTTTGGCATCATCTTTTGTATAAACAGTCGGTGGTTTTTGATTAAAAAGTAATCCATATAGACCTTTAGTACCTTTGTATTTTTTTCCTGCAACTATGATATCCGGTCCATCAAAATCAATTTTTTTATTTCCAATAGAAAACTCGCTACTTTCCTTTTCATTATATTTTACACGTAATTGATCATTTGATTTATTAATATTTGGATCATTAATAAGTTTTTTAATATATTTAAGTGGTAAAGGGTGAAACTGGTCGTAATAATCTACTAATGACTTTTCATGTATTGATTTGTTAAGTTCATTTTCATATTGTTTTTGTCTATTAATATCGCTATTTTTTAAATCGTCATCAATCTTTTCTATTAACATTTTTCTTAAATTATACGGTTTTTTTCCAACGGTACTGAAACTTAATTTTCTTTTAAATTTTTTTTTTGCTTTTTGAGGTGATGAAACTGTACCACGTGTTCCTTTGGGAGTTAAATCCTCTATTGGAGTAGAAGTTATCGGATCAAATAAAATGGATTCTTTATCGTTGTTTGTTGTTTCTTTAATACTATCATTTTCAAATAAATCAGAATATTCATCTTTTCTCTTAATAGGAGAAAATAATGATTCATTTTTATTTATATTTTTTATAGTAGGTTTTAAATTACTTTCAATATTTTCTAAATGCTTGGTTATAGGTTGAAATAAGTCTTCATGAGTTTTTTGACCATGTTTTAGAATTAATAATTTATTTTTTATATTTTTTCTCTTTTCAATTAATTTTTCTTTTATATTTTGTTCTAATCTATTAGATTTTCTTTTCTTTTTTAAATTTACTAAATGATTAATTTTTCTTTTCTTTTTGAGAACCATTGTTCTTTATTCACAGATTTAATAAATCTAACTAAAATTTTATTTTAATATTAAATGTATATATACTTATCAAAACCATAACGATATCGACCATTGTTTAGAGAATTATCTTTAAAAATTGAAATAAATCCAAAAGGTGATTTCCAACAATAAGAACATATTTTTTTAAATTTTTCAAATGACATATCTGTACCAACATGATCTGTATATATGTGACGTAAATTTAGTTCATCTTGTTTAAAACAGATTAATATATTAGCATTATCTCGAATTAGTTGCTTAGGTATTTTTGAATAAGTTTGACAAAGATAGAAACAATCTATTTTGTTATGACGTCCCATACTAAAATATTCTCTAATAATATTCTGTTTATCACATGCAACATCGTCAAAAATAAATAAAGAATTTGATTTTGCTTTAGATGGTGGTATTATATTTTCACTATTGTTAAATTCATAATAACCTAGTCCTTTAATTGGTTTTAATAATTCATGTAAATATTTATATTTTGATTGATATAATGATTTCGAATACAAATAAATATTTTCAAATTTTAATCCATTAGGATGTTCTATAAGACTTAACATAGTGTTTGTTTTTCCACAATTTGATGGGCCTGTTATTATGCATCTTATTGTGTTTGGAAAAAGGGCGCTATGTTTTAAATTTTTTGTATGTGTTGTATCAGTATCGTGATTATCTACAGTTAAAGTAGTTTTTTGTCTTACAACCTTTTTCATATTGTTTCTAAACTTATAATACTTATAAATAAGTGTTGTTATTTAATATATATTTAGTTAACGTTTGAATTTTATACCGATAACAAAAAAAAAAATGAGATATTATTTAAGTCACGGTGAAATTAAAGGAAAAGGTTTATTAAATTCTTTTATAAATAAATTGCCATTTGAATTGCATTTACCTGGCTATAATTACTGTGGACCTGGAACAAAATTAGAAAAACGTCTCAGTCGTGGTGACGTAGGTATAAATCCATTGGATGAAGCATGTAGATTTCACGATATAGCATATAGAAATAGTTCAGAATTACATAATCGTCATGAGGCTGATCGAATTTTACTTAAAAATGCATTATCTAGAATTACTTCATCGGATGCATCATTCAATGAAAAATTAGCAGCTTTAGGTGTTTCTACTGCAATGCATACTAAACTTAAATTTGGAATGGGTGGAAGTGGAGAAATAAATCAAAATGGAAATAAAAATTTAAAAGGAAAATTAAATATAAATAATAGTCAGTCTTTAAATGTAATGCACCAGAAGAACAATACTATAGTTAATATGCAAACTGCGGATATATTACGAAAAAGTGCTAAAAGTATGCAAACCTATCTTGATCAAATAAAATTGTTGATAAAAAAACTTGAACCTACAACTCATATGGAAGGAAAAATACAAAAATTGCAAGAAAAAAAGAAAAAAAGATATTCGAAAACTAAAAAAAAATCTGATGAAAAACATATTGATAATTATCATGAAAAAGCAATAAAAGATAAAATATCACAAAAAAATTTAAAGAAAAAAATTGAACAAGATATGTTAAAATCCAGTAATGAATTATTAAATGAATCTCAAAGTAGAAAGAGAAAACTTATAGAAGATGATAGTAATAACGCTATAGATATGTTTAATATTAAAAAGATGAAACTGGATACATCAAATCAATTAAGAAAGCGTAAATTTGTAGAAAATGAAGAAAATGATAATGCAGTTGATTATTCAGATAGTAGTGCATTTAAAAAAATTAAACAATAATTTTTTTCCTATAAAAGAAACGTCGATAGTTAATAATATGTTATTTTAGTTAAATCTATTATAATGACTAGAACATTATCTCGAGTAAGAAAACGTAACAGGCAAGTAAAAAATAGAAAACGTAAATTTAAAAAACAGTTAAAAAAAGGAAAACGTAAATTTAAAAAGAAATTAATGAATTTTCAATCTGTAACGAAAAAAATTAAAAATGTTATAATGAAAGAGAAACCTAAAAATCTTCATAGTGCTCTAAAGATAGCAGTTAAAACAATTAAAAATAAAAGTAAACAATTAAAATCACCAAGAGTAATTAAAATTCCAAAAACAGGAGGTATATTACCATTAATACCGATTTTTGCGGGACTTAGTGCTCTTGGAGCACTTAGTGGTGGAGCGGCTGGGATTGCCAGAGCTATAAATGATGCACGAGCAGCCAAACAAAAATTGGAGGAAAGTAAACGTCATAACAATACCATGGAAGCCATTGCAATGGGTAAAGGGTTATATTTAAAACCACATCATGCTGGTTTGGGTCTTTTTTTAAGTCCAACTTATTCGAGTCCAAAAAGACGAAAAAATTTCCAATAACTTTACCTAAACATGCTTTAACCAATGTGGAAATTGATTTTTTTGCACATAAATTAAATATACCAAATTTTCGAGGAGTTTTCATGAAAGATCAATTACCAACGAAGATTTATCGAAATGAAATGGGTGTAATTAATTTAGATAATTATTCAGGTCCTGGAACTCATTGGACTGCTTATAAAAAATTTAATAAGAAAATTTTTTATTTCGATAGTTTTGGAAATTTAAAACCACCCATTGAGTGTCAAATTTATTTTAATTCAAGTGGATCTTGCAATATTTACTATAATCATAATCCATATCAAACATATAATTCTATTAATTGTGGTCATTTATGTTTAGAATTTTTGTATTATCCTATTTTAGGTTAATATAAGTATTATGTTTTAACTATTTTTGTTTCATTTACTATTTATAATTCTTTGTGTTTACATAGTAAAAAGAAATGTCTTATACATTTACATTATCAGCAAAAAGTTCAATTTTATCAACAAAAATATATCCTCCTATAGTTCTAAACAGTGAAGATGAATACGTATTAGGACTTATAAACTTTGAAAGTTATAACACAATTCCAAACATTGATAGTTCAAATAATATATTTTATTTTGGTAACAATAATAAAATTGTATTGCCAGAAGGTTCTTATGAAATAAATGATATTTACCAATATATAAAAAATTATGTTTCTACTCATACTACGAACTCTTTAAATATTAATTCATTCATACCAAAAGGAATTGATAAAACAGAAAATTTAATATATAAAATGACCGACGAAGAAGATATAATTGAAATATTAGAAAAGCCATTCCAACTAACTCTTAAACCTAATAGAAATACTTTGAAATGTGAAATTTTATGTAATTATGATATTCATTTTGAAAAGAAAAATTCAATTGGTAATTTATTAGGTTTTAGTAATAGATTACTTAAAGCTAATCAGTTGCATATATCAGAACATCCAGTGGATATATTTAAAGTTAATGCTATTTGTATAGAATGTAATTTAGTTATAAATTCATTTAATAATGGAAAACCGGTTCATATTATTCATATGTTTTACCCAACGACCGCACCCGGATTTAAAATAATTGAAAAACCAACGAATGTTATTTATTTACCAATTAGTACACATTATATTGATGAGATCATACTTAAAATTACAGATCAAAATGGAGATTTAATTAATTTTAGAAATGAACTTATTACAATACGTTTACATTTAACAAAAAGGCAAAATTAATTTATCGATAATTAGAAATAAAAAAATATATATGTAATTTTTTTTAAACCCCCCGCCACATTACCTTAAAAATTTTTTTAATAAAACCTAAATAATAGTATATATTTACCATTTAGTATATTTTACATTGATAAGATAACACTAAAAATTAATTTCTTTTCTAAAAAAATATGGTATTTCTTTATAATTATAATTCTTTAACTTTACCTAGTTCTTTTGATAGTCCTAATTTAAATCAATATAAATACGCTCCAGTTAACAAAAATAAGTTTAGTTATAAACGAAAGAGAAAACAATTAACATTAAAAAATAGAAAGTTCCTTAAATCTTTGGGATTTAAATTAAAAAAAACTAAGAAAAAATAAATTTAAAAGAGTGTTGGTGTAATTTAAAGATACATATTAGTGTAAGAGCTGTAAAATTTTTAATATTACTTAAGTGTAAAAAAAGAAAAAAACAAAAAGATTATGAGTTATAATATATTAAATGTTAATGAAAATATAATATATGATGACTCAGTTACAAGTTATCAGTATCATACCCACCAACCATATTCATCTTCAACTTTAAATAATAATGATGAAATTAGAATACCTATACAAACTCAAGATCTCTATACACTACCAAGTCAAAGTTATTTATATATTGAAGGAAAATTACTAAAAGACGATAATACATTTTCTGATAATGTCCAGTTTATAAACAATGGAATTATGTTTCTTTTTGATGAAATTCGATATGAATTAGGAGGACTGGTTATTGATCGAATTAGAAATCCTGGAATAACTACTACAATAAAAGGATATGTCTCATTTACCGAAGCGGAAAGCAAAAATTTAAATAATACAGGTTGGAATGAAAATGAAAATCCCTCACTATTAGATGGTAATGGTAATTTTAATGTTTGTTTGCCATTAAAAATGATTATGGGATTTGCTGAAGATTTTCATAAAATAATAATGAATTTACGTCAAGAATTAGTTTTAATAAGAAGTAATAGTGATTTAAATGCAATAATTCAAATAAACGATAAAAAAGAAACTTATAAAGTAAAACTTGAAAAAATTCTATGGAAAATGCCTCACATTATGGTAAACGATAGTCAAAAACTACGTTTATTTAAACAGTTTGAAAGTAATAGAGATTTAACCATTGCCTTTAGAGGATGGGAATTACATGAATACCCTCAGTTACCCCAATCGAAAAATCATATGTGGACTGTGAAGAGCTCTAATCAACTTGAAAAGCCTCGAATTGTGATTTTCGGATTGCAAACTAACAAAAAAAATAATATTTCAAAAAATATGAGTCATTTCGATCACTGTAAATTATCTAATTTAAAAGTTCATTTAAATTCAAAAGTATTTCCATATGATAATTTAAATGTTGATTTTGATACTAACAAATATGCAATTCTTTATGAAATGTTTACGCAATTTCAAAAATCTTATTATTATAAAAATGAAAGTTCAGCTTGTATTTATCCTATAAAGTATAAAAATATTGCTCCATTGGTAGTTGTAGATTGTTCACGACAAAGTGAAGACATCCTGAAAGGTGGTGCTATTGATATTCGAATAGAATTTGAAACAAATTCCTTAATACCTGCGAATACCACAGCTTATTGTTTAATATTACATGATAGATTGATTAAATATAATCCGTTAACTAATAATATAACAATATTTTAATATGTATGTGTTAGATGTTCAAGGATTTCAATATAAAGATACTTCATTTATATGCAGAGAAATTGCTATTTTAAATATAAGAACTGGAAAACTATTTCATAAACATATTTACTTACCTTTGTCTTCCCAATGGTTGAACAATGAATTTAACCAACAAGTTAATTGGAGTACAACAAAATTACATGGACTGGAATGGGATTGCAAACTTAATAATAAAGACTCTATAGTAATTGAAAATATTTTTTCCTTCATTAGGTATGTAATAGAAAAGAATCAAAAAGTTTTTGTTAAAGGATTGGAAAAAAAGAATTGGCTACATAAAATTATTTCCAATGAAATTATAGATTTAGCTGATTTAGGATGTCCAAATGTTAAAAATATTATCAGTTCATATAATGTTAAAAATCTACATTGTAATAATCATTTGTATAATAATTTAAGATGTGCCAAACAAAATGTATTTGCATTAAAAGAATGGATTGTATCAAATAATTATCAATAAATAAATATTTTTTTTTTAAAAAAGGTTTGTTTTTTTTTTAAAAAAAACTCATTGAATAGATTCATTTTTTTTTATTTTTTTTCAAATAATACATATTAGAATATATAGGGAATACATAATATAAGAATACATAATATATAAGAATACATAATATATAGGAATATATATAATAAATATTAAAAATATTTTTGAGAATTTAAAAATAAATCCTCTTCATCCGGAATTGTTATTTCAATTCCTTGATCCTCTTGAACTTTTTCTGAAACATTAGTTGGTTTCTTTCTTTTAACTGGAACTAGAGGGGGTGGAGGAAGTAGAAGAGTATCTGAACTTGATGAAGACGACGGCAACATCGATTCATCTTCAAGATTGAACGAATATTTCTTTACTGCCTTTTGGAATAATAAAAATTGTTCATCATCTTCAAGTTTGGCACGTATATATTGAATAGGTAGGTTTCCAAATTTTTTCAACAAAGTTACAGTTTTTGGAGAATATGTTAACTGTATAAATATTTTATCACCTTTTAATGTTATATCTTTAACACCAAATCTAAAAAAAAAATAAAAAAAACAAAGTTTTTTAGATTTTTAAAAAAAATAAAATTTTTATAAAGTTTTTTTTTATTCTATTTTTAAAAATAAAAAAACTAATATATTAATTTTTATATAAATTTTAAAAAATATTTTTTATTAAAAAAATATATCATAGGTTTTTTTGTAAAAATTAAAAATATCTAATTTATTTTTTAAATTAAAAAATACTTATTGTTAAAAACGAAAAAAAAATACTCACTGAAAAATCTGTTTCATGACCACCATTGCCATTTTAAGAGGAAAATTCACTTTGTCTGTAATTGCCACAATAATTGTACAAGGTGTTGTAGACATCTTTTTTTTCTCGCAGATACGTAGGAAAAGAAGGAATTTCAAAATATAAGTGCACTTGTAACAAAATGTTCTGATACAATTTGAAAGAAGAACCTGTATTTATACATATTGTTTGTAAAAATGTAGGAGAACTTGGAGTTAATTTACTCTACAACAAATTTGGTAAGCCGAAAAGACATTTGGAGTTAATCTACTATACAACAAATTTGGTAAGCCGAAAAGAAATTTTTTGAAAAAATTAAGTCACAAAAAAATTTTGATACTGTATCTCCAAAACATAATGAACAATGTGTATGGCCGGAAAAATGGTAATGAATTTTTAGAATTTCAATAGGTTTAAAATTAATAGATATTTTTCTAATTATTTTCATAAAATCGTGAGTTTTATAACAATTTTTACATATTAATGCCCCAATTGGGGTAATATTATGTGGAAAATTTGGGGAACTCCAAATGGCATAAAATTTGTTACAAGTAATTTCATTGGTCGTATGTTCTAATTTTTTAAAATATTTTCGAAGACAAATTTGGAAATTGGATGATAAATATGACGTTGCATCAGGCGAAAGAGTTACATTAACAAAATCAGGTTCTTCAATTAAAAGATTATTTAATATTTTTTGCAACGCCATATGCGACCAATGAGTTTTACTATTCATAAAACATCTCACTTTACCTTGAAATTCCTCCTGTTCGTCTGGTTTTAGTTGGGTCACTTCCACTGCATCTTCCTCTGCCTGTTCCTCATCTTCATCCCAATCGATATAATTCATCTCTAAGACCTCTTCGACTTCTTTTTTAACTTCACAATCAATTTCTTGTATGACTTCTTCATCAACTAAAACCAGCGTATCTGAAAGACTTTCTGATTTTACGGACATGGTAAAAAAAACAAGCTAGTTGTATAAAAGTTAACAACAAGTTACTAGATAGTAAAATGAATAATAAAACTTAATATTCTCCTATTTTTATAGTAGAACAATTAATTCAGTGAATGTACAGGAAAACCTTATACACAATTAAAAAATGATGCAATATTGCATCATCCAATACTTGACTTTCAAATTATGCAAAAATAATAAATTGCAATAAGTTTTTCATATTGCGTCATTCTAAAGAAATAACAAATTAGTATTCAATTTAAAATGAAAACAAAAGAACAAATAAATGCAAGGAATAAATAGGATGTAATTATTTCTATTAAATGCAAGTGCTCATTAGTATTCAATTTAAATGGGAAAAAAACAAGTAAATTCAAGAAATAAATTAACTATAATAAACAGAATACGATTATTTTAATTCGATGCACATGTTAATTGATATTCAATTTAAGCGGAAAATATTTTATAGTGAGATAATTATCTAAGTACTGAATAATAGGTGTAATTAAAATTTCCATTTTTATTTAAAAAATAAATTGTTACTATAATTTAAATTTAATTATACCATTAAGCATTGCATACATTTTAAAAGTATAATAAATAAAATGTAATTATTTTAAATGAAGTAAAACTACTTTCGATAATTAATTTTCCTTGTTTAGTTTTTTTTGTTATTGCATTAGTAAAAGGTATTTTTATATCATAAACCAGGTGAAAAATTAGTCATTTATAGTTGAAATATATATAGAGAATGAACGCTCCAACAGCTTCAACTAGTACCTCAGATAATTTTAATACAATAGTTAGTTCAGTGGTTGAGAAGATAATACAAGTAAGTAGATTAATTAAAACAAAAAAATGATTATATATTTTGGATAGGATATATTCGAAAAACAATTAAATTAATTGAAAAATGTGAAAAAAATAAATTAAAATGTTTGGGTAATTTGGCTGCAATAGAATCTAATTTAGCAATATTAAAATATTACAAAACAATTTTTAAAAATAAAAAAAGATATAAATTTAGTAATTCTATTAATTTTAAAAATTTAAAAAAGAATTTAGAATGGCAAGATCTTGAATCTTGTTTTCAAGGAAGAATAAGGACAGGTATCATTTTAAATTTAAATATAAAAGATCCTATAATATTTTTAAATAAAGCATATAAAAGTTTTTCCTTAAAAATAAAGAAAGAATTAAAACGCTCTTTATTAAAAGTAAATACTACTTTTTCAGCCATGTTTATAAAACCACAAACTTTTCAAACTGATCTTAAATATTTTTCTACTAAAAACCAAATCATAGATAAAAATACTAATTTAAAAAATTGGTATACTGAAAACGTTAAAAATAAAATTTTATTAAAATTAGAAAGTTTTCAAGAGAAGGACAGCGGATACGCTCTTTATGAAATTATAGGATTAAAAGTAAATATAAATAATTATTCTCCAATAAACTGTGGTTATTCAACATACATTAAATTACCAAAATTTATTCAAAACACAAAAAGCGTCATTAATATTCAAAATAATGATGAATATTGTTTTTTATGGTCTATTGTTTGTGCTTTATACCCATGTCACTCAATGAAAAATAAACTACGTACTTCTTCTTATCCTCATTTCAGTGAAGTATTAAAATATAATAATATTAATTTTCCAATTCAACTTCATGATATACCAAAATTTGAGGATTTAAATCAAATATCTATTAATGTTTTTAAAATTAGAGAAAAAAAATCTGATATAGTTCCATTATGTTTAAGTGAAAAAAAATTTTCACCAAGAATTAATTTATTATTACTTTCTAATAAAAATATCTATCATTTTGCGTTTATTAACAATTTATCACGATTGTTAAATAAACAAATGGGTAATATAACTAATAAAAAATGGTTTTGTGAAAGATGTCTTAATCATTTTAAGACGCAAAATAATTTAGCTAAACATTTTGAATTATGTAAAACAATGAATGAAACAAAGATAACTTTACCTACCAAAAATAATAACATCTTAAAATTTACTAATTTTAAATTTAAACAAAAAATTCCTTTTGCTATCTATGCAGATTTAGAAAGTATTTTAATTAAACATAATAATTTTGGAAATGATAAAACAAAAATATTTCAAACGCATGAACCTTTCAGTATTGCCTTCTATTTAAAATGTTCTTATGATAATTCTTTATCAGATTTTAAATTGTATACAGGTAAAGATTGCATAGATTGGTTTGTTAATGAACTACAAAAAATATCAATTAAAATTAAAAATATTTTCGACAATATAATACCAATGGATCCTCTAAACAATGAAGAATGGCAGAATTTTAAGTCCTCAAATCATTGTCACATTTGTTTAAAACAATTTAATGAAAACGATAAAAAAGTTAGAGATCATTGCCATTTTACGGGTAAATTTCGTGGTGCCGCACATAACTCATGTAATTTAAATTTTAAAACTAATTTAATAATTCCAGTTTTATTTCATAATTTATCTGGATACGATGGACACTTCTTAATTAAGGCCCTTAGTACCAATATAGAAGGAAAAATGTCTCTTTTACCAATTAATAAAGAAAAATACATTTCTTTTACTAAATATATTAAAAATTCAAATATTCAGTTTAGATTTTTAGATTCATTTCGATTTATGGCTTCAAGTCTTGATGACTTATCTTCATATTTACCTAATACTAAAAAAAATATTTTAAGGTGTTATTATAAAAATGATGAACAATTTAATTTATTAACTCGTAAAGGAATATTTCCTTACGAATATTTAGACTGTTGGGAAAAATTACGAGATACTCAGTTACCATCCAAAGAATTGTTTTATAGTTCTTTAAAAAACGAACATATTTCCGAAGAAGATTATAGTTTTGCTTGTAAAGTTTGGAATAGTTTTAAAATTAAATCTTTAAAAGAATATGCTGAAATATATCTTACAACTGATGTGCTTCTTTTAGCTGATATTTTTGAAAATTTTAGAGAAACATGTATAAATACATATAAGTTGGATCCTTTATGGACTTATACTAGTCCAGGTTTAGCATATCAAATTGGACTTTCATTAGGTATTGAATTAGAATTATTAACTGATATTGATATGATTTTATTTATTGAAAAAGGGATACGAGGTGGTATTTCACAATGCTCTAATCGATATGGAAAAGCTAATAATAAATATATGGAAAAGAAATACGATCCAAATTTACCTTCATCTTATATTATGTATTTTGATGTAAATAATCTATATGGAACAGCAATGAGTTTACCATTACCAGAAAAACATTTTGAGTGGATAAATAATAATTTTACTCCTAATGATATACTAAATATTCCAGATAATAGTCCTGTAGGATATATTTTTGAAGTAGATTTAGAATATCCTAAGGAACTATTTCATTTACATATGGATTTACCATTATGTCCAGAACATTTACGTCCACCCTCTTCAAAATTTAAAAATACAAAATTATTAACTACACTTTTTCCTAAAAAAGAATATGTTATTCATTATATAAATTTAAAACAAGCTTTAAAATTAAATTTAAAACTAATAAAAATACATAGAGTTTTAAAATTTACTCAGTCTAATTGGTTAAAAAATTACATTGAATTAAATACAGAGTTACGAAAGCAAAGTAAAAATGATTTTGAAAAGAATTTTTTTAAGTTATTAAATAATGCATTTTTCGGGAAAACAATAGAAAATGTTCGAAAACATAAAGACGTTAAATTAGTAACACACTGGTCTGGTCGATATGGTGCTAATTATTATATTTCTAAACCAAATTTTCATAGCTGTTCTATAATAGCTGACGATTTAATACTTATTGAAATGTCCCGTTTAGAAATAAAATTAAATAAACCAATTTATGCAGGATTCAGTATATTAGACCTTTCAAAAACATTCTTATATGATTTTCATTACAATTATATAAAAAATAAATTTCAAAATAAAGTAAAATTATTATATACAGATACAGATTCACTAATATATCATTTTCATGTGGATGATATCTATCAATATATTAAAGAGGATATTCATAAATTCGATACATCTGACTATCCTGATAATAATATTTATAATATTCCACGTAAAAATAAAAAAGTTCTTGGTTTAATGAAAGATGAACTTAATGGAACTATTATTAACGAATTTATTGGATTAAGATCAAAAATGTACACTTTAAAAATGTATAAAACACATTTAGAACTAGAAAAAGATGTAGAGAAACTTAAAATAAAAGGTACAAATAAAAAAGATATTGATAATTTTATTAAAAATTATGGTACTATTAGGAAAGCTAAGGGTATAACTAAAGCTGCTCTTAAAACCATTACATTTGATGATTATTATAAATGTCTATTTAATAATAATATTTCTGAAACTAGTCAAAAAATTATTAAATCAAAATTACATCAAGTATATACCATGGAACAACAAAAAATTGCATTAAATCCATATGATGATAAAAGAATAGTAAATTATTCATTAACAGATACTTTACCATGGGGCTTTAAATAATCATTTTTTTTTTAATTAATCGAAATGTTTGTAATTATCAAAAAAATCATTGAAAAATAACAATTTCAAAAAAGTATAAAAAAGTATTTTTTTATATATTATTTAAAAAATTATGGATATCTAAAAAAATATGACCTAATGGAATTTAACTACTCAGGTAATATTTTTATTTTATATAATATATGTTTTTTTTTCATTTTTTTTTATTTTTTTTCCAGGTTAAAGTTAAAAAAATTCATCCAAAGGCAATTATTCCTACAAAAATAAAAAGCAAATCTGCAGGATACGACCTGTACACTTTATCAAACGTGTCAATTAAGCCCGGATCAAGAGTTTTAGTAGGAACTGGAATTCAACTTCAATTACCCAACGGTCATTACGCTGAAATTAGATCAAGATCTGGTTTAAGTCTTTTCTATGGAATAGAAGTTGGGGCTGGAATTATTGACGAAGACTATCAAGGCGAGATAAAAGTTGTCCTGTATAATCATTCTGATTCTACATTTATAGTTTGTCAAGGCTATAGAATAGCTCAATTAATTATTAAAAAATCAGTCAATTCCATTTTAGTAGAAACCACTGAAAGTGAGGTTTTAGACCTATCACAAAGAGGAACTGAAGGTTTTGGGTCATCTGGACTTTAGAAAAAAAAATTACTATGGAAAGATTTAATCCATTAAATCAAAATCGTATTAAATTTATTTCAAAAAAATTTCAGCCTTGCATACAAGATAATGTATTAAAAATTATAATATCCATAATATTATTTTTAAACGAAAAAAAATTTAGAATATGTTGTGCTGGAGGATACGCTTCTTACATTTTTAAGCGTACCAGTAAATATATAGATATTGACCTGTATATAGAAGAAACAGAATCCTTTACAAATTTTTATAACATAAATTCACTTATTTCCAGTGCCTTAAAACAAAAAACATTATCAATTTTTGAATCAGGAATATACTATTTAACACCATTCAAATCATATGGAATAAGAATAGACATTGAAAACAAAGAATATATTATTAATATAGTATTCATTCAACCAAATGCACAAATTAAAAGTATGGAACATTGGGTCTGGACAATAATTAATAATTTCGATTTGGATATTTGTAAAAGTGCATTTTATATTAATGAATTTAAAGAAATACTTCAAATTGTTGTACCACAACAAATATTAGTTGAAGATTTTAAAGATACACAAGATATTATACTATATAAAAAAAGAAAATATATTGATCGTTCCTTGGAAAAAAATTGTCAACCAATGTCTTTAAAGACATTATGTTATAAAAAAATTACTAGTCTTCGTTGAAATTTATAATTATTTTTTTTTTGCTGAGTTGGTTATATGGTCTGCCTTTCTTGGCTGAAGGGCCAAGATTTTGATAATATTTTTTTTCAGGTTTTATTTCTTAGTATTATATATTTTTCAGGTATTGTTTCTTAGAATTATAGATATATATTTTTTTTCAGCTATTTTTTTTTTGCTGAATTTTGATTATATGGTCTTGGTTTCTATTTTTTCAGCTATTGTTTTTTTGAATGTTTTTTTTTTTGCTGAATTGGTTATATGGTCTAGATTTCTTGGCTGGAGAGCCAAGATTTTGATAATATTTTTTTCAGGTTTTATTTCTTAGTATTATATATTTTTCAGGTATTGTTTCTTAGAATTATAGATATATATATATATATATATATATATATATATATATATATATCTTTTTTTCAGCTATTGTTTTTTTGTTTTTTTTTGCTGAATTTTGATTATATGGTCTTGGTTTCTTGGTTAAAGAGTCAACATTTTAGTAATCGGCTCTTCTTTTTAGGTTTTTCCGTATATATTTATACCGTTATTATTAAAGTTTATTTTCAGTATTTATAAAATGGTTTCTTGGTTAAAGAGCCAACATTTTTAGTAATCACCTCTTCTTTTTAGGTTTTTCTGAATCTATTTATACCATTATTATTAAAGTTTATTTTCAGTATTTATAAAATGCCAGTCCCAGCAAGACATAAGTGTCCTAAATGTAAAGGAGAATCTGATGTTCCAAATGACAATTGTTTAGGATGTGATTTACAGCAATATTTTAAAAATGAAGATAAATCTAAACATTTACCCTCTGGTTATTTAGAGAGTAAGGAAAGAGAAGGAAATATTAGAAACAATAATTATCGAAACAATAATCAAAACAATGGTCACCAGTCAAATAGATAAATTTACTTATATATGTATTTTTTAAAATAATTTTATTTAGTATAGTTTATAATTTACAAGAGAAAAGTTATTTTCATTGTTAGTATAAAAGAAGATATAATGGAGAATAAAAAAATGTGTTTTGTTCGTGGATGTCGTGAATCAGCTATTAATTGGGTAACATATAAAAGAAGTGGTCGAAAAATGGTCTGTGAACTTCACAGTTTTTGTTGTAAATGTGGCAAAAATCGAAGAGAGAGATTCGCAAAATTTTTTACATTTAATGAAAATTTATATTGCAGCGATTGTGATCCATTGTATCCAAGAGATCCTGTCAAGCATAATCCATCCGAAATTGAAGAAAATATAACCCATTATGTAACTAAAGATTGCCCTATTTATTGGAATTTAAATTTATTATAATGAAAATGCTCCCATTTTTACATAAAAAAAATTTTAAATGTATATATTACTATGTCAATAAATTTTTTTTGTATTTATTAAAAGTCTTTTATTTAAGCTAATAAAAAAACACACATATATATATTTTTAAATAATCATTTTTATTTAAAATTAAAAAAAAACAATTCAAATTTATACATTCATGTTTTTTTAATTAGATCAAAATTTCATCAATACTCATTTTATCAAATTCAATATCTTTTAGGCTTATTTTATCTGATTGATCTTCTTCTTCATTATCTGCTATATAACCATTAGATATATCTTTTTCTTTTTCGTTGTCTGTTGTATAACCACTAGATAAAGTACATTCTTCATGATAACCACAAGGGAAAGTACATTCTTCATAATGTACATTTACGCTTACCGAATCATAATCTTCTATCAGAAAATTATCAAATGCACAATCAAACATATATGATTTAATTACTTTAGTAGAAATTAATTCATTATTTTTATAAAATCGCAACTTTACAAAACATAGAGAACCCATTTTTACTTAATATACAACTATATTCAAATATAAAATAAAACTAAATAAATAATTATTAAAAAAAATACTTTAAATTAACAAAAAAAAAAGCTTCCGCGAACCAGGATGAGGTCATGCATGTAGTCATCTAGCCGAGCCCAAGTTTAACCTGAACAAACATGAATTTATATTATTAGTCACACTTTATGTATGAATCATTCAAATTACGACATTTTTACTTCTTGCAATCGAGTGCCGAAGAAGTTATTTTTAGCGGTGACTAAGTGAAATTCTTGGAAAACAATTGTTACTAACTCGCTCAAGCTTCGGCTTAGCTCGGTATCCTTCGGCTTCTTTCTTCAAGCTTCTGGTTCTTTCAAGGTCATTGCCGAAGAAGTAAAGAAGCCGATGGAAAAACCACCCCAAATGAACCTCGATGCCGAAGAACCAATTACGTCACTCATATTTCTTAGAATTCTTTGATTTTAAGGGTAGTTCTTGCATTTTAAGGGTAGTTCTTTCAAGGTCATTGCTGAAGAAGTGAAGAAGTCGATGGAACATGCCATCCGGTGTAACAGTGCCTTCCCAGATCCACTACTGGAAAGCAGCGCTGTTATATCCATTTATTCCAGATTTTTAACTCTACCATAGGAAACTTTATATATATATATATATATATATATATATTCTCTCGAAATAGGCACTGTAGAAGTTTTAAAATTTGGCAGTGAACCAAAGTCGAAGGAGGCAATTTGGCTGAAATATTTTTGAGATGGTGGATTTCCAGTTATACAGGAAGTTGATGGAACACCCTATATTATATTTTATTTTTAGATTCTACGTAAAATTGTAGAAATATTTTGTGTATAATATCCTATTCCTAAGTCTGTTTTTAATTTTATGTCAAACTAAACATAGCTATTAATAGTATATATATATAGTAATATATGATATATAAGAAAGCCTTTATTACTTAACTGCGTTTGGTTTCCTTCTAGAAGATCAACTTTAGTGATCAAAAACTAACATAAAATATTAACTAGAAAAAATAGTTTAAAGTAATTTTTTTTAAACGTAAACCTCATATTTTTATAGTGTAATCTTATTTATCATTAAAAGTAATGGTGACTTGATATGAGATTGTTTACTCCAAAGATTTGCAGTTTTTGAAATATTGCCAGTTTAACATTTGAAAATGACATAAAATGGAAGAAAACATATTAATTAATACCAGTTTTGGAGATCCTGTATGAAAAAAGAACTGCATATTCTCTTTAAGTTAAAATAATGATGTGGGTCAAAGTATTTAGAAATTTGGTAACGTCACATTTTAAGGCAAAAAAATTTAATTGAATAAAGCCTTCAATGAGGCTTAGACTTCGTTAAAAAAATCTGGATCTTTACATTTTGAAAAAATTAAATTTATGCTTTCTTGTGACACCTTGCTTAAGCATAACTTTTTTTTAAAATATATCCTTTTTAATCCCATTAACAAACAGGAAAAAAAATTCCCAACGATATGACGGTTTAGCTGCAATCGAACACCGAGTTACTAAATGGGTACAGCTCATTTTTCCTTATAATGTAATTTTGTAAAAACTAAAGTAATTTAAGAAAAAAATAAGTAAATAAACTTACCTGGTTGGCTGCTTGCGGAATTTTGCTCCTCTTCCGGATGGATAACGGGACCCTGAAAATAATAATATAATTAGGAAAAAAATCACAAAATATAAACTGATTAAATTATTTATATTACGACAGTTTTTTCAATTAACTAGTCTATATTTTTAATGATTATTTATAATAGTAGCCAGGGAAATGCGAAAGACAGTTTAGAAATATATCTTCAGAAAAGAGCACAAATACTTCATATACATGATGTTGCAAATTCGTCGTTACGTACGATAAGTGGCACGATAAATAGTGCTGATTAACTATTTTTTGATCATCTGCTTCCATATTTTAGTTTATTACAAGCGATATCCAGAATATTCAAATATTTACAGACAAAAAAATGTTTTATCTTTTTCCGAGATTAAATATTTGGAAATTGATATTTTTAATGGTAGCTTAAAAGAACAGCAATTTTAGTTTGAATGATCATAAGATATTTTAAGAAAACTATTCAAAATAAGGTAGGATTATAAGTATCCCATCGTAACTAGTCTAAATTTTGCTATATATGTTGTTCAAAAATTAACTTTTTCCTTGAGAAGTACAAATAACAATTTTCCTTGCACTAACTATTTGTTTTAAATTTCTAAGTATTTGCAACCAGTTCCAATTTAAAAAGATTATTATGAAATCTAAGTATATCTGATCCTTAGAATAAGACAGTAAAAATATGTCATCATCCTCTAGCAGTTAATCTATTTGTTATAATTAATTGGGCAAGCTTAAAAAAGTGAATTTCGTTTCTTACAACATATTACTTTGTGCTGAAGATTATTTTGCCAATTATTGTAATTAATCAGCACAATATTTGTCCAAAATGTGACAAAAACATATATAATTTTGTTTCAGAATTGAAATATTTCAGTAAAGGAGTTTGAATTATTGTTTTGAGAATTATATTTTAACTAAAATAATTTAATGTTGAACAATAATACCATTTTAGTAACAAACATGATTGTTTTGAAACTATAAGCAATCCACCTATATCTTTTACAAAACTGTACTTCCTTAGTTAGGCTATTTCTCCAATAATGCCCATTTAACATAAATATAAAACATAATAGTGAAATCAGTTAAAGAGGAATAAAAATGAAATTGGTTCCTTAGCAGACCACAGGAATTATAATTTATATTATATATATATATATATATATATATATATATATATATATATATATATATATATATATATATATATATATATATATATATGTTTATGCGGCTTTCACGGATTCCTCCGTGTGAGATGCAATAGCAGTGGTCATATCCACATTATGCCGTTGTAGTGCTGAAATCACATTCAGCAAACATACAACTAAATGCATCTCCGCATGTAAATGAAGTAAAATGCGAACAGTGATTGCAAACTTCGCTCCATCATATCCTTTCAGTGTATATATATATATTGGGCTTAAATGATTTAAAAAACATTTTTGCTGTTTCCAAATATAAACTAAGGAACAAAAATTGTAAAATGAGCTTCGCTTTAGACGGCCGCTTAAAAAGTTCTTTAAAGATATATTTTTAAAAATAACTCACCTGTTCTATTCTTTGCAAATAATCGCCGATCCAATCCATAGATGGTGAAGAAATGCTCTCTGTAATCCTTGAACAACTCATCATTATTTTAAATAACAAACTGAAACAATTTATTCACTAACTCACAAGCACTTAAAACACTGTTGGAAAGTCAACTGCTTTCTGCAGAGCTAACAGATCAACTAAGGCCCTTACGGGATGAAAGAAATTATTTGTAGGTATCGCTTGTCAGTCCTAATTTGGAAAGTTGTTGATTTAGCCAATCAGGTACCAGAATTTTGTTACTCTACCTTCTTACGCTACCTGCTGAAAACTGGCGCATGGTCGGAAAGGCCCAGGTAGAAGTTGCCAAACTGGGACTATAATAATTATATTGGTAAAAAGAAACCTACTATTTACGTGGCGTGCTTATTTTAGTTTAATAAATCTGTGAATTTCTATAGGGTGTCAAAAAATAATGGAATACTCAAATCATTTCAACATAAATAGTTTTAAATTTTTTTGCAATTATTTCAAATCACCAAATTATTTTATATGTTAGGATAAATGATACAAATTATACCCTATCTCTTCCGATAAACAGATAAAATACTTTATTAAATTATTACAAATATGAAGTGGAGCAAGAAAACGGAGCACGTTTAAAGTTTTCTATTAGCCTTATCGATATTGATAAAGCTTCTTCGACCATTTTCCCAATATTTACCTATTGGAATTACCTATATTGTACTTGATGTTGTCTCAATTTCGACTAGCAAGAACAGAACATGCCAAATGACATTCCTTTTTTTCTTGAACCACTTATATTTAGTTTTAGGTATTTTCTTGGGATTAAGTTCATATTAAAATATATTGTTCATTATTTTGACGGTTCGTTCGTTACTCAGAGAATTTTCAAAAATAAATATCTAAAACTTAAAACGAAGTTATAATTATAAATATAAATATGAAAAAATAAAACACATATTAAAAACATTATTTTCAGGAACAATCGTCTAAAATTTAAATCTCAAATATAAAACACATATGTAAAATAATAACACCAAATCCTGGAAAATTAATTATTTTAGAAAGTGCTATTTAGCAAAATCATACGTACCTTAAGATTTCGTCAAAATCAATTTTAATATTAACAAACTCTCTAGGACTGCATTCGGGAACATGATGACCAAAAAATGAAAGGAATGTGTCTTTGCTTTGAGGAGAATATACACTTGGTATGTTACTAAAAGGATACACTGTATTTAAATTATACTCTTGTAGATTTGGCTCAGTTTCCCAGTTCGGTCATATATAGTATGTGTTTCTGTTTTCTGCTATAATTTCTTTTATTATTAATTTCTGTCCCTCTCTATTAGAGGTTTTCATTATTGGTGTCTTGCTTTTTAATAAGGTAAATATTGCGTTTAGTTGGTTGTAACTTTATAATATGCAACGATATTGTTTTTCATTACAAAGTTTTTTAATTTTTTTTGAAAGTTCTGCTGTATCAGGTAATGCTATATGTCATTTCTTCGTATTTCCTGCTATGAGTTATCTTTGTTTTGGGTTCTTAGGTTGTTGTAGTGTTTATATGTTCTACATTTTATAATTTTTTGGATATCCTTTTTATTAAGATTGTTTTGATTATTGTTTCCTTTTACCTCCTTAAAGTCAAGTGTTTTAAAGTAGGAAACGTTAATAAAACAGGTCTGTCAAACAAGCTACATGATTACACTTATTCTTTGGATTTTTGAAAGGTTGTAAAGTAAGAATCTAGAAATTGTATTATCCTGTTTACTCCAGATTCTGATGTAAATTCTAATTTGTTACGAAAATTGTTAAATTATTGTACAATGTAATTTATTTTGTCGTTGGGAATTACCATTAAACAAGCATACACAAGTAAAGATCAAGTCAAAATTTAGATTTTTTATGATTCTTTCCCCCATGATTAGTTGGGCGATTGTTGATGAAATAGGTGAATCTATTGAACAATGATTAATTTGTCTGTAAAATTTATTTTCATACTGAAAGTAATTTGTGGATCGATATTTTGATACAATGTTTAGCATGTCCTAAATGAATTCTCGTAAGAGGCACCGTAAAAATATTTTTAATGTTCTGACCAACATTTGTTGTTTATCGAAATTTTTGGCCCATCATTTTTAAAAGGAGCAATGCAATTCAATGTGTTTTTTAAGAAATCATTGATTACCAAACAATTAAACCATGAGGCAAATAATAGGCAGGCGTAATTTTTTTTAAATGTGCGTCAAAATCTCAGCTGTCACGTCCACACATCGGCATTTCAATATCAACAATTGCCGAAGAGTTTCTCTATTTGTTTGTAACGAAAAAACGGACCCCAACTCTGTTTATCTGTTTCAACAAATTAAAATCAACAATTAATTTGTTCTTTTTTGTCATTGTCAGTATAAGTCTCGAATTTTCAACTGCACACCAACAGAGCGCTGTACGACCTCTGTATCACTAAGAATAAATAAAGAAAAAAGAACGTAAAAAGTTATAAACAAATTCACTGTGCAAAAACTACTGGAATTTTTATTTGAAATTTTGCACACTTGTTTTATGCAACAAGTAGCTCGTTTGGATGCAGTATGAAGTTAATGCAATATATTTTCCTATTGTTTATTATCAATTGAAGAAGCAGCCACTTTAGCAGGTTTTCTTACAGTAACTAAGGAACAAGTTATCCGATTTTCAGCTCATTTTTTCCCCCAAATAAATGAGACATAAAATCTATATAATTACTGTTATTATTCTGAAGATCTCTACGTAGTCAGAATTTTACTAATACTAAATTTTTATCTAGAGGCTAATTCCGTCAGCCTATAATGTAAAAAAATACTAAAAAAGTGACAAAAATAAATCAAATTTCCTCTAATAAATATATCAGAAGAAAAAAATATTTCAAAGTACTATTGTTTAAGTTTTAACTAAATTTCCAGCTGCAGCGCATTTCTTGAAATGTGACAAAATTTATCCCAGACATCTCAGGTAATTCCATAAACCTTTTACCTTTCTTGAAAAACAATCTTTAGTTCAAGGATTATTCATTATTTATATGGTTATTTTAGGGTATTATTTATGACTACATATTTATTTGCTTATATTAGTAAATTTTCAAACAAAATGGTAAACACTTTTGTTATTTTCTTTTCCATACCTTTTATGCCTTTATAGCTCCATTGTATTACTTTATTTCCATATTTTATAGTGATTTAGCCGTACGGACTAACCCACTGACATCGGTACAAATTTATTGTTGTAGTTTCGTTTTATTTAACCGATTTCTTAAAGTAGGAGTTTCTCAATTCCACCACGTGCATAAAAAATACATATTCTTTTATGTATGTATATCGATTATTCCGGAACGGCGGCGCCGATTTGAAAAATTTTTTTTTATGTTCAGGAAGTTGCTGCGGTGGTCCTATATTATCTCGGATAAAATTAGTGACGTAAAATTCAAGATGGCGCTGATAATATGGTGGACAAAATAATTAATTTTGTCCAATTCTCTCCAAAATTCGTATGGAGGAGTTTTTGGGGTCGCACATAACGAATCTGAGATTATTTTCACAAAATTCAATATGGCAGATTCAATATGGCTGACGAAAAAATTAATTTTGTCCGATATTTTCCAAAATTGACGTTGCGGAGTTTTCGGAGTAGCATATAAAGAATCTAAAATTATTTAAAAAAAAATTCAACATGGCAAATTCAATATGGCGGATAAAAAAATTACCATTCGTAAGGGGGAGTTTTCAGGGTTGCACATAACATATCTGAAATTATTTTTTAAAAATTCAATCTAGCGAATCCAATATGGCGTCGTAAAAATTTTACATTTTTCGATTTTATTCAGATTTAGTACTGGGTCATTTTTGAGGGTGTAAATAGCGGATTTAAGATTAATTTAAGAAAATTTAATGTGTCAGTTCCAATATAACGGTTCAAAAATATTACATTTTCGGATTTTGTCCAAAATTGGTACTAAGAAGTTTTCGTGGGTAGATTCAGATTAAATTAAAAGGTTAAAATTGTTTTTTGAAATTCAATATGACTGGTCTCATGTGGTGGTTTCAACATTTTACATTATTGAAATCTTTTTAAATTTGGTAATAGGGGGTTTTCGGGGTCGTAGATTAAGAATCTGAAGTTATTTTTTCTAGCTTAATATGACAGATACAATATGAAGGACTAAAAATTTTATATATTTCCACATTTGTCTAAAACTGATATTGGACGTTTTTAGGAGCGTATATAAACTCAAAATGCAGAATAAAATATGTCGGACAAAAAAATTTACGTTTCAAGTATTTTAAATATTCGTATGGTGAGGTTTTGGGGGCCTGTATTACGAATCCAAAGTTAATTTAAAATTGAAGATAGTGGAGATTTACTCTGGCAGACTAAATATTCGTTTGAAAAAATTCCATTCAAAATTGGTATTTGGAGATTTCTGAGAATCAAAAAATTTTTAGTTGTTTATTTTGGTGTTGTGTATAACTCTGGAAAAAATGAAAATGGATACTTTTTTCCGACCTTGAAATTATTGCGAGGTACAATAATCTCGCTTAGTACCTATTTAGTTTAGATAATTTATTGATATCATAACAAATTCAAAACTAAAAGAAGAAAAATAAAATTTTTATAAAAATTGAACCCATTTCTAAAAAAGAGCAAAAAAGCGAAAAATAATAACATAAATTTTTAAATGAAATTGAAACTTTTGAAGTCGGAGCCAAATTATTTCTTAATGGAACACATTTTGTCAGGTTTGGCGCCGATTTCAAAAATTTCAATTTCATATAAAAATTTATATTGTTATTTTATGCTTTTTAGCGCTTTTTTAGAAGTCGCTTCAATTTTTTTGTAAAAATCTTATTTGGTTCATACTGAAATATTTTTTCTGTTCTACCAAAATTAGACAATTAGGAAAGACAATGGCAAGAAAGAGAAAAATCTACAGAAACGTGAGTAATTTCACTAATCAACTATTTTTTCTATTAGTCTGGGCATTTCAGTATTTGTTCAATTAAGAATGATTTGTGTCGTTCTCGTTTACCTATATTCCAAATTTTTTGTAATTTAATTCATGTCTTATATACAAAGGTCTACATTACGCCAATTCCCCGGGCTAAAATATTTGTCTCGAGCCCAATTTACCATATTAAAAAAGTTGATAATTTCGGAAATATTGACTGTTAAAATTATTATCTTTAAAAATTTTTTTGAAAATATTTATTTTAAAAATAGCTTGATCTCTATTGAATTAGAAAATTCGGGATTTTTTACGGTGATAAATCAAGATGTGGTTACAGTTTCGATGTACGTCGCAGAGAATGCCACCAGCAATACTCGCCTACATATAAAGCTTGATAACTTTTTTGTGCTGAACTAAATTAAATTTTTAAATAAAAATTCTTATTATTCGACAACTTTTATTTAAAAAAAGTTATGCCTTCTTCACATTTTGTCCAGGCTTAGGATTGGTCTAAGAATTGAGGGCCAAAAGACCAACAACAATAAAAGCTTACATAGCATCGAGCTAGTATAATAATAATGTAAGAATAGTACGGGTAACACACAAAGTCAACAGCAGATCAAAACATAAATATTTTATTTATTTTATTGATTAATTTTATTCTATGTAAATGATCAAAGTAATCTCCGTTTTCATGTATACAAAGATTAATTCGGAGGAATTTTAACTGTATTCTTGCCCACAATTCTTCTTTGGTGTTTACATATCTACAATATACCATTCATTTAGCAGTTCCCCATAAAGAATAATCCATAGGCATTAAATCCGGTTAGTTGGGTGGCCAAATTGCACGAGTCTTTTCTCTGTCAATCTATCAATTTTGAAAATTATCATTTTAATTATTTCTAATATTTAATGTGTGGGTGCACTGTCATACATAAACTGCACATTTTGTTTAGTAGCTAGTGGAAGATCATCCAATAACATGGCATATTTACAAGAGGGTTTAAGTAATTCAAACCATTTAAATGAGGTGGTAAGATGACAGGATCAATAATAAATCTGTCAGTGTTTATTATAGGTGGGCTTTCACTAACATAAATGTGTTCATTATATAAATTTGTCACACCCATTCTTATCAAGCAGTACTCACCAGGAAATGTCTTTTTTTTTTTGAAAATCTACATTATGTGCTATCCGTGCATTAATGAATCGACAGAAGCCTAGTATCAATCCGTGGTCGAGAGGTAGAAATTCTTGTAATGCCTGGAGGTAAACAGATATTCTCTTAAAGTCCAATTTACTGTATCTTTAGAAACTCTAAGTTCCAAACTTTAGTGTCTGGAGCTCAGACCTGGTTCTAAAATTTGTTTTTCAATCTCAGGTGCCCTAGTAGTAAGATTCTATCCATAGCCAAGAGTAAAACTACCGGTTTCTCGAAAAGACGTTTGGTCCGTATATTGTAGATCTTTTACTGTATTTTCTCACCAACTACCAGCCATTTCCTTGACAATAACAGTAAATTAAAATCATATTGGTCATTTTTGCGTTACTATAATGCTGGGCCGTTGCAAAACTTTAAGAATTAAATGACGCATTTTAAAATTAAACCATAAATTTTTGTTAGCGTGTTAGCCCTTAAACGCACTCAAAATTTCTTGAACCAGTAATAAATGTGGATAAATTATGAAGGGGACTACCACGGGTCTCAGTACGTAATAAAACATTTAAATTCGATTAGCTCAGGAACGGCTGCTGGAAGCGACACCTACTAAATATAAGTTTTTGAGTTAAAAGGTATCAAGGAATAGTAATTTTCAACTAGAAATTTAATATACTGAAACACAAAAAAAGTTATGAAGCTTTAGATGAAGGCATAGTGCTGCTGGTGGCGCCCTCAAAATTTAATCAGATCTTGATTTCTCATCCTAAAAACCCGAAGTATCAGGCCGATCATAGCTGAAGGTCACTCGATTCCGATCGCCTTTGCGAATCCAAGCAGCCTCTTTAATTGGAATTGCCTAACTGCTTCCGGCGACAAAATTTTATCTCCAAAATATCGCTATCTCAGTCTGTTGAGTGCTGAATACTCTCTGAGAATATTGTCAATAGTTTTATCCTCCTCTAGACACTATCTGCTTGTCGAATTTTCGATGACACCGATTTTATGAAGTTGATCCTTCCATATCTTGTCAATAATCCAGCCACAATTCGCTGCTCTTTCCTTCCTATGGAGAGAAGCTCCCTAGTAAGCCGTGCGTTAGTTTCAGTTATATATTCCTTGGCACACCTTATTCTAAGAGGTTGTCTCCACGATTCAATAGATTTGCTTTCCAGCAACTATTTTTATTCCTTTTTATCAACGGAAATTGGTGTAAGTAGAATCGGCTGTGGTCCATATGGTTCAATTTCGGATCCGATTTTTACCTGACGGCCTGCTTCCTCATTCCTGCATATGCCCCAGTAATCCGGAACCCACACGAGTTTGATTGTACAGCCGTTCCTTGCCAGACTCTTCAGTAAATCTTTGCACTCAGACACCAGCCGCAAAGTTACGACATTGGACTTCAGTGCCATTATCAAAGCCTTACTGTCTAAGCATGTGTTTATTACCCTATTCCTATTTATGTCCCTCTCACAGTGATAGCCATACTGCAGCATAGCATAAATTTCTGCTGTAAAGGTTGTCACACGTTGTCCTAGATAGTGGAAATCTCTGACACCCTTGTTCCTGCCGAACACTCCGGCTGCAGCTCTATCATCTTATCGCAGCACATTTGTATAGCACCCGGATCCATTTTTCGGAAGATTTTGCTCTTCTTTCCAATACTCTATATTTGACAGAAATTTCTTCAGATAATGGTGTCTTTTAGTTCTTTATATTAGCCTTCATATATATTTGAGCAATGAAAGTGCATTCTTAGTAGCTTCCTTAGTTTCCCCTCTTCGGTCCTAGTTTGACCTCCTTCAGGAAGAGCCGGTGCTCCAATCCGGGGACCAGGACTTACGACTCTGCTTATCAGTCCTCTTGAAAGAGATCCCAGTTTGTAGTCCTAGGGTGTCAATATTCCGCCACTGCTTGCTCAACGGCAATTTCAAGTCCTAAATTCATCTTTAGAGGACTAAGTTCATATTTTGATAATAAATAAATACAGGGTGATCAAAAACTAACATTAGGTATTAACTTGAAATATTGTTAAAAGCCAGCTTTTTTGAATATAAACCCACAATTTTTATAATATTATCTTATTTAGCAATAAAAATGAGGGTGACTTTGTATGAGACTGTCAATATAAAAAAATTTTGAAATATTGGAAATTGAATTGGAAAAAATTTTTGTATTGTGAAGATGGTAAACAACTTACTTACACAGGAAAACAGCCTGCTTCCGAGTTAATCCGCTCTAAGTTAATCTGAAGATCAACTTTCGAACGCGCACATAATTCATTTAAATTGTTTACATATATTACGAACAATATAGGCCCATTTACACTATCCTAGGATGACGAAAATGGTTTATTTCTTTATCGCTAAACTAGCTCTTCCAAAAACTTGGCAATAATATTCTTCTGTTATTGTTCAGTCAGTTTGGAGGTAGTCGATAGAGAAAATCCATTTGACATATTCAAAGATGATTAAGACACAGATATATATATATATATATATATATATATATATATATATATATATATATATATATATATATATATATATATAAATAATGTATATGAGATTAAAGACTTATTCCAAAGAGATTTAGTTGAAATGGTTTCCCCTATGCTAAAATAAGCAGTGGTTACAAATACATTCTTATTGTTATTAATTGTTTTTCAAAGTGTGTATGGGCTTTCCCGTTAAAAAACAAATCAGCTGTGGAAGTCTACAAAAATATGGAAAAATTTTCCAAAATACAAACTTCACACCACATTCAGACGGACTTAAGTGGAGAGTTATTAAATTAAGAATTTGAGAAACTCAAAAAATATATAATGTTAACCACTACAGTGTATTAAGTGGAGTAAGTTAATAGGACTTTAAATAAACTGGACGTGAAAGGAATTTAATATGCAGGAAAACCATAAGTGGATTTACTTGCTACCTAAAATTATTTATAATCGCGCACAGAATACCGAACAACTAAAATAAAGTCAACAGAAGTAGCTAATTAAAAAAAAAGAACAATTTTTACTTCAAACTGTCTACAACAAAATAAAAATAAGTGATTTAAACGTTAAACTTAAAGTTGGTGATTATGTACGTATTTCTAAATTCAGAGGTATATTTGATAAATAAATACAATCCAAATTGGTTTCCTGACGTATTTATTATATGCAAATTTCAACTAACAATTCCAACCACTTATCTCTTCAAGGACATGAAAAATGAAAACTTACTTGGAGAATTCTACAAAAAGCCGTTACAAAAGCCAAAAATCACGATGAATAGATATTTGGTTGGTTGGGAAAATAATAAAAGGACATAAGTTCTTGATAAAAAAATACAATCCAAATTAGTCTCCTGAGGTAATTATTATTATCCGCAAAGTTCCACTAACAAATCCAACCTCTTTTCTCCTGAAGGATATGTAAAAAATGAAACGTACTTTGGTTGTTCTATAAAGAGCAGCTACTAATAGCCGACAACCCTATTTGGTTGGAAAAGTTCTAAAAAGACATAAACATCGAGTATTTCTTAAATGGTTTGGCTTCACCGATAAATACAACAGTAAGATTGATAGGACAAACATTATATAAAAACTCTTTATTCATAATGCATTTTTAGTACTTTTGTAATCGCTCTAGAATAAATATGTCTTTAGCATATTTTTTACTTATAGCTTTACCATTTTGTTGTGTTATTTCTGTTGAAAATTACATCTTAAACAAAAGCAATGAAGCTAAGTACTGTGAATTGTTGCAAAATGACTATAACATCCTATATGATACAAGTCTAAACCTTTATCTACTATGTACAAAAGAACCAGACAACTATATGAATTTATAAAAAAAGTCAAAGAGTGTGAAAACAAAGAAACTACTCTATTATCTTCCATCAATTACAACAATATCCTTAACTTTTCAATAGAAAACGTTGAATTGGAATCGTCTTTATTTCTTGAAAGAAAGGAAAACGACATGTGTGAAACTAAAAAAACTACAGCCTACACCCTACTTGGAGAAAACAAACAAGAATTGACAAATGCAAAAAATGTCATCAATAATTTTCTGATTGAACCAATGTAATAACAATTTTGTGCGAAGCTTGAGGCATCAGAATAAACTTTTTGACAAACTGAATGCATGCTTGAAAAAAGAAGAATTACTTCAAGATCAGAAGAACCGATATGTTGTTAAACTAACTTCTTGTAGAAAACGTAACAATAACAAGCACAAAACAGTATTGTAGTTAATACAAATATATATATATATATATATATATATATATATATATATATATATATATATATATATATATATATATATATATTTAGAATTATATATATATTTTTAAATAAAATAAAATTTCCAATTAAACATTTGTAAATAAGTCTATAAAATTTGTTTTAATTTACCCAATATTCCACTTTAATTTAATTTTACCGATTATTTTCCGTAACAATATTATTTTCTTACGATTCAAGGTCATTTCAACAGCCTCTGGTAGACGACATCATTATCGATTCTTCTTCGGCAATAAGATCCTTTTAGATAGAGTATTTTTTAGCACTTCTTAGGCTATAACAACAACAACACCTTCTTCAGCAATAAGGTCATTTCGAATAGGGTTGAAACAGTTTTTTTTATCAGTTTGAAACTTTTGCATTTGCCAATTGCAAAATAAGACCAGTGGGAATCCCTTTAAATGTTTACAATACATAAAATATTTACCTTGCAAACAGTTGATTTTAAAAAAAGTATGCCACGCACAAACCAAAAATTATTAATTATTTATCAAGTTATTCAATAAAAAAATAAACCCTGCAACTTTTAGCAAAAATACAATACACTCCTGTATATGTTATTTTCATTTATCAAAATAATTATATTTATTCCAACAGTATTAATTTATCGAAAATTTAACATAGTAAATCCTATTAACTCTTATCTGTGACACTGACCTATCTTCTACTCTAACTACTTGACCTCGTAATTTATTTTTGGTACTATTATTATTAGTTAAATCAAAAGAAACTAAATTCTTGATTGATTAATGCAAAATCCCTTAATAAGTGTAAAATGTAACCTTAGATTTCATTTTAGACGAAAAATATCCCTCAAATCGTGTTCACCAACCTCAAATTTAACAAAAAAAATGAATGTGCCCTTTTGGCACCTGCGCAGTCGACCAAAACTCGTTTTTTGGTCAAACTAAAAGAGAAAAATATGCGCACATAGCGGCAAAAGTGCCTTTGGCATCCCGGTTGATAACGATCTTTCATACGAACACGTCATTTTTAATTACAATGTACATGGCCTTTTTGACACTTTTAACTACAAATATAATATTACTAACATATTTAACTATCTATTATATGTATTAGATCTATTTGTAATTCCCCGAGGAGGATAATAAAAAACATCCCCTACAAGGCCTTTTGCTACTGCAAAAATAACCCTCTTGCCGCAAAAAATACCACTGCAAGATCATTTTGACTGCAAAAATACCCCCTCGTAAAGTCTTTTTAATCATTAATAATCATCCTCTTACCACAAAAAAACCACCCTTATAAGGACTTTTCGCTCACGAAAAACAGATATTTCCAAAGTTAATATTTTCAAAAATAGCAGTAGTGGTAAATCAAATTAAATTAAATTCTTGGCTAATGCAATATATATCCATATATCTTTAAATATTACTAAAACATTTACCTATCTATTACATGTATTAGATCTCTTTTTTTTTTTAATTAATCTAGACAGTTAGAAAAGGAAAAAAAAACAGTATAAATTTTCAAAGAGTATCAATTTCTAACAATTTTAATTTTTTTATTATTATTATTAGTTGAAAAATTTAAATTTTAAGATCTTGACTGACTGATGTAAAACATACCTATATATTTACATCATTTATTATAAGTATATACGAGTGAGATAAATATATATACACACATCTTACTTGAAATTCTATCTTCCTCATATTTACATTAAATAGATGTGCTTGCAAGCATATACGAGTGAAAAAAATACAATAAACAATTGCCTATTTAAATTTTTATCTCTCTCTCACGCACATAAAATAGATATATACGATGGAGATAAATATATACACATATCCCACTTGAACTTCTATCTCCCTCATATATACATTTAATAGATTTATTTGCAAACATATACGATTTAGAAAAATATATACACAATATCTTATTTGAACTTTTGTTTCTCTCTCTCTCTCATACACATAAAATAGATATATACGAGTGAAATAAATATAATATACATGCTATTTAAACTCCTATCTCACTCACACAAACGCATATATTAGATCTAATTTTGTTCTTGTATAAAATTTACTTAATTTTAGCCTCATATTCCACTTTGATTTAATTTTAGCAACCAATTTCCAAAACAACGATTCAAGGTCATTCCAACAGCCTCTGGTTGATGACGTCATTGTCGATACTTCTTCGGCAATAAGGCCTTTTTGGCTAGGGACTTTTCTGGTCCTTCTTAAGCTACTAGGACACTTCTTGGGCAATAAGGCCTTTTTGGATAGGGAATTTTTAGGATATCTTCGGCAATAAGGCTTTTTTGGCTAGGATTTCAGGCACTGCTTAGGCTATTACGTCACGTTCTTCGGCAGTAGGGCCTTTTTGGTTTGGGTTTTAAGAGGGTTTCAGCAGCAGTTGCCATCAGGGTGTCACAGTACCCCGCCCTCTATACTACTATTATCAATGAAATCTTCATCATCAAAAACCGCAGGGTTTATGGGAAATATTTCCGTCACCTTAAAACCCTAAATCCCTTTTTCCAAACTTGCAACCGTACTGTAAGCTTTATTAAACAGTCCCGCGATTTCATATGGTGTTATTTTTATCATATTTTTTGATTTCATGTACATGTCACACTCCTTATTATATGCTTTTTTAAGGGCCCGAAAAAAGTTACATCCAACGGTTATAAACGGTGGGATGGATGTGGGGGAATAGTCAACATTATTACGTGATTAGTTTTAGCTAATTCCCAAGCTTTTATAGTGGCATAACTATTGTGATTATCCATTACAAGAAGAAAGGGTTTTTCGGCTGTAGGCTTTGAATGCTGTATAAAATGTTTTCACCACAGAATGAATATGTTTTCGTTTGTCCAATCATTATGTGTGCTGGTGTAAATAGCTCCTGGTGGTCCATCTGTTTCCAGTAGGGGCGAGTGGCGTGGGCGTGGAAATATAAAAAGTGGTCTGGTATGAACAATCCTGAAGCGGTCATGGCACATATTACTGTAACATTTTTCCCCTCTCCCAAGATGTCACTGATCGTTTTTGTCCTTTAGGCGCAATAATTTTTTCAGTTTCATGTACTGTGGTGACACCAGACTCATCCGCATTGTAAATGTTTGTTGCTTCAAATTTGTGTTTAACCAGAACTATCTCTAAATTTTCATAAACACAGTTTATTTCTACTCTGTTGAATCCAAGTATTCTGTTAATACTTGTGGCTTCGGGCTTTCTGATACCGAGATCGGAATGTCGCTGCAAAAATCCGTATAAGAAATCTTCACCAGCAAGTTTGTTGACTTCACTAAATCGATTTGACACACCGAACTCCACAGTCAAATCTTAACAGATTTTACGAAATTGAGATTTTGTTAACTCGTAATACATATTCGACACTTGATGAAGTTGATCGACCAACTGTTTTTCTTGTTCGTCATTGAACACTGCATCTCTTCCCAACTTTGGAGAACAGCTGAACTTATCATTATTCGCTTTAGCTAATCTGTATAGTTTTTTAGCGGGTATTCCTGTGATCTTAGCTATTTTTGACGTCGTCCGGGGTCTTTTTCGTGGCATCTGGAAAGGTTAATTAAGTCAGGTAAGTCGGTGAAAATTTAATAAACTGCAATGGGGTAGTGGGAGCCAAATTCCAATAATGCGGGTAATGGGAGCCATGATGACTAGCTCTCATTACCCGCATATCAATCATTTCAAAATAAAAATATAATAAAAACACGTTATTTTCAGTAGCAATTTGAGAAGCAGTATCGTAAATTAGATAGATATGGTGATATATTTAGCGCGAATAGAATACAATATGAATATATTTTAACACTTACCTTGAAAGATGAAATTTATAATTTTTTATAACCACGGAGCCAAAAACACACTTCTGTCTCGTGCGATTGATCGCGGGACACTGGGTGGCCACCCGCGGGCGGCATACGTTTCCGAACATTGCCGAGCACACCTGAGCGCTATTTGCATGAATACGATAAGTCTACACACACTGCTTTCATTACCCGCTGGTTCCGATTCCCCTACGCTCCCCTATACTAATAATATCAAAATAGAACGAAATGAAGTATTGATTTCAAATTGTTGTAATAAATTAACAAAGTTAGCGTCTATTTTTTCGTTATAAACAAATAGAATACAACAATTAACGATATCGAAACGCCGATAACTGGACGTGATAGCTGATATTTTTGCGCGAATTTAAAAAAGAAAAAAGTCTCTATGCCTTATAAAAGCAGAGATAGAGTTCAAAAACAAATCATTTGGCGTTGTTTATTAACATTAAGGAATTAGCAGAAATGCATAACGTATTGCAGTAAGCGGAAGTTTTCGACTCGATTATTTTGAAATTGATGATGTGACAATAGTTTTAAGTTTCACCTTTTCCGAGAGTCAGTGTGAGTGCGGTGGTGGGGATGTCGACAGCGCGTGGGCGAAAACGAAATTATGACGTTCATATTCTGAAATATAAACAAAAAAGTATTCATTTATTTATTGTTAAACTTAAAAATAATTTTTCCAAGAAAATATATAGTCAATTGTTCATGTTTCATCGAAATGTCACAAAAAAAATAAAGGTTCTGCAATCAATATTCGCCAAAATAATCCAAATTTTTCCGGCAAACGAATTTGAAGCATCTGGTCTCGTTTTCGTCACATCCACATTGATTCTCGGAAAACTTGCAACTTTAAACCATTGTGACATCAACAATTTTAAAATAATCGAATCGAAAATTTCCGCATGCGATAGTTTAAGCAATGCCCTATGAATTCCTGCTTTAATAACTCCTTAATGTTAATAAACAACAGTGCGTGTTCTTTTTTTTTTTAATTCGCACAGAAATATCAGGTATCACTTCCAGTTATCGGCATGTCGATATCGTTATTTGTTTATAACGAAAAAATGAAAATCTATTTCAATAATTTAAAATCAATACAACATTTCATTCTTTTTTTATATTACTAGGAAAAGCCTTGAGGTTTGATTTGCACATCCGCAGATTAACCCAGGATCTCCCGATCGGTAAGAATAAACAATTAATACAACCCTAAAAGTTATAAACAATTTCACTCTGCAAAAACAGTTTAAATATTTTTTCTTGAAGTGTTGCATGCTTAGTTTATACCTTAAGAGGCTTCTTCTGCTCCAGTATGAAGTATACGCAATAGGTTTTTCTATTGTTTATAAACAATTGAAAAAACAGCCATTCACCCTGTTTCCTTGCAATAACTAATGAACAAATAAGCCGATTTTGATATTATTTTTCTTATTATGTAGGTAATAAAATTATTATACATGATTTACAAGCCAAACGGCTTCGCACTCCCTCCAGGGATTATTCACTCATACCAGGCATACAAAGACGCCAAAAGTATGAAGCTCTGTGGGAACCCTTTCCATGTTATCGGGTCCTAGGTGACGTTGTCTGCTGCATTTCCCATGAATTTTCGGACGGTTCGCGCGGTTGCTAGGAGAATTGCTTTCTGCATCGGCTTATAAAGATGCTCACTAAGGCCCAGTCCCTTGATGTTCTGCAGGAGGTTCTTCGGTATCACTCCAGTTGTTGACAGTATTATGGGAATCGTTTGGACGCTGTTCATTGCCCATTGTCTTCGGATTTGGACTTCCAGATCTCTGTATTTGGCGATCTTCTCGTTGGATTTTGGCCTTAGGTTGTTGTTGTTAGGCACCGCAATGTCGATTAGTGTAGTTCGCCTAGAAATCTTATCTATTAGTACAATGTCTGGTCTATTATGAGCTACTGTTTGATCCGTCAGAACCGTTCGGTCCCAATATAACTTGAACTGGTTGTTTTCAAGAATAGGCTCTGGATTGTATTTGTAATAAGGCACCTTTCCTACCTGTAATAGGTTTAACTTTTCTGCTAACTCTTGGTGGAGTATCTTAGCGGCTGAGTCGTGTCTTTCCTTATATTCGGTTGCGGCAAACGCTTGGCATCCTCCAGTTATGTGCTGAATTGTCTCCGATGTTCGACAGCCATATCTGCATTGGTCATTTTCTATTGAGGGATCTCTAATGATGAACTTCCGATAGTTCTTCGTCGGAATAACCTGGTCTTGGATAGCTAACAAGAAGCCCTCCGTTTCCGGAAACATCTGTCCTGAAATCAACCAGTAGTTCGACGCTGAGTTGTCGACATTGTCCTGATTGACCTCATTTGGATGCCGTCCATGAAGTGGCTTCCGTAGCCAGGTTTGTAACTTCTCTTGGTCTGTTTGGTGGTGAGAAGTAATATCTTGTTCCCTCAACTGTAGCGGTGTTGAATCGTCTGCCTCGCATATTGCTCGATGTAGTGTGGAAGAGTCCGCCAACCTGTGGAAATATGAACGTAAGTTTATTATTTGTTGGTCGAGCTGCTTACCAATATCCACCAATCCTCTTCCTCCTTGGTGTCTTGGAAGCATTGTACGTTCAATGGCACTCCGAGGGTGATGTTTTTGTGCTTTTGTTAGGAGTGTCCTTATTTTTCTTTGCAGGCTTTGGATGTCCGTCCTGCTCCACTTTACAATTCCAAAAGAGTAGCTCAGCGCAGAGCAAGCATACGTGTTGAGCGCCTTAAACAAATTTCTACTATTTAAATTAGTTCTTAATACCCGCCTTACCCTCCTGACAAATTCGGCCGTCAATTCGGCCTTCACAGTGCCATGATCAATTCTTTTAGCCTGCTTCACACCTAGATATTTGTATGTTTGGTCTGCCTCCATTGCAGCTATAGTTTCACCGTTCTGCATTTCAAAAGCCCCCGGTTGTATCTTCCCTTTAACGATGTTCAAAATACGGCACTTGTCAAGTCCAAATTGCATTCCGATATCCCCGGAGAACTCCTCTACAATTTTAAGCATTTGTTCCAGCTGGCTTCTGGTAGCAGCCATCAGTTTAAGATCATCCATGTATAGAAGATGATTCACTCTGACTATCTCTTCGTTGTTGTTTCTAACACTAAAGCCGTGTCTGGTGGAGTTCAAACGGCGTGATAGTGGGTTCATTGCAAGGCAGAACCACAATGGGCTAAGTGAATCGCCCTGAAATATTCCTCTTCGTATCGGAATGGTGTTAGTTTCGATGGTGTCGCTGGATGGCACTTGCAATTGGATCCTAGTTCTCCAGGTTAACATGATGCGTTCTAAAAAGGAAACAAAATTATTGTCGACCCTGTACATTCTTAATATAGTTTTGAGCCACTCATGTGGTACTGAGTCGAAGGCCTTCTTATAATCCACGTAGGCAGCAAAGAGGTTTCTTCGGTTGGTACAGGCCTGGTTACATATGACAGAGTCAACAATCAATTGTTCCTTGCATCCCATTGCTCCCCTCGTACATCCTTTCTGTTGAGTTGCAATGATATTATTTTGCTCACAATGTGCATAGATGCGTTGGGTCAGGCAGGAGGTGATCACCTTATACAGTGTGGGTAGGCAGGTGATTGGCCTATACTTAGCTGGGTCATGTGTGTTGTGTTGGTCCTTTGGTAGGAGGTACGTAATACCTTCGGTCAAGAACAATGGCATTTTTGCTGGGTTAAGAAAAACATCATTAATAAGACTAGCCAGCTGATGGTGCATACACCAGAACTTTTTGAGCCAGTAGTTCTGGATCCCGTCGAGACCTGGAGCTTTCCAGTTATGGGATTCCTTGATTATTCTTGAAATTTCCTCGGTGGTAAATGGCTCAAACTGCATCTGGCTGTAATCTTGGCAGATTTGGTGTTCTTCATTGATCCAGCCAGCTGCGATGTTACAATCAGCTGGTGTGGAAAGTTGGCTTCCCCAGAACTCTTCTACCTGCTCTCTATTGGGATATCTATTATCTGCCATATTAGGTGGAGAGTTTAGCTTACGGTAGAAAGTCTTTTCTGATCGTTGGAAGAGCGCATTGTCTCGTTTTCGATTATTGCTGGTCTTGTACCTCTTTAGCCGTCCTGCAATAACAGAGAGCTTCTGTTTCAGCGAGTCAAGGCATTGCTGAGCAGTAACATTCGCTGGATCTTGTTGCGAATGATATCGGACACGATTCATGATTTCTTCAACTCGCCTTTGCAGTCGACTAGTTCTCGTGCCCCTGATGTACTCCGTCAGCTGTCCTATATCTATTCGAAGATTTTCAATTTTCTTGTTTAGGCGTCTTTCCCATGGTGGTATGTTGGGTTCTGTCCTTGCTGATCGACGCTCTGTTGTGACTTTAATTTCTAGAGCTCTAGCTATAGCAGTCGCGGCACAGTAGATGGTCATATGTAAGGATTCCAGAGTGTAGGCATCTGAAACATAGGCCGGCAAAATCCGATTGTTCATGATGTCTAACATGGCACCCAGTTTTTTGGATGAATTAATCTTTGGCAGTGCCGGTCTTCTTAACGGATTGCTTCCATCATACTCCAACACCGCAGCACTCATTTCCGTTGACAATTTCTGATAAAAGGGTTCAGTGTTGTCCTGTTGGGCTTCGTCATTTAGCTGTTCCTGTTGTTCTTGGAGCTCAGGTTCCGGTTGTGGCTCAGGTTCAGCAATCGGATTGTTGTTATTGTCAGTGCCTCTGATCTCACGTTCAATTTCCTCTTTGATGCTATTAAGCCGAGCTTCAGGAATTAGGCTATTTCGGAGAATAACTCTATATTGGTCAGCTATTCTCTGCTGGGACACTTGCATGTGTGGGTACTCCCTGCAAAATTCAGCATGTAGTTGTTGTCTGTAGCCGATCATCTCTCGTCCTAGTTGAGTCACCCTATAAAAAATGCGCATTATTGTCTCGTTCATGGAGACAGTCCATTTCATGCGCTGTCTTGGTCGTCCCGCTTGAGTAAGAGCCTGTTGGGGTTCCCGCACAGCATCTTCGGCGGGTAGAGCTCTTGGAGTTATCTGACCCTCTTGTTGATGTAGTTGTTGTTGCCTGTCCACAGCGATGTCAGCTCTCATGTCGTTGTCTGGTTGTTCTTGAGTCTCTGGGTTTGGCTGTGGCGCAGGTTCTGGGGTTTGTTCATTGTTATCATCGGTACTTCTTATCTCTCGTTCTATTTCCGCTTTGATGATGTTAAGTCGCGCTTCTGAGATTAGTTTATTTCGGAGAATAGCTCTGTATTGATCTGCTATTCTCTGTTGTGACACTTGTAGGTGTGGATATTCCCTACAAAATTCGGCATGAAGCTGTTGTCTATAGCCGATCGTTTCTCGTCCTAGTTCAGTCACCCTATAAAAAATGCGCATTACTGTTTCATTCATGGATGTTGTCCATTTCATGCGCTGTCTCGGAAGTCCCGCCTGAGTGAGCGCTGGCTGAGGTTCCTGCGCAGCACCTTCGGAGGGTGGAGGTCTCGTTGTTGTTTGGCTCTCATGTTGTTGTTGGGCTGTAGCTTCTTGTGTGACAGGTGTTCGCCTCCTCAACACTCTGCCACTTGAAGTTTGTGATGTCGAAATGTTGCTCCCCCCAGAATCCGTGGAGCAGACCGCTTCTGCGGTGTGGGATTGTGGACCATGGGTCCTACCCACCTGGGGTACGTTATGTTTTCCAGTCGACATTTCATTATTTAACAGTTCTCCCCATTTAATCGCCTCCTACGATTGGTTGAGGGAAACCCTGGATCTATTCGTTGCCGGGTCCAGTCGGAAAGCTGAAAGAAAGTGGCTCCTAAGGAATTATGTAGGAATTGAGTGTAAGTGGGTCAGGGTATAGGAAGGTTTAACAGGTAAAGAAAGGAAATGGTTAAAGGTCAGCGGATAACTGGCGTTGCTGGCTGTACTGTCTACGCATTACAGTAGCGACAAGTATACTGCTGGGTGCAGCACACTGCCGGCCAGACAGGCAAATTATTATTATTATTATTATTTCGAATGCGCAAAACTTTTGTTTGGAACTTTTTTTCTAGAAAGCAATAGCTTTTTTTTCTACTTAAAAAACTCTTTTTCACACATTAGTTGTTTAATAAAAAGTTATGCCAAGAAATTGAAGCCCTAGAAACCATGAATCACATCGTTCTAAACATCCTCCTGTCGGCTGATATCTAGAATCACTAAATGTCAAAATCACCTCATATCGAGGGTAATGCGACTGACCCACAGTATTCCAGAAAACACTAGAAACGCTACATTCCACTTCACAGGGTCACTTTAATTTCTGGAAAAAACACCAAACTTTTTTTTATTTCGAATAGTAATAGTTAAGATATAAAATACGGAAAATTTTTGAACTATTTTTGTACAAATTTTAGCAAACAAATTAAGAAAAACTTGCATTTTCATCGATCCTTCTATTACTGAAAACGTCGAATATTCGCTGCGACATTGCCAAATGTACAATATTTTCATGATATGAACTTACGATTTAAAAAAAAAATGTCCATCCTAGTCAGCAATGATTACATAAACATGTCATCTGACGAATACAACATATCGAACGAAACTTTGTCTTTGGTAGGCTTTATGCAATTTTTAAACTTTAAACAGCACAATTTCATATACAACGGTAATAATCGTTTACTAGACTTAATTTTAAGTAATAATGATTCACTTTCATGTAGAATTGAAAGGGCGAAAGACCTAATATTACCTGAAGTGTTGCACCATCCTGCTTTATTGCTCTCATACACAGTAGCTTATGAAAAAAAAAATAATAAACAAAGAATTAATAATGTATACTACAATTTTAAAAAGGTAGATTTTATGCGCCTATATGAGTATATGTGTGATATTAGGTGGAATTTTTTGTATCAGATTAATGATGCTAATGAGGCTTGTAATTTGTTTTATACTCAAATATACACTGCTCTAAATAAATTCGTACCTAAAAATAAAAAACGCAGAAGAAATTATCCACCTTTGTTTACATCTAAAATAATAAATAATAATAAGAAAAAATTTTAGTCTTGGAAAAAATACAACCGTTCACAAAAAAATGAAGATCTGTTAAAATTTCAACAGCAGAGAAGACAAATTAACTATGACATAAATGATGCATATAAAAAATATTGTGAAAGTGTGAAAAATCGCATTGCTTTTAATCCATCAAACTTCTGGCAATTTATAAATAGTAAAAGAAATAATAAAGAATAGCCTGAAAATATGATTAGTGGGGAAAATACTTATAGAAACCATGCAGATATTGCAAATGCATTTGCTGACATTTTTAAATCTTCATATATTTCATCGAACAATGCTTTTAATAAAGATATTCAAAGTTCTGTCACTCAACCTATTCAAATTTGTAAGGTTAGTGAAAATTAGGTACTATCTTGCTTAAAAGAAATGAAACCAAAGGGAACAGTAGGTCCGGATAAAATTCCATCCTTTTTCCTGCGTGACTGTGCATGCGTATTAGCAAAACCTCTTTCCATTATCTTTAATCTCTGCCTAAATAATTCACAGTTTCCTGATAAATGGAAAATTTCCAGAGTTTCTCCAGTGTTTAAAAAAGGAGACAAACAAAATATCGAAAACTACAGACCAGTCTGTATAATAAATATTTTTTATAAATGTTTTGAAATGTTTCTGCATGAACATCTATTTTTCAAGCTGAAACACCTATTTAGTGGTTCCCAACATGGCTTAATAAAGGGTAGGTCCACAGCGTCCAACCCAAGGGGAGGTCAAGTAGACTCAATATACATAGACTTTTCAAAGGCGTTTGATAGGCTTGATCATGGCATTCTGCTTGATAAACTGCATTGTTTTGGACTTTGGCAAAAATTAATTCTATTTTTTAAATCATATCTCTGCGATAGGCAGCAAATAGTAGAATGCTGTGGTCAGTCCTCGGAACCCCTGTGTGTGATTTCGGGAGCTCCTCGAGGGTCAATACTCGGTCCTTTATTATTTAATATATTTATTAATGGAATTGTGGGTGACTGTACAATGCTACTCTATGCGGATGACGCTAAAATTTCTTCTGTAAAGGACGATGCTGATCGTCAAAGACTACAAATAGCAATATATACTGTCACCGATTGGTGTAGCGAAAACAGACTGCCTCTAAACGTTGGTAAATGCAAAGTCATGACTTTCACATTAAAGAAAAATGTGCTGGTGTATGATTATAAAATTGCTGGAACATGTGTTCCACGAGTCGAATGCTTTAGAGATCTTGGGCTGACATTTGATAGCACACTTTCATTTGTTCCTCATATAAATGATCTTATATAGGTGTGTTTTAAATCATTAGGCTTTATTATTAGAAACTCAAAAACATTTTCTAATCAAAGGACGCTCATTTTACTTTATTACGCTTTTGTAAGATCTAAATTGGAATATGCTTCCATAATATGGTTTCCTTATTATCAAAACCATATTAGCGACCTTGAGAGAGTTCAGCGGCGTTTCTTGAAATACCTAAACTTTCGGATTGGTCGACATTATCCTGAAACAGGGTTTCCGCATGAAATCTTACTTCAGCGGCATTCTTTTTGTTCTCTAGAACATAGACGTATCGTCACAGACCTCAAATTTCTTTATAAAGTTTTGCACATCAGAGTGGAATGTAGTGATATACTGGAAAAAATAAGTTTTCTTGTACCTAGGACTTCAGTTCGTCAATCTGCAACATTTTATTATCCTACACCTGGTACAAATGTGTGTAACTCCTCTCCTTTATATAGGATGTGCAGAAACTAAAACGAAAATCAAAATAAATTCGACATATTTAGCTGCAGAATGACACAAATAAAAAAAAATTAAGTATGTAATATTTTGTAGTTTTGTTTCTAGTAATTTGTGTATGCTTGCTTTGTCAATGTAAATATTTAAGTTTTTTTTCTGTTGTACCCATTTGTTAATTGGTTTTTTGAACTGTGAAATGGGTTTAAATAAATAAAAAATAAAAAAATAAATAAATAAATAAATAAGTAAATAAATAAATAAATAAATAAATAAATAAATAAATAAATAAATAAATAAATAAATAAATAAATAAATAAATAAATAAATAAATAAATAAATAAATAAATAAATAAATAAATAAATAAAATATATGTAGTTTAATTTTTTAACGTAAAAACAAGTGTAAAATAAATTTCAACCAACCGAAATTTTTTGTTAATTTTGGTTAGATCATGTTTAGCTTGATTTTGATTAGTTCAGACAACTGAAACTAACTTGAAATACCCTAAACTGATCTAAAAATTTAGACACTGAGAAAGATCTGGGTTAGTGGGGAAGCGGGTGGTTTAGTATCTGCTTCAAAAAATAATATGGTTATTAAAATTATAAGGCCAAAATTTATAGAAATAAATTGGGATTACAAATCTGATGGAAGAAGAGCATTATTTAGTACCAGAAGAATAGAAAAGATAGGTTGCATAAATAAATATCCAATAAAAGCAAATTATTATTGTTCTTCCTCAATCTCAGTAAAAGAAGGGGAACTTGTCCTACGTGTTTAAAAGAATCATGGTACATATTCTCGTGGTGGGAGTATTTTTTTCGAAACAAATGTTCCGCTAAGCAGCCTTAGAAGTATTTTACGCGCCAAGTTTTTCAGATTCAATTCTTTACAGCTTTAATAGAAAGAAAAGAAAATGTGTTTTTTGCAGATGTGTGGTATTACTGATGACGTAACCGGCGATTTGCTAGTATTTTTCTTATTAAAAAGGTGTAAATTTATTAAATTTTATACAATATAAGAAGCTTCTATGAACACGAAATGTAACAAAATTTCGTGTCGAAAATGTAAGTTTTTCTTAATTTGTTTGCTAAAATTTATGCAAAGATTGAAAAATATTCCATATGATATAGTCTCAAAAGTTAACATTATTGTCAGAATGGTTAAGTCTATCAAAAACCTCATTATATCCCCACTAACAATATTATTTAATAAATGTGTCAAGACTGGTTTATTTTCCTGACTCTTTTAAAAAATCTAAAGTTTTTCCTGTTCATAAGGCAGATTCTATTGATGATTATCAGAATTATAGGCCTATAAGCATTATTCCGGTGGTCTCAAAGGTTTTTGAGATTATCCTATCAAAGCAAATTTACGGTTATATGGAAATCTTTAATATCTTTAACCCTTCTCAGTTTGGTTTTCGGGCGGAAAGGGGCACTGAATTGGCTGTTCTTGATTTGGTGCAAACCATTGTGTCTGAATTTGAGAGTGGTGGCTTCGCTGGGATTACATCTTGTGGTCTCAGCAAGGTTTTCGATTGCATCTCACATGACAACAAAATTGAAACACTATGGTTTTGGTTCTTCAAGTCTCTCTCTAATTAAGTCTTATTTAAAAAATAGCGTTTAATGTGTTTATTATAATGATAATCTTTCAGAGACCTGTGTAGTGAGCGTCGGAGTGCCGCAGGGCTCGGTATTAGGACCTGTCCTTTTCATAATGTATATAAGCGATCTACCAAATAGTGTCCCTTTTTCTTCCGGGGTTGTGTTGTATGCCGACGATACAACTTTGGCTAATAGGAACCCTGATTTAACGAGCCTTTAGCTTGCGATGCTTGTGGTGCGGTCGGGGGCCTTGCTGTGGTTTGATGTCAATCAGTTGTGTCTCAATGCTAAAAAAACTGAAAATGTCATATTTACTCAAAAACAGCTGATTAGTGATCGGCAGACTGTTAATTTCTTGGGATTACATATGGATCAAAAGTTGTTATGGAATAAACACGTTCAGATTGTGTCAAATAAGGTTTCAAAGAATTTGTTTCTTTTGAGAAATCTGGTGCGAGTTGCAAATCATGAAACATGTATGAGCGCTTACCTTAGCCTCCTCCACACCCATCTATCATATGGAATTCTTATCTGGGGACATTCATCGCATTCTGGCAGACTCTTCAGTCTGCAACGGAAGGCCATTAGAATTATTATGGTGCTGCACTTTCGCGCAGACGTCAAAAACCACTTCAAGAATCTAAACATTTTGACATTGCCATCAGTATATATATTTAAATGTTTATTATGAATCCATGAAAGACGGGAACTATTTGCACTGCATTACAATATAATGCATGCTTCACTCATGGCACCTGACTTTGTACGTCTGACTAAGAGTAGTTGTAATAATTGTGACACAAATATCTATCTATCTATCTATCTATCTATCTATCTTAAATATTACTATTCGAAATAAAAATGAAAGTTCAGTGTTTCTCCCAGAAATAAAAGTGACCTTGTGAGGTGAATTGTAGCGTTTCTTGTGTTTTCTGGAATACTGTGGGTCAGTTGAATCATCTTCGATATGAGGTTATTTTGACATTGAGTACAAAAAATTAAACCTAAAGTGGAAATAAATTTTCTGATTACTGGGACATTAAAGAAGAATTTCGGAAGACTCCTAGAAGTAGGGTGTATGTAAAGAAATGTAGTTGGTTTTTCTAGATTTAATTTAATGGAAATATTATCCTTTTTTTTTCTTGCCTATTTTCCATTGGTTCAGCTTCACGTTGAATTCTGACCAAATTTCTTCTCAAATGTTCGCCCGTCTAACGCACATTCTGGGCTGGAGGGTCGCGCGTATACGCGCGTATTTCGCCTCATCTGGACAAGCTCTGTTAGCTCTGATTCTTACAGTATGTAAGGAGTTTTGCGAGAGAAGCAATAAAAATAATTAATATGGATTAAACTAAAAATTTTTAAAACAAGCTAATATACCGGCCTACTAGTTAACAATAAAAATTTTATCATTTTGTTCATGATCATGTCGATATTTTAATAATTTTCTTGGTCAACACTTACATACATATTGATTTTCTAGTCAGCCATTAATTTTTTGCCCAGCCCGCTTGAAGCAGTATCATTTTCTGGGGCGGAGCTAAATATCAATGGCGGTCGTTGACAACATGGCAAATTAGACTTTCAAAGAAACTTTGAAGGTAGAACTTTTTGACGCCCCCAGCACACCGGATATTTAGTTTCGTTAAGCGAATTTTGTTTTTTGAGCCGTAAAGGATCCTTGAATGGCAGAATGCGACAGCGAAGGTACGATATATACCGTTTAGTAGGAGCTTCATTTCAATTATATGACTCACCCAAAAAATTTTTAAAATTCAATTTAATCAATCTCCAATAAACTTGCTACTTTACAATCCATTGAACGCAAGGTGTCAGCAAATATTTATTATAAGTGGACACGTATGCACCGCAGGGCGTTTAGATTTATATTAAATGTATATAGGGGAGAGTGGGGGAATCCCGGACGGCGGGTAATGGCGGACACGCCAGTATAGCTATGTTAGAAAAATATAGCAGATATTTTAACCGCCACAATCGCGAGTCGCGCCCGAATGCAGTGCCGAACAGTGAATGGTGAGATGAGGTCGAGTTCGGCGTACAAGGTAAGTTAAGTCGATTATTTTTCAACATTTTCATCTTATTTTTTAGTAAAATTGAATACGTGTATATTATTTCAAGCTAAACATAGGATTCACGTTTTTTTTTAAGTGAACTAACGTCTAATTAAGCAACGTTTGTAAGTAATCGCCAAGTACATTACGATATTCTAACCTCAAATAAATATATAGTTTTTCGTTTTTTTTTGTGAGTCGGGTAATGGCGGACGATTTGTGTTGGGTAATCACAGACATCCGTAATTACCCCTATATGGGTTATTATAGGCCGAATAACCAGTTATATAGACTTTTTATAAACCTACCTAAACCTTTTTATATTTCAGATGCCTCGAAATTACCAAAGAAAGACTGAGACCAAATACAAATTAGAAGATTTACAAAAAGCTATTCAGGACGTCAAGAACAAAAAACTTTCAATAGGAAAAGCAGCTATCGTTTACCAAAAAGCAGTATACACGACCATCTTAATAAAGAAATTATAAAGACCCCAAAAAGTGGAAGAAAGTCTATATTTTCTGAAGACCAAGAAAAAGAGTTAGAACATATTTTAAAATGCAGTAAACTATTTTATGGCTTAACTATAGAGATGGTGAGGAAAATAGCTTTCAAATTTGCTGAAGTAAATCAGTTAAAGCATTATTTTGACCAAACATCACAAATGGCGGGAAAGGACTGGTTTTATGGATTTCGAAAAAGGCATCCCAACATCTCTCCGCAAACCTGAATCTATTTCTATTAATAGAATTACAGCGTTTAATGAAACAGAAGTGAGAATTTTTTTCGAAAACTTGGAAGCCTTACAAAGGTAATATCAGTTTGACGTCAATCGCATTTACAATATTGACGAGACCGGCATTCCTAACGTCCAGAAAAATTCTAGAATTCTAGCTCCGAAAGGCCAGAAACAAGTCGGCATAGCTACAAGTGGTGAAAGAGGCTCAACAACAATTGTTTGCGCATTCAGTGCTTCAGGAAAGTATGTCCCTCCATTTTTTATTTTCAAGAGGAAGCGAATGAATGCTCATCTATTGCATGGAGGCAATGCTGATATGGTTGCAGCCGTGAGCGATTCGGGTTGGATTAATGAAAACCCATTCATAGATTGGTTACATCATTTTATCTCTTACGCTAAACCAACTGTTGAAAAACCTATTATTCTTATTTTAGACAACCATGAAAGTCATATTAGCCTGGCTTGCTACCTGCTTTGTTGCCAGAATCGAATAATACTGTTATCTCTTCCACCACATACGTCACATCGTATGCAATCGCTGGACATATTTTGGACCGCTCAAAACTGCACACCAGAGAATGTTACTGATAAATTGCTTCAAATATAGGCCGAAATTACACAGTATGAAGTTGTCGAGCTTTTTACTGAAGCTTTCAATCGCAAAATTTGACGAACATTTCTTTGATTCGACATCACATGATGTGCAGACAGCATCGACATCAAATATGCAAAGAGCAATAACACCTGATGCCCAGATAGCACCGACACCATCTGTGCAACGAGCAGCAATACATTATACCTTGATTGCACCGATACTATCTATGCAGAGGGCAGTTTCACCTAATGCACAAGTAGTTCCATTATCAGTTGTGCAGCAGCGATCAGTAACACCTTTACCTGTGTTGGACAAATCAGTTCCACTTCACGATGTTGTTAATGTTTCCCAACTGCCATGACAGAAAAGTAGGCAATGTTCCAGAAAGAAACATTCAATTATAATCACTAGTACCCTTATAAAAGACGCTTTAGAAGAAAAGGCACAAAGGAAGAAAAATAAAGAAGAGGCAAAAGAAAATGATAAGACAGTACAAACCACTGAAAGAAAGAAAGGTATGAAGAATCTTAAAGCATTTGAAGATGATATGAAGGCTAAAGATAGGAACGTACAGCGCAAGAAAAACAAAGTCAACAAAAGTGTTACAAAGGTTGATGAAGGGTATTATTGTCTTATTTGTAATGAAAAGTATAAAGAACCAATCACAGAAGATTGGATAATGTGAAATGTAAACTGTGCAAATATTTTTTGCATATTGTGTAGAAAATAACGCTTTGCAGTTGTTATTCCAAGAAGTTTTGGGGTACTTTGGTTATTGATTCCCTGGTCACATACAATCGCCTTTATTTTTAAGCCACATTCGTCTGCCACTCTTATGGTACACACGATGAGTTCTTTAAGGGTTGTTGCAGGAGTTTGATTACCAAATATAAAATAAGCCAGTGGCAACTTCCATCGTCTGTACAAACCCGGTACCATAAATACAAGGGCCTCTTTGGCAATTTTATTTGTTTGTCCAAGTTCCCCAAAATCTTCGAAACCTTCAATTAAGTCCACTTCTTTATTGCATATTAACATTTTTTTTAACGCCATTTCATCAAAGGCCAATATGCGATATTTTTCGTCCTCGTCCATAAATGTTACTCTAGTTTTAACTTCTTTCAAATAAATTTTATCAAAACCAGGTAAAAATTTACAATTTTGAATCCAAGATTTTATTGTTGGAATTGAAGGCAAATTAAATTTTTGTTTTAATAATTGCTTATAGGCATGAGGGGCTCAGTAATAAAAACTTAAAGCAAATTGTTTTTCATTGGCGCTGAATTTGTGTTGTTTTCTTTTCAAGAGCTGCATATGGACAAAGGCTTGTTGTTGGGAGGACTTATATTTAAAATTTGATAAAACTGTGTACAAAAGATTGTGACTTTTTGTATTGCGAGAAATCCAAGTATTTCTCATTCGAAATAATGTACTCTTTAAATTTTTAATTTTTTGTTTTAGACATAATATTTTATTCTCAAGTTTTTTTAATGTTCCACTACCTGTAGATATTTTAAAAAAAGGTTTTCGTTTATTTTTCCGAGATGGAGTGACATCACATATTCCTGATATCCAGTCCTTATTTATAGTGGGAGAGGTTGATGGTGTATTTGTGGAACACACTTGCTTCGTGGGCGTCAAAATATGAACGCTGTCCTTTAAAATATATTTTTTTGCGAGAATTTCTTCTGTACACTCAAGTTTATATATATATATATATATATATTTATATATATATATATATATATATATATATATATATATATATATATATATATATATATATATATATGAAATAAAATGCGAAACAGGGAATGCAAACTTCGCTCCACCATATCCTTTCAGTGGTTATATCCACATTATGCTGTTGTTCTTCTCGGTATGGTGGTACGGGTAGGCCACCATCTCGATGGTGGTGGAATCGGATGAATTGTGTTTTATTACAATTTATTCTAACTGTGCAACCTCTAACACAGAATGGATACGGTGGAGTGAAGTTTGCATTCACTATTTCGCATTTTATTTCACTTACATACGGAGTTGCATATAGTTGTACGTGTGCTGAATGTGATTTCAGCACTACAACAGCATAATGTGGATATAACCACTGCTAATGCATCTCACACGGAAGAATCCGTGAAAGCCGTATAAACATATATAAGCCATCCGACGAGAGGTCGGCGAAGTCGCATTCAGTGTTTCATGCTTCCTTCCGATCTGTCCTTTGCACAGCCAAATGCATATCGGTACCCTGATGAGTCTAGTGAGAGACGAAACATGTATCTCTGCAGTATTACTGTGGCGGGGAGGGTAAGCTTTGACTTTCTTCTCGGTATGGTGGTACAGGTAGGCCACCATCTCGATGGTGGTGGAATAGGATGAATTGTGTTTTATTACAATTTATTCTAACTGTGCAACCTCTAACACAGAAAGGATATGGTGGAGTGAAGTTTGCAATCACTGTTTCGCATTTTATTTCACTTACATACGGAGTTGCATATAGTTGTATGTGTGCTGAATGTGATTTCAGCACTACAACAGCATAATGTGGATATAACCACTGCTAATGCATCTCACACGGAGGAATCCGTGAAAGCCGTATAAACATATATATATATATATATATATATATATATATATATATATATATATATATATATATATATATATATATATATATAATATTACTTAATATTGACAATATTAAAATCAGAAACATACCTACCATTATCTTAAATGAAGAGAATATAAAGACTAATAAAGTTATTCTTTACAAAATGTTACTATATTTGCATACCTTAACATATTTGATCCCTCATGAATATGATATTCTTTTGCAGAATGTATATCACAAATTACTTTTCTTTGCAGGGATTTTGACTTAAATTCAGCAGATCAGAATTACCTGAAAATGTTAAAAAAGTGACACGCTAAATACATTCAATTTATAAAAGATTTATGTATTTTCAAAAGTTCTTTTTATAATAAAAACCCATACCTATTTAAAAAAATGTGTTAGTGTAATAATTTATCTTATAAGAAATAATTGTTAATAAACTTCTGCTAACTTGCTTGCGCCTGTTACCTCAGATTTAACAGAGTTTAATATTATTGGCCTCGACATATTTACTAAAGTAACTAAAGATATCTAAGTAACTAATTTTAAATTATTTATCTATGTATTGATAATCAAGGAATAATTGTATATGTTGTGTAAATTATATCTGCCTATAAGTGATCATATCTTCCAGTTCCGATGTACACTGCGAGTGAAAAATTAAAAAAAAAAGTACATAACTAATAAATTCCCAGCTTTATGATAGACGTGTCCAATAAGTCAGTAAGATTTATTTTTTTTTTGTTTATTAAATATATATTTTTGAAATTTTTGTTACCTATGGTTTTGACGAATTGTACACTCAAAAATATATCTTAAAAATGAGAAATACAAATATCTGCACAAAAAGGTGTATCTAATAATCAAAAAAAAAACTACCGATAAGAAAGAATGTATTTAGAAAGTTCCATGTGAGTGTGGTGACATGTATATTGGAGAAACCAAACGACCACTAGAAGTTAGAATTAAGACACATAAAACTCATACACAAAAAGGAGAAACGTCGAGATCAGGTATTGCAAAACAAGCCTGGAATAAACAACACCATATAAAATGAGCTAAGGCTGAGGCAATATATATAGAATGTATCATGAAAAAAAGAAAAAAAGAAAATTTATAGAAGCAGCCTACATTTAAAACAATAATGGAATCTTCAGTAAACCGAGTCTTGAGATACCTAATCTTTGGCAACCATTACTTTGTAACATCAGATCATTGAGGTGTGTACAGTGAAGCGAAACTTTGCGCTTCAATGGATACAGTCCCTATATAAGCTCGTAGTCTTAAGACAAAACATTCAGTTTATACTTGATAACGATTAGAGAAACAACCTAATCGAAACGTCGTAAAAATAAATAAAAATAAAGACAATGCAAGTCCGGCAATCTCATTTTAGTCAATCTTCAACATTGTCTACAACCTTCAACCAAAAAAAATAGTACTCACGTGATTAGCATTATCTGTCAAATTTTAATTTTTTCAAAAAAAAATCAAAAATGGAGTTATATGTTAAAATATCGAAAAAAGTTATAAAAAAAAGTTTTTCTAAATGTAATTTTTAATCCACATGCAGAATTTCAGCTGTATAAAATAATTTAGATTTTTTGCCCATTTTTTGTAAATTGACTCAATGCAATCTACATAAAACTTCTTAGTTTTGATAATGCTTCATCCTAGACATATTTTGTTTAAAATAGCGCCATACTAAATGTATGTTTTTTTTACAAAATTCAAATAGGGTAATTAAAATTGGTCATATGTGATGTAAAGTTTGTGTTTTTGACCCTGTATAAGATAACTTCATAAAATCACTATTTTTGAAAATGTAGTTTATGTCCGAAAGTAATACACGTTACAATTAGGACAAACAAGTATACAGTGTCATCAGCAAAGTCTGCATTATGTGGAAATTAAATTTTAAATGCGTTTAATTTTTATATTATAATTTTTGAATTACAAAAATTTGAATCTCTTCAATTAAACTATTTTCTTAATAATAATTAATAATTATTAGGCTTTTGGAAGATCGCTTAAGAAATTTTCTAAATTTAGATATGTGGAACAAGTTTACCCCCTCTCCCTACTTTTAAGATAATGAAGAAAAATATTAGTAATAAACTTTTATTGAATATTTCTTTATGCCGCCTATTGATTTGATACCTAACAATACCCTTCTTTCATCGAATTTATAATCCTGATTAATTTTTTTATATCTTGGCCTTACAATTTTATTAACCATATTTTTTTGCAGGACTAAACTACCCCCCTCCTTACTAACTCTAACCTTTCCCAATATCCTTTCCTGGCAGAGATTGTCCCGCCTCCACGTGGTCTCTGCTGGACAATAACATATTTTAATTAATAAATCTAAATCAGTTTAAGTTAGTTCAGTTTAGTTTCAGTTTTTCAAACTAACCAAAACCAAACTAAGCAAAAAGAACTAATCAAAAATTTTGGGTGGTTTTTTATACATCACAAACATTAAATTATGTTTGTAATGTATGTAATGGGTAAATTTGATAGTTTATACCACGAAAATATAAATCTAGGTTAATTCAGGTTAGTTTATATTTTCCAAATTAATCAAAATCAAGCTAAACCAGAATTGATCAAAACCAACCAAAAATTTTGCGTGGTTAAGATATTTTTTATTCAGAAACTGTATTAAACATTAAAAAAATTAAACTATGTTGTTGACTGAGATGGACAAATTTTATAGTTTATATCACGAAGACGCGTTTTTTTTTTGATGAATCTGATGGTTATTTTTGATAATCTGACGATTGATGGCGTTACTGAGACGTATTTTTGATTTTTGGTTTAAGATATAAGTTTTTCTAAATTGGTTGGCTAAAATTTGTGCAAAAATAATTGAAATATATTACATACAATAAATTTTAACTAGTTCCATTGAAAATAAATAGATAAGTTCGGAGTTTTAACTGAAATAAAAGTGTTTTTGAAGTGACGCTTAGCGTTTTTTGAGTTTTCTGGGAAAGTGAGGAAAATAGAGAAAAATCAAGGTCAGAATCGTGTTTTACGACCTCGAAATAGAAAATAAGTATCGAAGTTTTTGCAAAAAAAAAGTAATTTTTCCTAGATTTTACTCAATTCCAATGATTACATTACTTCGACCTTTTTTCGGATTTGATAAAGAAGTAATTATCGAGATTTGAAGGCTCCCCCAGGGTTAGAGGCTCGAGGTTGGCCGCAACCTCTTCCAAACCCCTTAGTTTGCCTCTGCTAATTGGCTCATTAATTTACACTATATATTGATAGGTATCTTGCAATGTTACAAAATCAAGTTATTCCTGCCATTCGAGAAGTTCCGCCATGTGATCAGTTTGATAATGTACGGTTTGAGGAAGATGGTTGCCTCGCACATAATTCCAAGTAGGTACAAACATTTTTAATAGAGACTTTTAGTAAAAAAGTAATCTTCAATAGTAGTTCTGTGCGCTCGACTGCTATTTAAAATGAAGTATACGAATTTGATCGCAGTGAAAGCAGGAAAGTAATTGAACAGAGAACTCAATATTCTCGATAATATCAATCGAAATTCCAGAGCTTTTTCAAAAAAATGTCAACAGTGTATTTAAAAAAAAAGATAGACATTTTAAACCTATACAGTTTGTAATTATTAAATAATATTTTTACAATAACAAACTCAGTCTTATGGAGGCGTGTTGTTATTAATTTAAATTTATTCTAAACTAAAAGAATTATTTATAATTTTAGGGTTGTCAAATATTCTACTAGTTGTTAAAAAAATATGTTATTTTTAGTATATAACGTCATTTTTTTTGTATTTATTTTCCATATTGTTGAAGAAAAAATTAAATATTTTTCGATGAATTATAAATGTAATATATCGGTCATAAGAAAAACAAGGTTAATGATGCTAAAAGTAACCATACAAAAGTGTTTACAGATTTAAAAAATATAAAAAAGTTTTAGCCGATTTAAGGAAATGTAACATTTCAATTCTTTTTTTAACCGACTTCTAAAAGAATCAAAAATTATTTAAAAAAAATTCTAATGGCGGATCCAATATAGCAGATAAAAAATCAATTTTTTCCGATTTTCTCCAAAATTGGTACAGAGTAGTTTTCGGAGTCGCACATGACGATTTTAAAATCATTTTTAAAAAAGTCAATATGGCGGATCCAATAGGGCGGACGAAAACATCAATTTTGTTCGATTTTCTCCAAAATTGGTACGGGAGGGTTTTCGGGGTCATATAGAACGAATCTGAAATTATTTTTAAAAGATTCAATATGGCGTATCCAATATGGGGATCCGATTGTAGAGTCGACCACAGATATGCAGCTTTAATTAAGAACGTATATAATAGCGCAACAGCAAGTGTGAAAGTCCATTCCAAAATAATATCTACATTTAGAATGGAACGTGGCGTACGACAAGGTGATAACATCTCACCAAAACTAATTACAATGCTGCTAGAATACATGTTTAAAAAAATAGGTTGGGGGAACATGGGAGTCAATATAGGTGGTGAACGATTAAATCACCTACGCTTTGCTGACGATATCGTGTTAATTTCTGACAACTTTGAAGAAGCCCAAGAGTTACTAAGGGCACTAGATGCAGCGTCAGATATGGTAGATCTAAAAATTAACCGTACAAAAACTTAATGTATGACAAACTTAGTTCCAAGTAGCAACATATCCCTAAACGAATCTGAAATCTAGTATGTAACATCTTATAAATATTTAGGCCATGAACTGAGAATAAACTGAGATAACCAGACCTGCGAAATTCAAAAACGCATAACATTAGCATGGGCGGCTTTCGGCAAGCTGAGAAAGGACTATTTAAAAGCAATATACCAATTTACTTGAAAAGAAAGGTTTATGAACAGTGTGTGCTCCCTGTGCTCACGTACGGTGCAGAAACTTTAACACTCACTACGAAAAGTTGCGAAAAAAAAATTAGAGTGACTCAGCGAGCTATAGAGAGGTCGATGTTGGGAATAACACTGAGAGATAAAGTTCCAAATGTAAATATTAGAACTAGAACAGGGATCAAGGATGCTATAGAAAGTATAACACATATCAAATGGAACTGGGTCGGATATGTGGCGAGAATGGAAGACGCTAGGTGGACTAAACGCATTATAGAGTGACGTCCTAGGTTCCAGGCATTTAGAAGTAGGGGCAGACCTCCAACACGGTGGACTGATGATATCAAGAGAATCGCAACAAACTGGATTCAATCAACACAAGATCGGGAACATTGGAAACGATTGAGGGAGGCCTATGTTCAGCAGTGGACACTACAGGCTGTGTGATGATGATGATGATAATGATTATACTTAAAGTGATCCCCAAAATGTTTTTGACTGAAAAAGTATTTTTTTTTTAAATTGACACAAAAATCTCTATATTTTTCGAAATACTTGTAGCAAGGCATTTTATCGAAAAAATAATTTGGTGCTATTAAAGTAATATTAGCATATTATCAGGCTAATTTTATTTACTCAATTAGAAGATTTTTTTCAATAATTGTTATTTTTCATAGTAAGTATTTGGCATTCTTCTTGTTAACTATATTTGCTTAAATTAGATAGCTGTAGTTTCAAATTTAATATATATTTATGAGAAAATCTATAAACTCATTTTGAGTATTCTTTTTTGTGTGTATTGTAAAAATGCAAAACGGCTTAACTACAAAAGGAGATAACTTATTTTAATAAATGCTCATAATTTCTACCCTGAACTTCCAAACATTTTTCGCATTTCTAAGTTAGTTTGTCATGGGTAGCCGGTTTAATTGAATCTGGAAATAATCTTTCGAACGCGTTTCTTAACCTTTCCATACAATCCTCCACCGTTGCCACTGGATTACGATAAACGATGTTTTTCATCGTTCCCTATATAAAATAATTTAAGACGCTTAAATCAAGAGAACGGGGAGGCCACAGAAAAGGTCCATTGTGGTCTAAACTTGTCATAAAATGTTGCTTATAAGAAGTTGGTAACTGGAACAGTTCTGTCTGTTGGCGCGCCATCTTGTTGGTAAAGAAATTGCCTGTGTTCCGCCTGAGGTAAATTGCTTAAATATTGATTATCTACTTCTTCTAGAATATTTAAATATCTTTCTCCTACAAAAGTTAATACATAATTTAAAATGGGGACATAATTTGCATTGACAATTTCTTACAGCAAAAAAAAAATATGTTAAATTGTTAGGTTTCTTGAAAATTCCAAAATCTTACTACGTGAGGATTTGAATCACTAAAAAATGGGAATTGTATCCAGGCGCGGATCCAAGGGGGGGGGGGGGGGCGATCCCCCCCCCCCCCCCCGAGCTTTGAGTTTAGGAAAATGGACCCGATTTTTCTTCTTATACTATAGTTTATTCAAGAACTAGAGAGAGTAATAAATCATTTTTTACCCTTTTCTCTTCGCAAACTACCTGTGTTCTTTAGTCCGGTGTTTTTAGCAAAATTTGTTAGACACATAAATTTTTCATAGGAATGGGTTAGAAATTTTATAATCAAAAATACCAGTCAATAATAATAGACTAAAACGTAGGATTATTCTCTCAAAAAATTATAAGTTAAATACTTACAAAATATCCATTGTCAAAAATACAAAAAGTTAAACATATATAAGAAAATAAATTCGTCCATATAATAATAAAATATTTTTGGGGCTATCGGTCATTTTATTATTTATTAAAAACATTTTTAGGGTATTTGACGTTTCAGTTTATTTATTTCTTAAACCATCTGCAGAATTACAATTAAACACTAAAAAGGGATTCAAAAGTAATTACTTTTTTTTTATGTTGTAATTAAAATTAGACCTACTTATTTTTATTTCTATTGTACTGATATCTTAATTTAATTTACTTTTATATATGGAAATACGATAGCCCCAAAAAAATAAGATAAACATGTTAATTCTACACGCTTAAGAAAAAGACACACACAATAATAAAGTAATAAAAAACTTACGGCTAATTAGAATTAAATATATATAAAATTAAAGAGTGGGACACACTAAAATAAAAATATATAAAAAAATAAAAAAAAACATATAAACAACATTAAACAATAAAATACAACAAAAACAAAAATTTAAATAATAAATTGTGTTTACACTAGTAAACATTACGTATCTAATTCCTAATCAAAGTCAGTGAAACTATCTTCGTTAAAATTAATTATAATTGGTTCCTCTATTTCACCGATTATGAGATCGAGTTCTCACATTTTGTTATATTCTGTTATTATATGGATTTTTCCCAATTTCCCGCAGTAACTTTATTCAAAAAAATCTTTCAAAGGTTTAGTTAAATTACTAATTTTACTAATTGTGTTATTTCCAGCAACTTGAGAGAGATATTTACGTCTCCAACGGACAGTTTCCGGACAATTTATAAGAACAGATTTTCTATCTGGTTTTCCCAGCAAAAATTAAGTTCTCTGAGCAATTTCCAGAGATCAGTTCTTTATATTTCAGGTAAATCGCGATCTTCAATGATTTTAGTTAGAATTTTGTAGATGGTTGGGATCTGCTTCTCATAATAAAATGTATATACAACCCCTTTAATTGCAGTTTTCATCTCCTCTTCCAACGAGGTCTTTCATTTGCCTGTGATCGAATGTGGCTTGGGAGTACTAACAATTCCAGTCGTTTTTTCTCCTTTAGTATTCGGTACATAGTAGATTTTCCAACTCCTGTCATGTTGGAACATATCTCAACAGAGCTTTTAACATTATTATCTAGATATTGATATCTTAAGGCATCATAAACATTCATCGTAATAAGTTTTTCGTTGAGGAAAAAATGCCCTGGTTTAACGATTTTGGAATAAATATAGAGGTGAAAGCCATATCTTTTGGGTATCTCACTAATCTTAAATAATATATAAAAACAAGCGCAAACAAGATAAATCACTAAGAAAAAACTGTAAGTTGTTCTTTGCTCACTGACAGAAATTAAATTAAACTATCAGAAATTCTATGTTGCAGTAAATTTATAAAATATATTTAAATATAATGAAATATAATTAGATTTACGGCAATTCTCAGTTCCCTGCGGCACTAGAGCAGGTACGTTAGAGGTTTCGGTAACAGTTTTATTACTCTCTCTAGTTCTTGAATAGAGTATAGGAGTCTCTATGCTTGCGATTGCCCTCCCCTCTCCCAAAAGCTTTGAGTTCAGGAAAATGGAATACATTCTGCCTTGTATATTAGGAATGAGTATGCTGCTTGCACCCCCCCCCTCGTTGACAACTTGTTTTTCTTGCCATACTGTACTTTTGTGATATCACCGCCCCCCCCCCCCTAAAAGAGAGAGGCTGGATCCGGCCCTGATTGTATCTGTTAAAAAGGCCATGTTTCGTAAATTTTGTTTCATCAGTCCAAATTATGTTGTCCAAAAATCGAGAGTCGTCCCCATTCAGCACTAGACGTCATATAGATGTGATTTTTATATCCGGATTATGTCTGAATGTCTTAAGACATAAATAAGGCGTCTTATGGATGTTGTTTTAAAGATGTCCATAAGACGTCTATATACAACGTCTTTAAGATATCTTTTAAAGGTCTACATAATAGATTTTATATAAAAATAAATACAGTTGCGAATAATTTAGTTGATAAAAAACAAAAGCATTTCTTTCCTTATGGATTTTGTCGTAGTCGGGTAATAAGATTGCAATGCCACACAGAACTTAGCTGAATATAAATTGAGGTTAAAATTTTTGATTGATAAACAAATTTTTAGTAGCCCCACTGCGACTTTGGTTAATATGACTTTTAAATGATATTTTTTATTAATACTTAGGTGCTTTTTGTCTCAGTCTCGCCAATAACAATAACACGCATAAATCTGATGCCAGCGATGGAATTATAACTTTAAAAACCCATCTTTTGTTTGTGTTAAATGTCAATTGTCATTTTGTATTTGTATTTCATCATGTCGGTATTCCTTTTTGATGTTGCCAATTGTGAAAATTTAGCCTTTCAAAGAATTTATTAAAATAGTTGAGTTATCTATGTGCCTCGGAAAACCTTTTTTATTCGTGTTTATGTAATGTTATCTATAGTTAGTGTTACAGGAAGTTCCCGAGTGCTTTACCGCTTATAATTTTATAGGAACTCTGTGTTACTAGGAGAATGAAACGCAATCTTCAAAAAAAGTATATTCTTGTAAAAAAGGCTTGCACAAGCTCATCCAGACTCGGTCTTAAATATTACTAGAAATATTACTAATAAATTGGAAGGCGAAATGTTTATGGAATGCTCCACTGATAAAACATCTAAGATGTATTTTATTCCTGATGATTATATTTAAAGAATATAGAAAATAGAGTTTCGTTAATTACAAGAAACTGTAATTTTGTTTAAGGTTTTAGAAATATTTCAACTTGGAGGAGGAAGTATTTACGACTTTGTAAAGTAAGCTCATAAGATTATGGTTAATTAGGGCGAAAGAAAAGAAAAAGTTCCACGATTCCAATTTGGCTAGACTTATTATAAGTAAGTTCTGTCTTTCATTATACGTATTAACCTTGAAATATGAAATAGCATAAGTGATCATTCTGCATTAGCGGACAATTATAAAAATTCACAAAAATATCAAAAAATTTACTGTTACAAATGATAACCTTTTTCCTTCTTCAACTTGACAAAGTTCAGAGAATGGCTTGTGTGGGAATATTGAGTGCGATGAAGACTGCTCCCACCAGGGCTCTGGAAGTCTTGTTGAACCTGCCTCCTCTTCACTTATACATAGAGAACGAGGCCCTGAAGACTGTTTATCGTCTCAGTTGCCCGGGACATCTTGGAATTGAGACAGGCGGCGACTCAGGTGTCTGGGAAAGCGTGGTGGAAAGGTGTCCATCACTCCCCATGCGGACATACTACAAGACGCCGTTTTTAAAACCCAACCTCTCCCTGGAGATACTTATGTCAAGTAGAGAGGATTGGGAGGAAGAACAAAATCTTCCGAAAAATGGATCCTGGTGGTTTACTGATAGATCTCAACAAGATGAAAGAACCACAGGAGTCAGAGAGTACTACGCTCTCGGACAATGTGTGACAATTTTCACAGCAGAAATTTATGTTATTCTACAGTGTGCTCATCTCTGTGAGAGGGACATAGACAGAAATAGAGTAATAAATATATGCTTAGACAGTAAGGCTGCGATATTGGCACTAAAGTCAAGTGTCGTGACTTCGCAACTGGTGTCTGAGTGCAAGGATGTACTAAATGGTATGATAAGGACAGGCTGCACAGTCAAACTTGTATGGGTCCCGAGTCACTCGGGCATACGCGGGAATGAGGAAGCAGACCGTCTGGCAAAGTTGGTTTCGGCGATTGAACCGTATGGACCCCAACCAATATTACCTGTTCCAATTGCTATCGGCAAAAGGGAATTGAAATCGTTGCTGGAAAGCAAATTTATTGTATCATGGAGGGGAGCTCCTGGAATGAGGTGTGCTAAGGAACATATAATGGGGCCTAGCGCACGGCGTACTAAGGAGCTTCTCTCCTTGGGAAGGAAGGAGCTGCGAATTGTGGTGGGATTGTTGACAGGACATTGTCACCTCCGGGCCATCTTCATAGAATCGGTGTCGAGGGCAACCCGACGTGTAGATGGTGTTTGGAGGAGGATGAAACTGTTGACCATGTTCTCAGAGGGTGCCCAGCACTCAACGGACTGAGACGGAGATATTTCGGAGATATAGTTTTGTTACTGGAAGCAGTTAGGCAAGTTCAAATAACGAGGCTGCTTGGATTCGCAAAGGCGATCGGCCTCGAATAACTTGCAGATATGGTGGGATGTAAAGGGCCCAATGGAGGTCTAGGCATTGATGATCTAGTATCACCACCCCTTTTTCATAAATTCATTCAACCTTTTTCCTACAAAATTAAAATCAGTTTGTTATTAAAATTTGCAGAGACAACAAAACTGACAAAAAGTTGGAAGAATGTGAATATTTTAATCCAAATATGGCTGAAAAGTGCATCAGACTATAGATTTGTTCTTAGACTAACTAGAAAATTCTTATATAGCCATATGTTTTTAAAACTATTGATGATGATAAAGATTTGTGTTTTTTTATTTCAATAAACTTTATTTTGTTGATAGTCTATCTTTTAGAGTTATGTGTGTATTATATCGAAGAGATAAACTACGACTTAAATTTTCTTGGTTCACTTATAGTTCGAACACAAGTAGTTCTTAAAATTTTTGCTCTTATACTTCACTTTTTAAAATTTCAAATAAGGAAAAGTTTCCATAACGCCTAAGTTATGTTTTTTTTTGTGTAACGAGATTTGTTTGAACATTTTTTTTTAAAGAAAGTTATTCATGAGAACTTGTTGCTATTTAAAATGGTAATGTGTGTTTTGTTCTTGATTTTTATTTAGTTAAAGTTATTTGTTGGACTTTTGAAAAATCACGGTTCGACTTTGTAAACAGAAAAATTAAAGGGGCCCTTTTTAATATACACAATTTTAAGGGTAGAATATGTTCTTTTAATGTCGGGTACAAACCTCCATAAGACATTGTAAATAAATGTCTTTAAAGACCTTTTGTAACATAAGACGTCTATGTAACTTCTTATATACGTCGTTCGACGTTAATGGTCATCCATAAGACGTCCCAAATGTTGAGATCAGACGGTTTATGAACGTCTTTAGTATGTATTTGTGCTGCTTTTGTCTTGTATCATCGTTAATATAAATTCACAAAATTGTACTCTTTCCGGCAAGTTGATATATGTTAGGTGTTGAAACAAAGATATTAATTAAGGGTGAAAGTTGAGCATCAAGAAAATTCTATATATTGAGCTCTTTGAGATTTCTGTTTGTAGAACCACTTGTTTTAACGATGTCATAAGATGGCGCCAAAATTTTTGAAATTTTCCTGTAGTCGTTTAATACGGTTCCGTGACAATATCTGTTTATCTGGATATCTGTCAATAAATGTCTAGCATGTTCCTGATAAAACTTTGTTACATTCCTTATACAGACAAATTTATATAATTTTCGTACGTTCAATTTAATCGCCCCGGCATGATTTTTGTTAATAAATGTCAAATGGCAAGAAATGGTGACATCTGTGTAGTGCTCTATTATTTTCTTTCGTCGTGTTTCACCATTTTGACCAACTAAGAACAAAACTTAAAAGTCGTATAGCGTTTTTACAATACAAAAATTTTAAATTGTCAATATTTCAAAAACTATAAATTCTTTAAATAGATAACCTCAATCAAAGTGACTCTTATTTTTAATGCTATATAAGATAGCATGAAAGGGGGGTTTATGTTTAAAAAATTTACTTTTAGCGGTTTTTTAAAGTTAATATTTAATGTTAGTTTTTGATCACCCTGTATTAATTTATTACCAAAATATCGACACAGTACCCTAAAGTAGATCTTTTTCTAAAAGGAAGCCAACCCCATTTAAATAATAAACGCTTTTATGTAGGAGAAATTGGTATGGGAGTTATCTTTAGGACTGCAAACACCATTTTTGACATAAAATTAAAAGTATGCCAGAAACAGTAAGACTTACGTATAGGACATTCTACATGAAATGTGCCTATAATTTTGCATAGAATCTAAAAACGAAATAACATATAGTGTGTTTTACTCAAAATAAGCAAGAAAGTATCAATTTACGGTATAATCGGAAGTGCCACCATCTAGAAGATATTTTAGCTGAATTGGCTCCATCTACTTTAGTAAACTGCCAGATTTTAAAAATTTGTCGAATTCTATTTTTTGAGAAATTGATTGCGGCAGTTCGTCGTGGGACACCTTGTTTATATTTGATTGTTTCGAATGCATTGTACTGATTAAACGCAAATATATCGAAAACGCTTGAAGACATATAGATCGAGCAAGTGTATCTTTTTATTTAAGAAATAACTTTAGCTAAAAAATAACTTAAATCGAAATATACCTAACTTAGCAGGCCAGAAAAAAGTCACCTTCCTATTGAAAACTTACAGCGCTTCATAAATTCTTATTTCTTACCTATAAAAACATAATAATGCTAATTTTGAATACCATATATTGAACGGATTTCAAAATGCAACTTATTTCCAAAATAAATTCTCATTTTGGGTAACCTGTATTTTTTTAACGACTAACATTTCGAAATAATGTATAATACTCAATTGGTAGGTTTTAATGCCTGAAATCTATGGTCCATGAGTTATAGGACACCCTGTATATATTAATAGTCATGCAATTTCCAAAGAGATGGTTCAGTTTGATTATATATCAATAATGTTTAGTCGGGTTTGGGCTTTTCTTGTAATAAATACCTGCTTTTTCTTGAAATAAATACCTGTTTACAACTGCGGCACCTTATTAATAAATATATGCACCCTAAAATACTTTAATTTTTATGACTGGAAAAATAAAGGATTAATTGAGGGTCTCTAAAAGCAATAGTCCAATTTTACCTGAAAATTTTAAAATGGTTTCGAGATTCCTGCATTAAAAATCGAAAATTTTGCCATGTAGTTCTTAGCATAGAACATTACCTTACAATTCGTGGAAGGAAATGTTCAGGAAGTATTCAAAAAGGAGCTTTGAATTAGAAAAAAAATACATTTTTTAATTCTCTCGTATATAACTGTTACTGGTGTGTAATAAAAATATATACGAGAGAGTTAAACAGTCTATTACTTTATAAATTTAAAACGCTTTTTTGAGTATTTCCTGAACAGAATCTCTAAAAAAATTTTAGTAACAATCGGCCTGGTAGGGAATCAAATATTTACCACGTCAGACCCTATGTTAGGCGTTAAAAGAAATGTACCGTATAATAAATAAAATTTTTATAAAAAAAATTGAACCGACTTTTAAAAGTGCGCTAAAAAGTCAAAAATAACTACAAATTTTTATATGAAATTGAAATTTTTTAAGTCGGCGCCAAACTAGTACCTGACAAAATTTGATTCACATAAATAGATTTAAAAATACTTTATTTGCAAGTTCATTTAGAAATAAATTGTCATTTCATATAAAAATTTATAGTTATTTTTGACTTTTTAGCGCACTTTTAGAAGTAGGTCCAATTTTTTTACAAAAATTTAATTTGTCGATTTTTAGTTTTGAATTCATTGTGATTAGTGTACCTCGCAATGATTCCAAGGTGACAAAAAAGTACTCATTTTATCCAAAGTTGCAAATCACCTTAAAATGAACCACAAAAAATGCTTTGATGCTTAGAGTTCTCCAAATACCAGTGAAATTGTGTCAGGCAAATATTTAGTGTATCATAGTAAATCCATTATCTTAAATTTTAAATTAATTTTCGATTGGTAATATAAGCCTCAAAACCTTTCAATATCGATATTGAAAGAATTTGAGACGTAGATTTCTTGGCTTGATATATTTTATACTGCATTTTGAGTTTGTATACGCCCCAAGAACCCCGCTATATCAATTTTAGACAAAACAGGAAAATGTAAACTTTTTAGTCCCTCATATTGTATCTTACCTAATGGTTGTAAAAAATTAACTTATTTGTAATACATGACCCCGAAACCCCCTAATACCAAATTTAAAAAAGTGCGAATAAGGTAAAATTTTCAACCCTCCATATTGGATCCGCTGTATTGAATTTCAAAAAAATAAATTTAACGTCTTAATCTAATCTAAATCTAAACCATTCAAAGTCCTCTAGTACCAATTTTTGATGAAATCCGGAAATTTAAAATTTCTGGACCGTTATATTGGATCTATCATATTAAATTTTCTTAAAATAATTTTATAATCTCTATCTACATCCTCAAAAATGATTCAGTTCCACCTTTGAACAAAATCGAAAAATGTAAAATTTTTAGTCCACTCTATTGGATTCGCCATATTGAATCCTGAAAAAATACTTTTAAATTCATAATTTACACCCTCAAGAACGTCATATATCAGTTTTGGAGGAAATCGAAAAATGTAAAATTTTTAGTCCACTCTATTGGATTCACCATATTGAATCTTGAAAAAATACTTTTAAATTCATAATTTACACCCTCAAGAACGTCCTATATCAGTTTTGGAGGAAATCGAAAAATGTAAGAGTTTTAAACGCCATATTAAATGTGCCACATTGAGTTTTTCAAAAAACATTTCAAAGTCGTAATTAACACTAACAAAAATCCCCCAATACTGATTTTAGACAAAATTGAGAGATGCAGAATCTTTAATCCACCATCTTTGATTCGCTACATTTATTTTTTTTTAATAATTTCATTTTGGTAATGTGCGATCCTAAAAACTCCACCATACTAATTATGAAAAAATCGGACAAAATTAATTTTTTATTCGCGATATGAGATATGCCATATTGAATTTTTTAAAAATAATTTTAGATTCGTTATGTGCGACGCCAAAAACTCCCCCTCACCAATTTTGGAGAAAATCAGACAAAATTAAATTTTGACATTGAAAGGTTTTGAGGCCTATATTACCAATCGAAAATTAATTTGATATTTAGGATAATGGATTTACTATGACAAACTAAATATTTGTTTGACACAATTTCACTGATATTTGGAGAACGCTAAGAATCAAAGCATTTTTTGTGGTTCATTTTAAGGTGATTTGCAACTTTGGATAAGATGAGTACTTGAGTACTTTTTTGTCACCTTGGAATCATTGCGAGGTACACTAATCACAATGAATTCAAAACTAAAAATCGACAAATTAAATTTTTGTAAAAAAATTGGACCTACTTCTAAAAGTGCGCTAAAAAGTCAAAAATAACTATAAATTTTTATATGAAATGACAATTTATTTCTAAATGAACTTGCAAATAAAGTATTTTTAAATCTGTTTATGTGAATCAAATTTTGTCAGGTACTAGTTTGGCACCGACTTCAAAAATTTCAATTTCATATAAAAATTTGTAGTTATTTTTGACTTTTTAGCGCACTTTTAAAATTCGGTTCAATTTTTTTTATAAAAATTTTATTTGTTATACGGTATATTTCTTTTAACGCCTAACAGGGTCTGACGTGGTAAATATTTGATTCCCTACCAGGCCGATTTTTACTAAAATTTTTTTAGAGATTCTGTTCAGGAAATACTCAAAAAAGCGTTTTAAATTTAAAAAGTAATAGACTGTTTAACTCTCTCGTATATATTTTTATTACACACCAGTAACAGTTATATACGAGAGAATTAATAAAAAGTGTATTTTTTTCTGATTCAAAGCTCCTTTTTGAATACTTCCTGAACATTTCCTTCCACGAATTGTAAGGTAAATGTTCTATGCTAAGAACTACATGGTAAAATTTTCGATTTTTAATGCAGGAATCTCGAAACCATTTTAAAATTTCCAAGTAAAATTGGACTATTGCTTTTAGAGACCCTCAATTCATCCTTTATTTTTCCAGTCATAAAAATCAAAGTATATGCATATATTTATTAATAAGGTGCCGCAGCTGTAAATTTAAATTCAAATTGCATACCGTGCTATTATAATCTTTGATACCGGTTTTTCGTTTGGCAGTAAAATTTATTAGATCCAGACAGGTAATTATTTCAAAAAAAAACAGGTATTTATTACAAGAAAAGCCCAAACCCGACTAAAATTATTGATATATATTCAAACTGAACCATCTCTTTGGAAATTTCATGATTATTAATATATACAGGGTGTCTAATAACTCATGGACCATAGATTTCAGGCATTAAAACCTACCAATTGAGTATTATACATTATTTCGAAATGTCAGTCGTTAAAAAAATACAGGTTACCCAAAATGAGAATTTATTTTGGAAATAAGTTGCATTTTGAAATCCGTTCAATATATGGTATTCAAAATTAGCATTATTATGTTTTTATAGATAAGAAATAAGAATTTATGAAGTGCTGTAAGTTTTCAACAGGAAGGTGACTTTTTTCTTGCCTAATAAGTTAGGTATATTTCGATTCAAGTTTTTTTTATCTAAAGTTATTTCTTAAATAAAAAGATATATGTGCGACCCCAAAAACTCCCCCACACCAATTTTAGAGAAAATCGGACAAAATTAAATTTTTTGGTCGGATATATTGGATCCGCCATATTGAATTTTTTAAAAATAATTTCAGATTCGTTGTGTACAACCCCTAAAATTCTTCCATATTAAATTTGGAGAAAATCAGACAAAATTAATTTTTTTGGCCGCCGTATTTTCAGCGTTACCTTGGTTTTTATACTCCAATTTCATTCAAAAAATATAGGACCACCGCAGCAACTTCCTGAACATAATGCAAAAAATTTCATTCAAATCGGAGCTCCTGTTCCGGAGAATCGATGTACATACATAAAAAAAATACACAGTCGACGAACTGAGAACTTCGTTAATTTAGAAGTCGGTTAAAAATATGTTTTTAAATGAGGGGATTGAGGACAATATGGCGAACTCAATATGGTGCCAAAAAGTACGCTACTTCCATAAAGAGATTTAATATTTTAGTTTTTGAGATAAAAATGAATCCCGAAGGAATTCCTTTCAGCCTCAGATTGAAGATATTCGAACTTGCTTCCATTGTACACCCATACCTTTTTGAAATTAAATGGGCTCATTCAATATGCAAATTTTTCGCTGAAATAGGTTGAAAATCCTTTCAAATTAAACTTATGGTACGCCTAAGCCATGCTCTCTTTTTTATAAACTTAGACCTATAGGGTGTGTGTTAAAATGCAAGATGATGAATAGAATATGGCTGCTAAATCATAAAAAATTGCCATTTTTCTCGGAAGCGGTTGAACATCTGTCAAATATTAATTCTGAGACACTTCAATAATACCCGCTAATGACCTACAATGTGCGCATCAAAATTCAGTATGGTGGATTTAATAAACGGCTAAAACTCCAAAAAACTGAAATACATCTCGAAAAAAGATTGAAAACCGTTCTGTGAGCGCAGTGCTCGCCTGTTTCTTGTACTGGTTGCGTGCATATCGCTTCTTCCCGGTTATGTAAGTTAGGAAACTTGTTAGTTAAGGAGCTCGGATGTATTAATAAAGGCTTTCTGTATTGACCTTTATACTGTTTGCGATTTATTACAGAATAGGCTTCACAGACTATAACAATTTGTTTATTTGTTTGAGTAATTAAGGTTGCCATCAACTAATTGCCGAGTGGGCTAGGTTAGCTAAGGCCATCCCTCATTGCAAGTTAATTAATAGGCTATACGAGTTTTTATGAATTGTCAAGGCCGGCACTAATTTTGACTAATGTACTGACGATTTGAGACATAAATTAGAGCTATTCAGTATTAATGCAGCCGTATGAATCCTTCATTTTTAAGTATGATTCACACAGTGTAACCCTTAAACATATATATATATATATATATATATATATATATATATATATATATATATATATATATATATATGTATATATATATATAAATAAGTTATTGTCTGTGTAATATAAAAACAAAAATAAAATAAAAACTTGGCTTAGCGGACGTGAAATGTGTCAATCTGTATCATTCTCGTGTTAAAAAGTGCGGAGCATTCTAAAGTATGGAAAGACTTCGGGTCCGATAGATGGCGACACCGCTGTTTCGTCCTAATATGGGACTCGTCAGGCCACCGCAGTCGGTACAAACCATCATCTCGCCTCTGCATCCTACAAAGCTGAATTTAAAATTAAAAACAGCAAATAGGACGACAAAGGCGACATCTCGATGGTTCACCCGATAACACAAGAATCACACAGATTGACAAAATTTGTAAAAATCGCCATGTGGTGGCGCGACGGTGAATTAAAATAGAAATCTATAAAATCGAGTAAACAAAACGCGCTGCCCAAAGAATAGGGGTCGCATTATTCAGTACAAGGCAACCAGGCTTGCTGCTATATTGGTAACGAAAGCTACGTGTCGCACCAAACGATTCTCCTATGACAGCACCGTTTAGTGTGTTTAAAGCCAAACAAGTAAAAAATAAATAAATAAGTTATTGTCCGTGTAATATAAAAACAAAAATAAAATAAAATCTTGGCTTAGCTGACGTGAAATGTGTCAATCTTTATTATTATCGTGTTAAAAAGTGCGGAGCATTCCAAAGTATGGAAAGACTGCGGGTCCGACAGATGGCGACAGCGCTGTTTCGTCCTAATATGGGACTCGTCAGGCCACCGCAGTCGGTACAAATCATCATCTCACCTCTGCATCTTATAAAGCTGAATTTAAAATTAAAAACAGCAAATAGGACGACAAAGGCGACATCTCGATGGTTCACTCGATAACACAAGAACCACACACATTGACAAAATTTGTAAAAACCGCCATGTGGTGCCGCGACGGTGAATTAAAACAGAAATCTATAAAATCGAGTACACAATACGCGCTGCCCAATGGATAGGGGTCGCATTATTCGGTACAAGGCACCGTCGCGCCACCACATGGCGGTTTTTACAAATTTTGTCAATCTGTGTGGTTCTTGTGTTATCGAGTGAACCATCGAGATGTCGCCTTTGTCGTCCTATTTGCTGTTTTTAATTTTAAATGCAGCTTTATAGGATGCAGAGGCGAGATGATGGTTTGTACCGACTGCGGTGGCCTGACGAGTCTTATATTAGGACGAAACAGCGCTGTCGCCATCTGTCGGACCCGGAGTCTTTCCATACTTTGGAATGCTCCGCACTTTTTAACACGAGAATAATACAGATTGACACATTCCACGTCCGCTAAGCCAAGATTTTATTTTATTTTTGTTTATATATATATATATATATATATATATGTATATATGCGGGTACTAAAAATTTCATTTTGGAAAATATTGAGTCAATTACGAGAAAAATTTTAATTTTGTCCCGCCTGAGCCGCCCTATTATATCTGTCATTTTGAAATTAAATACATAAACTGAAGTCTATAAGCCAGTGGTAGCTTTTTCTTAGGTTCGCAGATTTGCGCAACACCCCAAAAAATTGTAAATTAAAATAATACTAATAAATATAAGTACAATTTTTTTTAATTTCTATTGATTATTTAATGATTAAGTTTTAATCAATTTTTTACCTAGATTATACGCGAACAGCAGTCAATTATTGAAATAATTTAACTTACTTCGCCTAAATTTCAAAAATAATTCGTGTGTATTACAGTACTATGTCTGGAATCGCTTTGCTGGTGTGCAATTGTGATGCAATTCAAGCTAATCTATTGGAGCGTATATAAAGTTGCCTATCTTAAGACTTGGAGATTAATTCGGTCTCATATACTTCATGTAGGGTGCAAATCGACTTGCAAACCTGTCTGCCTCACAAAATATCCCACTACTAGAAAAATATTACTTATGCAATCCATTGGATGAAAATTCGAAATTTTGCTTTTAGGCGCTCGTGGAGCTGCCAGTATCAAGTAAAGATTTCTTCAAGCAAATGTTTTTATTTTCTAGAATACATGAGCGGTTCGTCGAATGGGGTGCAAGCAATTATAAAAAAACCATGAACATGCTGCTTACGTGCATTGTTATGCACATCAATTAAATTTGGTAATGTTAAACGCTGCATTCGCTAATAAAAATGGCTGCATATTTTTTGTTAAATAGTCCTCAAAGGACCAGAAAAAAATTGTAAACAAACGCTTACCTCGTTCGACCCCCAACACGAAACGTTAGCATCACCAAAGATTATCATAGAGCGGTAGCTATTATAATCATTGGTACCACGAACCAGTATTCAGGGTATATCAAAATTCTCTAAAACAAGAGTTTTCTTCCTTGGTTAAACTTATTTTACAAAATAATGCCTCAAGTTGATTTGTTATTTGGAAAGTTTCAAACAAGACAAATTGACCTTGTTATCGCAAACAAAATGTATTATGATTTAAATCAAAATTAACAGAAATGAGAAATAATATTCCCTCAAATGACAATGAACCATCTCCTTCTACTTCAGAACGATGTAAGCTCGATGATTCTACGGAGTTTTCTCGGGAAGCAAATGAAATTTGTGATATAGTTATTTGTCAAACAAAAAGGACGATTTAGCTTTACAGGTCAAAGGCACTTGGTAGCAGTGAGTCTCTTTTTTTCGGAACAGTATGTCGAATGTGGTATATGTTTCCTCAAATAAAAATTTAAGGATACGAATAAAATTTATCCCTTGTTTATCGAACAAAACTCCGTACAGAACTGACTGAATCAATTTCGGGACTTGTACTTTATGACTATCATGCCTATGGCAAGTTTTATACATACTCATATCTATGTTTTTAATGTACCATTAGAAATGCAACTCCTACTTTTTTAACGCATCAGCCGCCACTGATTTTGATAGGTAATAAAAATGAAATTAAAAACATTGTTTTATATTTATTGCAAGGAAAAATATATTTCAACAAAAAATGTTAACATTTGAACTTTTTCCAAAAATAAAGGGTGTTTTTTATAGACGTATAGAACTTTAAGTTGGCAACACTTTTTTAACTGGCGGCCATTTTGTCAGCTGTCAAGTGATTTATGTTTAGTTTGGTTTGGCATTTCAACATGAATAGACTGACGCCTGAACAACGCTTCCAAATTGTGCAAATTTATTTTGAAAATCATGATTCTGTTCGAAATACGTATCGCGCACTACGTCCATTTTACGGTCAACATAATCGTCCATCAGAGCAATTAATTCGATTAACTATGGAAAGTTTTCGCACCACGTTTACTCTAAATGATAATACGCATCCACAGAGATGTCGTACAGTGCGTACAGAAGAAGTCATTGCTGCTGTAGAGCGTAGCGTAGAGGAAGACCCGAATCAGTCTATCCGCCATCGTACACAGAAATTGGATATGTGTCCATTCACTTTATGGAAGATTTTGCGGAAAGATCTTGGTTTGCGTGCTTACAAAATCCAACTCGTGCAAGAATTGAAGCCACACGATCACCTAGCAAGGCGTAGATTTGGTGAATGGACCCAAAACAAGATTGCCGTTGATCCCGATTTTCATAAGCGAATTTTGTTTAGCGATGAAGCTCACTTTTGTTTGAATGAATACGTCAATAAACAAAACTGCCGTATTTGGAGTGATGATAATCCTCAAGTGTATGTTGAGACACCGTTACATCCAGAAAAACTGACTGTTTGGTGTGCTTTATGGGCTGGTGGAATCATTGGTCCGTACTTATTTAAAAACGATGCTGGTTTGAACATTACAGTCAATGGTGACCGTTATAGAGCCATGATTACTGACTTTTTCGTTCATCAATTGAACAACCATGATATGCAGGAGCTGTGGTTTCAACAAGACGGCGCAACATATCACACAGCTCGTGCCACAATTGATTTATTGAAGGAAACGTTTGGTAACCGCATAGTTTCGCGTTTCTGACCCGTGAATTGGCCTCCAAGATCGTGCGACTTAACGCCGCTAGACTATTTTCTGTGGGGATATGTGAAGTCGCTAGTCTACGCCGATAAGCCCGAAACGATTGATCACTTGGAGGACAACATTCGCAGCGTTATTGCCGATATACGGCCACAAATGTTGGAAAAAGTCATGGAAAATTGGTCCTCCAGATTAGACTACGTCCGAGCCAGCCGTAGCGGTCATATGCGAGAAGTCATATTTAAATTATAATGCCAGAAGGTTTTCTTTCGAATAAAGTAGATTTCATGTCAATTTAAAAAATTCATCTTTGTTTTATTCCATTTAAAAGTTCTATACCTCTATAAAAAAACACCCAGTATAACCACACACTATTAATTATTTTTTGAAAGTTATTTGAAAGATAAAATATGAAATCAATATTAGGAGATTTCAATACAAAATATCTGAATTCGGTCAAGATCTAAAAATCCTTAATTCTTTATCAAAAAATGAGTATGTCATAGAATTCTACATAAAAAATGTATTCATCTTTTCAATAAGTCATAAAAATACGAAATTTGGTTTGCGGTAACAAACGTTTCACCAAAAATTAGGGCAGTTTTCGGCAAAGCGCATTTTTCTTCCTATTGTAATAAGGGATTTAGCACAGTAAAACAAACGAAAACTGAACATCCTGTACAGGTCCAATACAAAAATTAAGCAACACGAAATTACTAGAAACGATTTTTTTATACAGCGTATTTCCTACTTAAAACATTTTCCTGACTAAATGGTGAATGCACAAAGTTTAAGAATATCAACATGAATATTAGCACAAAGTTGTTCCGAAAATTATAAAATTTGTATGATTACATCGATCTTTCAAAAAGGTAGTATATTTTTATAATTCAGTTTATTGTGCTAATAAAAGGTCCAAAATATTATTAGAATTTCTGTTCTTACTATTCAAGTTTTTCATTTTAAAGACAATAATTTGTGAATAGTAATGTAAAGTTATTTTTTAAAATAATTGTTTATTTCAATAACATATTCCTTCCTTGGGAATCCGTAAAAATCTTTATAGTCGTAACCGTTCGTCTATCCACTCACCTGAACCTTCGTATGTAACTGCCTTTTAACTTCGTCAGTTTTTAATACTTTGTTGGCACATATTTTTCATTCCAATCCTGAGGCGAGAAAAAAATTGACTTTCTTTCTCTAAGTGAAAAGTAGGGAAAATAATATTTTTTTTTTCGTTCATCCCATCGATGTTTCATAAATATTTTATATTACATTTTTTATTTAGTCGCTTCATTCCCGAAAAATGAGCCTCCAAAGTGGCTTTGGAAAGTTTTCCTTCTAGTTTTCTCAAGGTGCATTTTAAAAATTTGCAAGCTATTTAAAATTTTCATTTCGCATTTTTTGTTTATCAGGTTGACTAGGGTACGGAGTTTTCAGAAATGCAATTAAATTTACTTTAATATTTTATATTTAGTCTTGTCATTTATGAAATATAAGCCTTTTAAGTTGCTTACAATGTAACCCTGTTTTTGGAGTGTTTTTTGGTGAATGCGCCGGTTAAGACAATTTGATTCCGATATGAGGGATACAGATCTTATGAGGAAGCTTGATTTGAAAGCATGGGATTTCAAGTGTTTTGTTTCCGTAGTTCGACGAGGTTTGATTGCACACTATTTATGTATTTAATTATATTTAGAACAGATTTTTTTTTATTAAGTCCATATTAATTTGTTTTAGACATAAACTGAAATTTTAGAGTGCTCTTCTTCACTATTTCAACCGTAGATTTTAAAACGCTGAGAAAATTTGTCAGCTCTTATTAAATCCTTTCAATAAAAATTGGTACGATTAAGAAACGTTTACATGACATACAAAAAAACACTTAAAAATTTTTCTGCAAATCTCCCAATTATTCCTAAAGTGACCACTGATCAGAGTGCTTAATTTCCTTTGAATTAAACAAAGAATGTTCCACCGTTGGTTACATACGGTATCATGTGATATCATTTGATTTCAACCAAAAGATGTAGGCATGCGCACATGTTAGTGATTGACTACATACATGCCCAGAAGGGATAGGGAAGCTGTAGGCATACGCAGAAAGGTTAGAAAAGAAAGAGCACAAGTTAGAAATCATCAGCATCTAAGCTTACGATACCCTTTTAGGAAAGCCTAAGGTAAGTTTCGTTTGTATATATATATATATATATATATATATATATATATATATATATATATATTAGGTTATTACGCCTACACAAAGTAACTGCCCGTTTAATAAAATTGAGAAAACTTCTTTATTATTTTACTTCTGAATTTATATTTTCAATTTTCAAAATATTGGTCAATAATTATTTCCTTCATGCAGAACTATTGCTAATCAATATTACTTTTAAGTTAATTTGATCTGCCATGCATTAACTTTTAACTACCCGGATCACAAATCGGCAACGTTTAATTTCGTAATTGTCTACTAGATGGCTATAGTGTTATGTTACAAGGAAAGCGTCGTTTATTTTTAGAGAAATAATTACTAATTTAAACAAATTATCGTGTGCTGTGTTGTGATACTTTACACGATTAATCTAGTTTTACATGTAAAGTTCGTGCCCTTTTTATTTGGCTCATTTACTAACACTTTAATTTGCATGAACATTTTACTCAATAGGCTTGTAAATTTACTACGTAAAACTAGGACACATTTAAAAAAGACATTATTTGTCATTTAAAAAACAAATTGTTTCCGTGAGTAGGTATAAATAAAAACTTTCTAAAATTTCAGATTTTGAGTACAAAATAAGTTTAGGCTACTTAATTCGTTAGGCGCCAAACTACATGGTTTCGAGACTAAATGACTTAAAATTTATTTTCAAGGTCAAAATTTCACTTTTGTAAAGTTAAGGAATATCCTGACCTTATTTCCTCGAAACTGAAAACGGATCAACTTTGACCATAAATAGTGAAGGGTATAGGGTCCCTATTTGGTAGATTTTTCTTAACTTATCAATTTTAAATCCAATCTTTGAGCAAAATTTAAAAACAGTAATTTTTTCTGTGTTATTAGAAGTAGGGTAAATGATTCAAAATGATCGGTGAATCGGAGATCGAATATTTTAAAAATAGAATGAGGCTTCAGACAAGAAGAGCCAGATATCAACGGTGGTATTAGATATAGAATAATTAGAAAAAAATTGAGTTGAAAGAAACGATCATTATTGCAGCCTTTGCTGATGACTTAACAGAAATAACAAAAAGTAAAAAATTACTGAAAAAGGTCACAAGAAAAATAATATAGGGGGCAAAAATTATCAATTAAGAATAAATCATGAGAAAACAAAATATATAATACTGAGGGACACCTAACAAGAATACGAGGCAAAAAGTACAAATAAAAAATGGTAGGAATTTTCATTTGAAAAAGTGTCCCAATTTACATATGCGGGAGTTAAAATCACAGAAGATACAAAAGAGGATCAGGAAATAAAGAACAAATAAAAACTAAAAGAAATAAAAACAAGAATTGTAAAAGAACTAGGAATGTTAATGAAATTGAAATATGTCTCGAAATAAACATAATTAATAGGACTATAACTAGAGCAACAGTCATATATTAGAGCACAACGTGGCTTCTAAAAAATGAAATGAGGAAGAATTGAAGGGTTGGGAAAGAAAAATATTAGAAGCGGTATATGGTAGTGTAAATAAGGAAAATAAATGGAAAATAATGAGATAATAACTATGTTTAAGGAACCTAAAATAACGACATTCATAAAAGCCCATAGGATGAGAGAATTTTGATACGTGAAAAGGGTGGAGAAAAACTTAATAACTAATATAGTTTTGAACAGACAACCCATTGGAAGAGACGAAGAGGAAGACCACGAAAAAGATATGCCCATCCTGATAGGAAAAGCGAATCAGTATAAAAAAGCACAGTGAAAGGAATTGTTAAGAAAGCATCGGAGAAACTTTGAATGGAATATAACTGAGTATAAGGGTAAAATTTTAATAGAGGAATAATATTTAAATATGGGCAGGTATGTAGTATCCTATGACATATCTCAGAACGGAGATTTTAAATAGGCAATTGTTTTCTGTGAATTTAGCTCTTGGTTCGTTATAGTTCCAGTGACAAGATCAATAGATAGCCGAAACTAGCAGAGAGGGAGAACTAAAGAGGGATTTGCTAGAAATAAACCTTTTATATTTCCTTTTTGACGATCTGGAAGAAAAAAAAAATATTAACTTATTAAAATTAATATACAAATAGGTATAAAATGTAATATCATAAACTATAGCCTTTATAGTCTGTAGAACTCTAAAAATTCAAAAAATATATTGTAGAATACTAAGATTTTGAAGATAATACATCATTAAAATTGACTAGAGATCCCAAGCTTCTATTTTTTTTTTTTTGAAATTAATAAGATTACTTTTTGCATTATTTTTTTCCCATAGAGTAAACTTAAGAGTAATCACACTGAGTAAAATTAAATAAACCGGTATTATTGCAGACTCAATCAAGGGGGTATTTTAGTCTAAAAATTTGGAAAAATCAATTTTTTTCATATTTCATATTTTTAAAGTTTAGACCTTTAGGATATGGCCTTAAAAGGATTTTTCAAAATTCGAACTATTTTCGGAGTTACAGCTTTATGACGTGGCAACTAAACAGGCCAGCCAGAGCGAATCAAATAATAAACGGCAGATGTTGCCCAACTACCTGAGGACCGAGTGTCCCGAAGGTCATTGCAACCTAGGATTGACCTCACTTTTTGTCATTACAACCCTTATTGGTAAATACATTAAGAAAGTGGTTGATACAGTTGTAAAATCAAGTTTTTGCCAAAGTTTCAGTAAGTGGAAAAAAAAGAAGAAATCAGATATTCAGGGCTAAGGGACACGGACAATTGAAATGGCTAGTTATTTAGCTCTTACCATTTTTAATGAAGATTTTTTACCTATTTTAAAAATTATGGAACTCATGAGCTCATACATGTGCTGCCAGACGCAACGAAATTCGAATTGACCGCTCTGAACTGCGACCTTCTGCTGCTTCTAAAGAAGCTAGAACAACTAATTTAGCTAAAAAAACTTTAAGAAATATTAATTTTGAAGTAGAAGAATGCTCAATGTTTGGATCAGGGATCACCGATTAAACAAATATGAGTACTAAGTATCATTATCTGAGTTACGCTGTCGAAACTTTGTCTTAAACTTTAAACGCTTTTTTCTAGAAACTACCTTTTCGACCTAGTCGACATGATATCTGGAGTTACACTGGAAGGATTTACTTGGAATTTGGTGAAAATCTTCTTTATATTTCCTTCTATATCTAGGAGTATGGATTTTGAATTTTTTTTCCTATATTTAAAAAATTCGGAAAGGTCAATTTGCAGGGAAAAATTTTTTTTTGTCATATCGTCGTCGTTTTGTGAAAAAAAATATTTTTTTCTCTTTCAATGATCCGAGACATAGGAACGTCTTTACTAATTAAGAATATTTTAGATTTTTTGTTTCAGAACACTACAAGGATTAAAAATATGTCGTCCAGGACGCACCTTTTTTTTAGCCTCCACTTCACTATCTTGTAACTCCTCAATTTTTTTTTTGTGATTTTATTTTCTATTCTTGAAACGTCAATAAACATCTTGTAGAGAAATCGATGGTAAATATGTTTTTCATTTCCTTTTTATTTTATTCAGAAAAATGCCTTAAATTTAGGCCTCTAGACCAGAGTACCCCTTAATTTTTAATAATTATTTATAAAAAACTTTATATACCTCGTTCTTAAAACGGACTAAAAAGTATAAAATAATTTCTACCAGGCCGAAACAGATTTATATATATCCTTATACAAATTCCTTCCCCATACACATTGCACTGAAAATTTTTGATTGCGAATTTTTAACAGCGATGAAAATGCCTGTAAAATTTAAAACACAAAACGTGAGGTGCAATAGATAATTGATGCATGAATAGTTCACCTGAATCAGTAACAATTTGATTGTATTGCAAATGATATGGATTGTTCTGTACGTTTTCACAACGACACCCTTAATCTCTATTCTCCTCACTATTTTCAAAGACCATTATAGATATCGCTCTATAATACTCTTTGCTATTATCTATTTTAGGCACCCCACAGAAACACCATTCAAAAACTCAATAAAAAATTCATTATATAGTATACAGACGGCTCCACAACAACGGAGGAAACTGGAGTAAGAGTGTATGTACCCGGCGTCAGACACTACGAAAGCTTGGGTAAGTCACCAAGCATTTTCCAGGTAGAAATACATGCCTATAGGAGATGTATTCAATTCAAGAAAGAAAAAAACTATCACAGCCAAGAGATTATTATCATGTCGGATAGATAAACAGCCATCAGTTCGCTGAACTTTCAATTTATCATCTCCAAGATGATCTGGGAATGCCTAGAGGAATTAAATGATTCGAATAAGGATAATAAAGTCACCCTTTAGTACAGTCACTGAAGGCTTCCCCTCAGAAAAATTTGAATCTTCATCGATTTGCGTGAAAATTGGTGGGTAGTTAGAGAGTGCCTCAAGTAACAAAAGTGATATAGTGCCGACTTGCGCTTTTATCCTAGGGGTGGATGCCGCCATCCCTTCTCAGGGATAGAAATTATTTTATCAAAAATAACTTCAGGAATCAATAAAGGGACAAATTCTAAGCAAAATATATTATATAAAGTTTTTTTGATAAGTCATTATTTTTTCAGTTATTAATGGTTAAAAATGTTGATTTTTCATGAAAAAAAATGCTTGTTTTGTAACGGTTTTTTATCAATAACTCCAAAACTATGCATTTTTCCAAAAATATTTCCTCCAGAATTGAAGCTAATGAGAAAACAAAGAGATTGGTTCTTTATAAATATTGTAAGTTGAATCCAAAGCGACTTATAGGTAGTTAAAGGGATCACTTTTTTTGGTGAACACTCGAATCCACATGTTCAAGGTTAAATAACAGGAAACTGATAGATTTTTCGGAAAATACCTATAGAAAACTTTTCAAGATACTTGGAAAGACCTTTCAAATGAACATAGAGTCCATTGCATTAAAACCAAGTGTGTTATGATGAAAATATAACGGGACTCTCGATTAAGAAAAAGTGAGAAATAAAACCTAAGGCATCTCCATTTGAAATTTGTAGTAATCTCTGTAGGATTTACCTTATTTTAGTATAAGTAATGAGCTTAAAAACTTTGAGAGCTTCAGAATGCTTATTTTTGAAAAAAAGTACGATTTAAAAAAAATAGAATTTTCCAAATTTCTCTAAAATTTTTTTTTAATAACTTTAAAACTACTAGAGTAAATTTTATTGCAAGAGTCATGTGAACCGAGCTCTTTAATCCTTTAACTTTTAAAAATAATGAGTTTTAAAAAACTGAGATGTAAATAATCTTATAGCCCTTGAAATTACCTTTAAAGTGGTTTTTAGATGAACCCGATAGCATAAAAAAAACGGAGTTATCGTAAAAAAAGCAATCGCATTTTTCCAGAGAAATTTTAGGAGCACGCATTTTAAATCTGTAACTAGCATTCCTCGTCGCGGCTTCATATTACGTATATTATATATATATATATATATATATATATATATATATATATATATATATATATATATATATATATATATATATATGAATTAATAAAATATTTCATAAGCAGTGAAAAAGACTTTAATCAATTGAAACTGCCGAACCTGCTAAAAAATATTTTTTTTATTAATTGTACGACAAGGGGTACTTTTTTTCAGGGTTGGGATTTCACAATAAATAAATAATTTTGTTGTTTTCAGTAAAAACGATTTTAATTTATAAAAGCGCAATTAAAACGATTAAAGCTTCTAAAAAAATTTTTTTATTGGTTTCAGGATAAAGGGTGATTTTTAAGGGTTGAAAATTCACAGTATATCAATAAATTATATTATAAGCAGTAAAGAAATGTTTTGTGCACTGTTAATGGACGATTTTATTTAATATTTTAAAAACAATATTTCCATGATTTTCGACTTAAAAGATGGTTTCTAAGGGTTGACAAATTGATGAAAATCATAAGTCATGCTTCAGAATATTGAAGAATATTTATTCTACTTAACTAAATACGATTTACCCCGACAGAATGCTTAAATTTTCATGTTTTTCAATTTATTGCAGAAGGGGTGGATTTCACCCCTAAAATGCAAAAAGCGCAAGTCGAGTATACGTCATTTTTAAAGTTAAGGATGGAGTAAGCTTGATCCTATATTTTCATAAAAATCGATGGAGGTTCAAAGAATTCTAAGGCAATAGCCTCTTTTTACCTTCACTGACTGTACTACTCATGTGGGTACCAGGACACACCGGGATAGAAGGGAATGAAATAGTAGACAGGCTCGCATGGAAAGGAGCTAAGACACATTTTCTGGGACCAGAGACTTTCTGTGGGATCAGTGGCAGCGTAATGCTGGAATAACAAAAATAAAAGAAGAAAACAGGAGATCCAATTATTGGACGTAACTGCAAGGATTGAGACAAGCGAAGATATTTCTTGGGAACTACGATTAGAAGAGATTCAAAGAATTCGTAAACCTAAGTAAAAACCAACTCAGAGTTCTAACAGGGGTCCTGACGGGGCATTGCCACCTGAAGGGACACCTCAAGAAAATCGGACTGGTAGAAGGAGAAGAGTGCAAATTCTGTGACGAGGAGGCCGAAATATATACTTATATCCTTTCAGAGTGCAACACATCAAATCGAAGAAGGGAAGCTAGCCACCTTGAAGCCGTCCAACATCCTAAGGTTCCTGAGGGAAATAGGACTGGAAGACCTGCTCTAGCCAATAAGGTAACTCTTACGACTTGGAAGCAGTAGGGAGGCACAATAGATCTACTAGGTCGCAGCGTACCGACCCCAATTGTGCGCACATACATACAAGAATTTTATTGTACTGCAAATGATATGAACTGTTGTGTGAGTTTTCACAACGACAGCTTTACTCGCTACTCTCCTCATTATTATCAAAGACTATAATAGCTACCGCTCTGTAATAATCTTTGCTATTATCTATTGCATGCACCTCAAAATTTTTATTTTAAATTTAATAATTTTTTTCATAGCCATTAAAAATTCACAATCACAAATTTTCAGGAAAATGCTTGTCTGGTTAGGAATCTGCATGGCATTGCAAAACTCTATGGAACTAGGAGAAATTCTTTTATACTTTTAGTACATTTTGAATACGTATTATATTAAGTTTTTTTTTAATTTAAATAATTAGTAGTATTTAGTTTAAAATCGCTTGTCAAACTTCTACCTAATAGACAAAAATCGATTGCAAAATTTGTACCGATCGGACAAATAAATAAACACATAGACAAGAATGCAAGTTAATATTGTGTTGTCATCTAGTTCTGAGCAATGTGTAAAGTTTCAAGTCTTTAGCTCATCGGGAAATTAGTTTAAAATCGATGAGAAATTTGTACTGAATAGGCAAACAATCAAACAGATAGACAAGAAAGTAAATAAAAAGTGGTAAAAATTTTTCTTAATTCCTTTTTCATTCCACATTTAAAAAATACTTACAAAAAATATTAAGAAAACACCTCCAAACCTTTAATAATTAATTTATTTAATTAAGAATAAATCAATTGAATTTTTAAAAATTTTATTATTCATGTTAAAGGACTGTTTTAAATATTTAGTTTTGAACTCAGTATTTGAAGTAAATTCTATTTTTTTTTTTAATTCAGATATTTCCAGTATGCACCATATAATATGAAATAATATTGAGGCATGAAAATATCACAGATTAATTTTGACAATTAGTTTTAAAAATAATAATTATTTGTGAAATGCAATATAAAAGTATTAATTATAATGATTTGTGTTCATTCAACTTTTCTGACCATTGAGTACGGTCTTTTAATGCATTTAGAAAAACAGAATTATTAAACGGGTTTAAGAAATTACCTATACAAAAAGATTTGTTTGTAAACAAAATAAAATAATTTAAGTGTAATTTAACAACTATCCTTATAAAGAAACTTTACATCCACCCGCCAATTTCAGGTACCTCAAGAAGGTAGGTTCTTCACAAAATTCTGGTACCTGATTGGTTGAAATCAACAAGTTTCCAAAGTATGACTGATAAGGGAAAAGTATAAATGATTTTGAAAGTCCAATAAAGATATTAGTCGACTAGTCGGTTCTCTAAAAGAGAGTTCACTTTCTAAGTGTGTTTTTAGTTAATTTTGTAAGTGTTGAAATCATTAGTAGACTGTCTCTCGTTTGAACGGTGTAGAAGCTTTTGTATCTACTAGTTATTTTATTTCCAAAAAATGTCAAATTTAGAAATGAATAATTCTAATATCCTTAATATACCAAATGTTTTTATCGAACCCATCACGCCAAGTGATAGTAACGAAACATCATCTCCTCAATCTTTCAATGAATACGGAGGATATAATATGGCATATGGAACGTATAACAACAATTATGTCTTGGATGTTCCACAAGTCAACGATCTCCAGAACGAAGACATAGTGAGACGAAATAGTAACCAACAAATGGTAAGTTTGTTTTCAAAAATTTTTATTTAAAAAAATGTCTTCTTTTTTCTACGTTTGCATACATTCTTAATCGCTTTGCCTCCCGAAATATGGGAATTTTTTCAGTTTTAGTCTAATAGTAATTTATATTTAATAAAGTATTTTAAATAAAATAAAGCTCTTCCATTAAACCACCTCAGGAAAAGTTTTAAGATAATTTCACTAATAATAGTAAAAATGATATGGGAAAAGTTAAGTTAATAAATGCTTATCTAAATCAGAAAAGTTATACGTTATCATTTGTTTTACAGTTGAATATGATTGAATAAGAAAATAATTGCAAAAAGTTAATAGTTTATTTCAATTGATAAATCTAATTCATAATAAGAAGGGTGATCTGTTAAATTAACCTTCGTATACATTTTGTAATAATATTAACCAATTATTTTCCAAATTCTATCTACAAAGTCAATATATTACTTCTTATTTTCGTAGATCGCAAAAGTTCATTTGAAACATAAGTGTCTTTGATAGAGTCAATACCGTTAAACCAAAATAACCTGTAAATTTAAATGTGATTTCTGATTATCCATTACACTGTTTCTAACTACGAAAAAATATTCCTATTTTTCTTTCAATATATAGAATTTTGTGAACATTTACTCAATAGCATGCCAGTTCATTATGCAATTAGACGTTTAGAGCGAAAAAAGTTTTAAATGTAGAATCTTGACAATTCGATATCGAATAATCCATAGTTATGAAATAATTTAATCTTAAAATATACATAGTTTCCTAATTTCATTACGCTATTAATTAGTTATAATTTGTTTCTTTCCAATTAGCCATTTATAAATAAGTAAGTGTATTAATTAATCTACTTTAAAAAACGACAAAAAATCTTCAGCTCAATGCAATATTTTTTAAGAAACAAAACAAATTCTTTCTAAGGTTGCCCAATTATAACAAATAATTACCAAAGAAATGCAGAGACAAATTTTGATATCTTATTCTAAAGTTTCTTTTGTTTTTAAATTGGAACTAGTGGCAAATATATACAAACCTGTACTTAATACATGAGACAAGAAAAGTTTTTTTTTCCCATTTTACCAAGGAGGAGTTAATTTTGGACAAAATATAAAATTAAATTTAAACTATTTCTAAAATTTCGAATAATTCTGTAAGATATGTTGAAGAATCTGTAATAATACAATATTTTATTTTGACTAGTTTTCCTAAAATTTCTTAAGATTAAGATTGCTGTTATTTTAAGCTTCCAAAGGTTCACTTCCTAGTTATATAATATCTGAGGTTTATATTATGTTAAGTGATTCTATTGTTAATATCGATGCTCCGGTTAAATCTGTGTCTTTTTAATTAATGGAAAAACAGTTACTTGAAAAATCTTCCTAAAAGATCCAAATTTAAAAATTAAACAGAATAAGCTTGATCCTAAGGCTTAGCAAATATTCTCTGTTTAGTTTTGAAACGAACCGAATTTTGTTAATAGACGGTTAGTGTATATGTAAAAATGGCTTTAAACAAGTTTGCCTTAACTCAAAAGAATTTCATTTTCATGCTGTATCTCATATATGAACTCAATTAGCAACACCATCCAGGATGACGTATTTGTCTCTTTTTCTCCTATTTTCTGAAGATTTATTTCAAGGCAAATTATTATAGATAATGAAATAATAAAAATATAAACGTTCAAACAACTTCCAGCTCAATTGGCATACATTTTACTCAAATATTCTTAATTATGGTATTTTTTTCAGGAGCCTGTAATGCATCAGCCGCAAGAACAACTGCCTCTAAACTATGATAATAGATGGAGCCAATTACGTAAGTTTTTAAATATATTTTTGTCTTCAATTATCTAATTTTTTACAAAATTATCCTATAAGGGAAATATATCGTTCTAAAATTTTAATGGGGTTTAGTTTAAATGTGAAACAGAAATAAATCGAAGGTCGATTAACTCAGAGAAAAATTCTTATTTGGAATTTATTCACAATAAGCTGACAAAGTAGTAATCTCTTTTATATTTTCGAAGATACTAGAGAACATTTAAATGCGAATTTCTTAAATATGTCTAAATTACCGAGGGTTAAATTTTTGCTTGTAGTGTCATTCTATTTAGGTAAATTGATTAAATTTATTTTTTGAAGTATCGATTAAAGTACTTTGTTTAATTTTCTATAAACTCTGTGATTTACATTCACCCATTTTAACAGAAATGTAAAGAAACAAAACTCCATGAACAGGGCATTAATGAAGTGTAGCTTTGTTACATGAAATTGTATCATTTGACATTAAATGAATTTAAGAAAGTCAATTAAAAAGTACATATTCTTATGAAAAAAAGTTGCTGGTGATGGATAAGAAATTAAATCAAGCTCTTTTTTGACCAATTTTGTCTCCATGCGGGACACTTCCTATTAAAATAAATACTGTTAGTGATATTTGGATAATTTATTTTTTGCAATATTTACGTCTCTGTTAATAACTCCGAAAATATCAAAAAACTGCGAACATATATTTAACATTAGCTAAATAATTCTATTAGACGATAGCGATATTAATAGCTGTAATAATTCTACACAGCAGTAATTTAAGAGTAGCACCATGTATTAGCAAATAGCCACAATTTTATCCTGAACGCTACTCTCAATGAAAAAAGTCCCGTATAATGTGTATTTTAAATATGCTACGGAGAAACGAGAAATGTAACTAATTATAACAGAGAGCTAGGGAATGTCCGCGTATAAATCAGGAAAAAATGTATTTTTATTAACGTTACTTACACAATGTTTAAGTTTCATTTACCCATCCGGAAATACACATCATATACCCAAAATTTAATACATTTAGGGTTTTCTATTTGCACACTTGAGCCATTTATATACTATAGTCTGGGAGCTCAGTGGGTTTTTGTATCTTATGAAAAGACGTGGCACCACCAAAGATTTTTAAATGTATTTTGAATCTCTTATTACAAATTTCGAAGGTGGATTTCCGAAAAATGGTAAAAAACATTTTTGCATTCCTCCTTGTGATTTTTCCATCCGAAACATGGTTTTTGAATTAAATATTTGAAAAATGTAATTTTTAGCCACTTTTTCAACATGAATAGTTGTTGATTAAATATAGTTCAAGACAAGAATTACAAGCTGGGATTCAGCAGCCGTAGAAGACGAAAATATTTTTTATTTTACAAAAGAAATTTTTTTTTAAATATTAAAAATTTTTTATATATAACAAATTACCTGATCATTTTTCGGGAATCCACCCTCAATATTCGTAATAAGGGGGTCAAAATATATATAAAAATTTCGGTGGAGTCATGTTTCTTCATCGATTACGAAAATCCACTGGGCTCCTGGACTAATATAAGAAAAGTTTGATACGCTAATTGGTTATCGATGTCAATGTATTTTACAAGGCTCTGTTGCTACCTAGGAACTCTTACAGTCTCGTGATGTTCGTTCATCTATTTGTCCTTCCTTTGGCCCTTCCGTCTGTACGTCTGTATTATATCGTAACGCTTTTATTTTTTTTCCAAAAAAACAGAGAGAAATTGTTTAAAATTTACTTTGTAATATTACGATATGCTTTGAGACAAAAATTTCATCTTGTGCAATTAAATATGCAGACAAATTACAATTGAATTAATTCAAAAGCAGACGTAAGATTATATTTCTTCTTTCAGTACGTAAACAGTTTTATTTATTTTTTCGTTATATACAGTGTCACCAGTAAAGTTCGTATCATAACGGATTTCTTTTTATCAACAGCTTTATTCGAAATTTGACTTTGGCATCAATTCAAATTTTAAAAGCTCTATTTAGATTTTGTAGAAAAACACACATTTAATATGGCGCATACTTTAAACAAAATATGCCTGGGATGAAGCATTGTCAAAACTAAGAAATTTTATGTAGATTGCGTTGTCTTATTTTACAACAGTGGTGCAATATATAAAAAATCTGCAATAAAATCTAAATTATCTTATACAGCTCAAATTTTGCATATGGGCTAATAATTGCATTTAGAAAAAAAAACCCATATGATTCAGACTCTCTCTCTCACTGATTATACCGGAAGTTAATTCCGTCTTGCTTATTTTTAATGGAATACCCTATATGTTATTTCATTTTTCATTTGTAGATACTTCGCGAAATTATAACATATTTCAGGTATAATATCCTATACCTAACTTTTTTTGACATATTTTAAATATTATTTCAAGAAAATTACATTTGCAGGCCTAAACATAACTATCAATTTGTTCTATATAAAACCCTTTATTATTTAATTGTGATTAGTTTTCTTCTAGAAGGGGATCTACTTTACCGGACCGTGTTGATATTTTGTTAAAAAATAGATACAGGGTCACCAAAAACCAACTTTAAATATTAACTTGAAAAATCGTTAAAAATCAATTTTTTTGGATATAAATCCCTTATTTTTATAATGTTGTTTTACTTAGCATAAAAAGTAAAGGTGACTCTCCATTTTTAATTGTAAAAATGCTATATAGCTTTTAGGTTTTATTATTAGTTGGCTATGAGGGCGAAACGCGACAAAAGAATACAATACAGCACTACAGAAGTGTTCCAACATTCGTGTCAGCAAACGTCTGACAAGTTCTTGATAAAACTTTGTTACATTCCCCATAGCCAATAAACAAATTTTAAAATAATTTTCGGACATATAATTTAACCGCTCCGGCATGATTTTTATTAATATATGTCAAATGGCAAGAAAGAGTGACATTTCTGTAGTCCTTTTTTTTTCATCGCGTTTTGCCGTCATAGCAGACAAATAACAAAACTTTAAAGCCGAATGGCGTTTTTACAATACAAAAATATTAAATTGCTAATATTTCAAAAACTACAAAATTTTTCGAATAAAATATAACCTTATTCAATTTGATGTTAATAATGTTAAAAAATAAGAGGTTCATATTTAAAAAAAATTGACTTTTAACGAGTTTTTCAAGTTAATTATTTAATGTTAGTATTTGATCATCCCGTATTTATTTATTATTAAAATATCAACACAGTCAGCTAAAATAGATCTCCTTTTAGAAGGAAACCAACCAATTAAATAAAAGCTTTCATATAGGAAAAATTGATAGTTATATTTTGGCCTGCAAACGCTACTTTTTGCAATAAAATTTAAAACATCAAAATCAGTTATATAGAAAACACGTCTATAATTGTATATATAATCTAAAAACGAAATAACATTTCCTTTTGAAAATATTTTAGCCAAATTGCCTCCGTCGACTTTAGGAAACTGACAAATTTAAAAAATTTTATAATGTATATTTTCCGAGAAATCGATCACGACGATATATATATATATATATATATATATATATATATATATATATATATGTATATATATATATATATATATATATATATATATATATATATATATATATATATATATATAGATTGTTGATCAATATTATTCCCATGCTAAAAACCGCGGAGATCTTCTAAGAACATGGAAAAGCTCCGGGTCCGAAAAATGACGACAGCGCTGTTTCGTCCTAGTATGGGACTCATCAGGCCATTGCATTCGGTTGCCGATGCCGAATAATGCGATCATCTATCCTTAGAGTAGCAAGTTCGTGTATCGAGTTCAGGTATATTTTTTTTTCTTACCGTCGCGCCACCACATGGAGGTTTTATACAACATTTGTTGATTTTTATTATTCTTATGTTATTGAGTGAGCCTTCGAGATGTCGTCATTGTGTCTTATTTACTATTTTTCAACTGTGAAATCAGGACACAGATATGAGATGATTCTTTGTACTGAATGCAATGGCTTGACGAATACCATACTAAGACGAAACAGCGCTGTCAGACCTGGAGTTTTTCCATGTTCTTTGAAGATCTCCGCACTTCTTAGCATGAGAAATATCAATGGTCTTTGTCCGCATAGCCGAGAATTTTAAAATTACACGGACGTTATCTTTTCTTTATATATATATATATATATATATATATATATATATATATATATACAAATTAGTTTCTTAAGGTAAAGGTAAAAATCAGGAATAAATCGACATAATGGCTCTGCTTTTCAATAAAAGGCCATTTTTTCCAGTACAATTTTGCTCGAACATGGTTTCAATTTACTCTATGACAGACCTGCAACGGAATAACAAAGAAACTAATAACGTTGTTAACTGCTAAGGAGCCCTAATACAATGTGTGTCCTACATGCCTTTGGTATTTTTTTTTTTAATTTTCTATCTAGGGGACTAAGTGCGCACATTTGTTTGACACTTTCCAAGATGATGGATAATAAAAAAATATATCGACATGTTTTTTTTATCTTTAGAAAAACATTTTGAAGGGGTGAAAAGTACCCCCAATATAATTTTATCTCTAATAGAACAGAGATGATTTTGTTATCAAATCCATTGTCAACCTGCGGTTGTACCCAGATCCAGTTGGTAACGTTTCTGCACTTTCCTTGTTTAGTGGGTTGTAGTTCTTGTGTTTTCTGAATTTTGTAAAGAAGAAAATGCAAATCTTTACGGTGGATGTCCAATTCCTAAAAGCGATGTCAGATGCAGGGGTTCGGTTGTTCTAAGATACTGACATTTACGATTGCGATGTTTCCAGTCAATCTTTTACGACGATGACAAATAACGTTTTTCCTAGCTTTCAATGAAAATATTCACTTGAATAGCTTGATTCCATTAAACCCAAAATAACACTCAACTTACAAATCGTCACTGTAAATTCATGTGTTAAAATATTTTCATTTAAAATAATTTTTTATGCTTTAAAAATTAATAAAAATTTTTTCTTTCCAGAATACCCATTAAATCAGAATTTTGTAAACTCCAGTCCTTCACCAGAAAACCCTTCCAGCCGAGAAACAAATCCGAAGCAATTGGGGTCGAAGAGATCTAGGACACAATACACATCGATCCAGTTAGTAGAGCTAGAAAAAGAATTTCAAAACCACCGATATCTATGTAGACCTAAGAGAATTAATTTGGCTCTGATTTTGAATTTAAGTGAAAAACAGATCAAAGTGTGGTTCCAAAACAGAAGGATGAAGTTTAAGAAAGAAAGCAAGTCCAAATCTAATCAAGGGACGAGCCAAGATAGACTTTCTTCACAAGAAGATAGTCGATCAGATAATAGCTCCCCTAGGTCGGTTATAAAGACGGAAAAATCTTCGACAATTGTAAATAGGCTATTAAATCACTCAGTATTAAGCCAAAGTAAATATACGGGCTTTGCAACTACGTCTGATTCCGCATTTCATACCCCTGCTTCTCAATGGGGAACTGGGTGGTATTCTACTTCCCATCAAAACATTTACCAACCAAGTTACAACTTACCTGCCGACACTGTTGAGTTTTCAGGTGGCTACAGTGTTCCTCCGAGTTATACAAGCCATCATATTAGCTATAACAGTGAACAAAATTCCCTACAATCCGCTCTGCAGGGCTTAAGAAGTGAAGATTATTATTACCTACCAGAATGCAGAAGAAAGAGCCCTCCACAATATCCTACAAATCTACCAGAAACGTCATCGTTAAATATTTCTTGGAATGACGCTCAAAACGTTCATGGAAATATTTCGCCAAACAGTCATGGAGGATTAACACAACTTTAAAGCGATAAACAATCATTGTTTTCTTGCAAGTCTCATATTAAAAATTTTAGTAATTTCCACTGACATTTCAATATTAACGTTTGTTTGAAGGTTGTAGACAATGTTGAAGATTGACTAAAATGTGGTTGTCAGACTTGCATTGTCTTTATTTTTATTTATTTTCACGATGTTTCGATTAGGTTGTATCTCTAATCGTTATCAAGTATAAACTGAATGTTTGGTCTAGACTACCAGCTTATATAGGGACTGTGTCCATTGAAGAGCAAAGTTTCTCTTCACTGTACAGGGTGAGTCAACGATTGGATGAAGTAGGTTTTTGCCTTTTCGGTGAAATTAACAAAGAAACTATATTTATTGTTTGATACAGTTTATTTTTACGCAGATTTTAAGAATATTTAGGACTCTACAGGATGAGCCAAAAAACTAGGACAGCATAAAGTTGTATTTTTTTTAAATAGAACACTCTATATACGAATCGTATTTTCGATTTAGCTTATAATTTTAAATCTTTTTTATTAAAGGTTTACTATAACAAAACTTTATAGTTTCTGAGATAATTAAGTCTAAAGAAAAAAAGTCACATTTTCAAGCATCAATTCAATCCTAAATAACGTTTTCAATTTTGTGACAAATATATTCAAATTTGGAATTTAGCAAGGCCAAGGACAAGTTAACATAATTTTTACCTAATATTTGCAATAAAAGCTACAGGGTGTTAACCACATCGGCTCAAATTTGAACAAGTTTAAATGAATAAATATCTTTTTTTTTTAAATGGTACACCCTGTATATTTTCATGTTATTTAATAGAGTAATAAAAACCCTAAAAGTTTTGTTCAATATATCCTATACCTATTTATAATAGTTTTTGAGATATTTCAGTTTTTCTTATTTTTCATACTTTTTTACAGAAATAGTCTTCATTATCATAGTAGCCATGTAAAATAATAAAAAGAAACTACAGAAATAAACAGAATGTGGTTAAATATGATGAAATACATTATTCGTTATATTACAACGGCAATAGTTTAATTAAACATAATGTGAAAAAATTAACACAACAATAACGACGGCAAATACATATTTACTTTTATACTAAATTGAAACAAAAAAAAATACCTATTAAATACTGAGATTAATTATTTCTTTTTAATAAGTGTTTGAATAAACGATCCTCTTGTGCAATGCACAAATTTAGTCTTTTTTGCAGATTTTCTCGGACCCTGGACAAAATTAGTGGCGTTATTGTTCTACAGGTATCCCTAATCCTGTTTCGCATATCTTCCACTGTTGTTGATGGATTAACATACACCTTATTTTTAATATAACCCCATAGGAAGAAATCTAATGGGGTGATGTCGCAAGACCTTGGTGGCCACTCAATGAAACCCCCACGTCCAATCCATTTTTGCGTTATCGTTGGTCCAAAAACGCACGAACTTCACGATGGTAATGCGGAGGTGCACCATCGTGCTGGAACCACATACTGTCGAGCTCATCCCTATCGAGACCTTGAAGCAGTTGAGGTAGTTCTTCTTGTAGAAAGTTCAGGTAACTATGGCCATTTAGTGGTTCATTAAAAAAGTGGGGTCCAATAATTCGATTATGATGAATACCACACCAAACATTTAATGACCAGTGGTTTTGATGTTGCACCTCTCTAATCCAAAATGGGTTTTCTGTGGCATAATAATGCAAGTTGCGTCTATTTACGGCACCGTTACTTCTAAAAGTAGCTTCATCACTAAACATTACCTTGCATAATAAATTTGGATTTAATTGAATCTCCGCATTTATTGTACGACAAAAGTTTACACGACTTTCAAAATCCTGTCCATGCAATTCTTGGTGTAATTCCATGTGATATGGATGATACCTATATTTCTTGGTAGTACGATTAGCGGTGGATTGTGATGTTTCACATAATGCTGCTAACTGACGGCTACCAATATAAGGATTTTCCTGAACATTTAACAATACTTGTAGTTCTTTTTCTTCATTAGTTACTGGTTTGTTGACCACTTTACGTTTTGGATAATCAATAGTATCAGAAGAATCAAATCTTTACATTAAGTTTTGAAAAGTATGGGTATTAGGCTGGCGTCGATCAGGATACTTCATTTTGTAAATTCTTTGAGCAAGAAGGCAATTTTTTTGAGCCTCTCCTATTGTATAAATCATATCTATTAACTCATTCTTTGGAAAATTCATTTTACAATATAAGATGAATGCAAAAAAAACCAAACTACACTACATAAAAACCAAAAGAAGCGATTGCGGTTATAAATTTGACACACAGAAAAATGTTCTTTTACATTGTTCTTGCCATGGCTACTATGATAATGAAGACTATTTCTGTAAAAAAGTATGGAAAATAAGAAAAACTGAAATATCTCAAAAACTATTATAAATAGGTATAGGATATATCGAACAAAACTTTTAGGGTTTTTATTACTCTATTAAATAACATGAAAATATACAGGGTGTACCATTTAAAAAAAAGATATTTATTCATTTAAACTTGTTCAAATTTGAGCCAATGTGTTCAACACCCTGTAGCTTTTATTGCAAATATTAAGTAAAAATTATGTTAACTTGTCCTTGGCCTTGCTAAATTCCAAATTTGAATGTATTTGTCACAAAATTGAAAACGTTATTTAGGATTGAATTGATGCTTGAAAATGTGACTTTTTTTCTTTAAACTTAATTATCTCAGAAACTATAAAGTTTTGTTGTAGTAAACCCTTAATAAAAAAGATTTAAAATTATAAGCTAAATCGAAAATACGATTCGTATATAGGATGTTCTATTTAAAAAAATACAACTTTATGCTGTCCTAGTTTTTTGGCTCACCCTGTAGAGTCCTAAATATTTTTAAAATCTGTGTAAAAATAAACTGTATCAAACAATAAATATAGTTTCTTTGTTAATTTCACCGAAAAGGCACAAACCTACTTCATCCAATCGTTGACTCACCCTATACATACCTCAATGATTTGATGTTATAAATTAGTGGTTGCCAAAGATTAGGTATCTCAACACTCGGTTTACTGAAGATTTCATTATTGTTTTTAATGTAAGCTGCTTCTATAAATTTTCTTTTTTCATGTTGGGTTCCATATATATTGCCGCAGCCTCAGGCCATTTTATATGGCGTTATTTATCCCAGGAGTGTTTTGCAATACCTGATCTCGACGCTTCCCCTTTTTGTGTATGAGTTGTATGTTTCCTAATTCTAACTTCTAGTGATCGTTTGGTTTCTCCAATATACATTTCACCACACTCACATGGAACTTTATAAACACATTCTTTCTTATCGGTACTTTTTGGTTTTGTTTTTGTTAAATGAGCTCTAAGTGTATTTCCTGATTTAAAGGCTGTTTTTATATTATAATTACTGGCAATTCAACTTATTTTCTCGAAAGTTCCCTTAATGTACGGAATTGTGAAGAAGGAATGTGTTTCTTGCGGTCCAGTGTTTGTTGTTCTAAAATTATTTATAACATCGTCAATTAGTTTTAAAGGATAACCATTCTGTTGTAAATCGGATATATTTTAAATCTGATTTACAACAGAATGGTTATCCTTTAAAACTAATTGACGCTGTCAGAAATAACTTTAGAACCACGAACACTGGACAGCAAGAAACACATTCCTTATTCACAATTCCGTACATTAAGGGAACTTCGCAGCAAATAAGATGAATTGCCAATAGTTATAATAAAAAAACAGCCCTTAAATCAGCAAATGCACTTAGAGCTCATTTAACAAAAACAAAACTAAAACTACCGATAAGAAAGAATGCGTTTACAAAGTTCCATGTGAGTGTGGTGAAATGTATATTGGAGAAACCAAACGACCACTAGAAGTTAGAATTAAGAAACATAAAACTCATACATAAAAAGGGGAAACGTCGAGATCAGGTATTGCAAAACACGCCTGGGATTAGCAATACCATAAAAAATGGTGTGAGGCTGCGGCAATATATACGGAACCCAATATGAAAAAAAGAAAATTTATAGAAGCAGCTTACATTAAAAACAATAATGGAATCTTCAGTAAACCGAGTGTTGAGATACCTAATCTTTGGGAACCACTAATTTATAACATCAAATCATTGAGGTGTATATAATGAAGCAAAACTTTGCGTTTCAATGGACACAGTCCCTGTATAACCTCGTAGTCTTAAGGCAAAACATTCAGTTTATATTTGAAAATGATTAGAGATACAACCTAATCGAAACGTCGTAAAGATAAATAAAAATAAAGACAATGCAACCGACAACCACATATCAATATTAGTTTTATTGATACATTTTACAATTACTGATTTACTGTTAATAATATAGAAATTCTTTGATGGCGAAACTAAATCTACTAAATACTATTAGTTTTTACTTTGTTTGATTAAGATCAAAGATAAATAATATAGTTTTTTTGGAGGAAAATATCAATAAACAACAAAATATTAATATAATTAATGGTTACATATTTAATATAAACGATATATTTACCATCGCCAAAGTTAAAAATTGTAAAAATGCGTTTAGCAACCCGTTTTTGTGGAAATTTTTTATATAGTAGCTTAAGCATTTAATCGAATGTTATATCTAACTCTTTTAAATAATTGTCTACTACAATTCTCCTATTTATTTTATTTCGATTTTTTATAATTAGTCTAAGTCATAGGTAAAAATTAGTGCTGCTTTTACGTAAATTCCGGGATGGATGAGACCTACCCAGGGTTGTTGGAGCAATGTAAAAACTAAATCTATCTAAAATTTAACAGTAATACATTGGGGTCAAGAGAGGGGGGTTCAAAGTTGACTAAAACAGGCTTTTTGAATCTACAAACCAAAAAACACATTTAAAAAATAATGTTCAAACAAAAGTTATAGAAATTTTAAAAACCTACAATTTGTGCCTTTGTGTGATCATTTTTGTCAATTTTTATTGCAAAAATGCCAAAAAGACCTTAAAATTGACCGTTTTTTCCTTTCAATTATTTATTGCAAAATTAACGTTTTATGAACTTTTTTGATTTTAAAGAGAAGCACTCATCATTTTGAACAAAATGATATTCTATGATTGTAAATCAGATACAACGTTGCTTAGATATTGCTATTTATTTATTCCGAGACGCAAAATGTTGATTGCTATAACCTTTTTTGGATGAACATTTTGATCTCCACAAAGACTCAATATCTTCGTGAAAGGCTAAATTTTCAGATCTTGTTAGGGGCAACTGAAAAAATTGCGTGTCATATTCAGAATTGTTCGAGCTACCCCAGATTTTTTAAAAAAAACACCCCCTTTTCTAAAGCGATATTTAAGGGGTTGAGCCTTTGTATTCAGTCAAAAAAAAGTTGTAGCAATCAACATTTCGCATCTTGGAATAAACAATTAGCAATATCTCAGCAACAAATTATCCTATTTACTGTTATAAAATATCATGCTGTTTAGAAGCAAAAAAGTGCAAAAAAGTTAATTTTGCAATAAATAATTGATATGAAAAAATGGTTGTTTTTGAAGGTTTTTTGGCCTTTTTGCAATAATAAATTAACAAAAATGATCACACAAATTGTAAGTTTGTAAAATTTTTACAAACTGTATCTGAAACTTTTTTTTCCAAGATGTGGTCCTTGGCCTGTAAATTCAAGAAACCTGTTTTAGCCAACTCCCCCCCCCCTATCTTGACTCCAATCTATTTTATGCTGTTACATTTTATGTAGGATTTCTTCTTATATTGCCCCCAACACTCTTGGTTAGGTCTCATCCATCTCGGAATTTACATCACTATATTTAGCTATGGCTTGGACTATATGTATTTAAGAAATGTTTCTCTTACTATCGTATATGTGAAAATTTTTACCTACAAAAATGTATAATCAATTTTTGTTTATATGTAAATAAAAAATGTAAATGTATATTATTTTTCTAGAATTTATTCTAAGTAGTATGAATATTTATGCAAATCAAACAAGTATGCTTAATTAATGAACATTTTTTTATTTTCTTGTAAAGCTGCGAATTTTGTAGTTAATAGATATTGAAAGAAATTATTATAAAAAAGATTAGTTTCGTTTTTATTACATCCCAAACTCCTTCCCTAAAAAAGTTGTGATGCTCATCTTTTATCTATATATATTCTTGTTGATAGGGTCATACGTAAATGTTAAAGAAACAATGTGTTTTGACGTCTTTTGTTCAAGGCATTTTCAAAAAAGTTTTTTTTTTTCTTATTCTCCTCAATCTGATAATAATAATAACATTTTCCTTCGTCAAACAACCTAAAAGTTAAAATTATATAAAATATGTTTAAAATCTTACAGGCTCAAAAAAATTATCAAAAAAACCTCTTTTGCAATTAAAACTACAGAAAATTAAATCAACTTTATTTTCACAAAAAGATTAATACATGTATTGATGGTTCAAGAAAAACAAGAAAAAATATAAATACAGGAATGATGAAAAGCACTGGTGTCAAAATTTGGAATATGACCTTTCATGAAAACGAGTCCATAACATATGGAGTTCAAGTTATCAGACAGTTAAAGGAAATATCAGAAACACATACCCGTCTTGTCGCAAAAAAAAATAGGCGAATCTTTTTATTATAGCACTTAAAAGTGTTTCCACCATTTCTAGACATAGACGTATCGCATATGAGTTTTATAGGTACCTTGGAAGAAATTTTTAAAGCAAAGTAGAATATTAATATATTTTAAATCTGTCATTAACTCAATTTACAAAAACAAAAAATATTCTAAACAATTCCATCCAACAAATAATTCAATGTGTAAATGCGACATGACCAAAGAACATTCTTAAGGGGTTTTTGTTGTTAGAAAAAAATATATATGAGAATTTACATAACAAAATTATGCGAAGGCATCAAAATTTATTAATTTAATTAAGAAACAAAAAGCCCTTAACCAGTCATATGATAATTCATCAAACTGGATAGAAAATATATCAGAGACCATCATATCTACTGATGTAGCTGAAGTCCTGTCCCTGGGCCCACATTTCTCACTTGGAATCTCAAACGAGAGACATTTACGTATAACTGAATAAATAGCTTCTGTCGAAACTGTCATAAAAAATAAACCCAGTGAAGAACAACACACCATTAGAGTTGAAATCACAAACATTTTGACTAACAATAAAATTAAATTAGGGTCCAAAAAAGTGAAATAAAACAAATTTCAAAACTAAAAAAAGAAGGAACTGAAGAGAACAATAACTTTTGTAAAAATTAATCCTGAAATTACAGTTTTAAAACCTGGCCAAAGCAACAAAACTGTAATTATGAACACTGTTGTTTATGAGACAAAAAAACTCATTATTGAGCGATAATACCCTTTAAAACAAAATTAAAAGAGACCTCACTTTCTTAAATCAAATGATATACAATGTTTTCATAAAAAAATATTAAATTCGAAACTAATAACTGAAAATCAAGCGAAAAACCTTAGTATTCACAAAGCTGTTCCTCCAAAATATATAGTCTCCCTCAAATTCACAAATAAAATATACCAATAACACCAATCTTGCACTCAAATATACCTGGAAGAAATTTATTTGGGACTCTTTTACATTTAAAAAATTTATTGACAATGTAAACATTCCAGAGAAATACAAACTAATTTCTTTGGATTTGTGCCACTCTACACTGATAATCCAAATGTCAGTGTATCTGAAGAATGGCAAAATCGAAAGCAAGACATGACCTTATCTAAAAATCGTTTCATAGAAGCTGTGAACTTTACCCTAAACATATTTTACAAACAAATAAATGGCCATGAGCTCACCAATCTCCTACACCACTGTACAGTTAGTTATGGAATATTTAGAAGAAAGAATTGTTAAAGACCTTAAATTTAATATGACATTCTTTAAGATATATGTGGATGATTGTTTAATGGCTGTACCCTCTATTCAAACGAATGAAATCCTCCAAGCGTATAACACCTTTCCTAGCACGTTGCAATTCACATTAGAAATAGAGATTGATGACAATATACACTTTGTAGATATGACTCTTTTCCGAAGAAAAATTAAAATCTCAGCGAGTGGTATACTAAACTTACGAGGTTAGGGAGAAGCCGGAATTTCCATTCAAATCATCCAATGTCTTAGAAAAATAATGTTATCACTGGTCTAGCAAACAGAGCCATAATTTTAACTTCCCCTGAATTTAGACCCTCTCTTCATTAAAAAAAATTGAAAGAGACTTAATTAAGGAACAGCGTTAAACAGCAATTGATAAAATATTAAAATAGCGAATATACAAATCTCATATTTCGACAAGTCCTCCTAATAATAATGGTACATCGAAATTTATTGCCTTCCCTTATACAAACTGTTTTTTTAAAAAAATTAAATAGATTCTGGGCCAACATAATATCGTTTTCTGCTACTAAGCCCTACATAAACTAGACTTTTAATTTACAAAATTAAAGACCAAAATCCCTAAAACAAATAACCCTAAAGTTATATATTCCATTCCTTCCACCAATTGTCAAAAAAAAATATAGAAATAATTACACAGTTACATAAAAATAAATTAAATCTGCACAAATTTACGAACGTTGCTACGACTGAATTAAATAAACAAAGGAAAATAATGGTTTATTTTTTAACTATAACAATACAAAAATAATTGAACGTAGCCAAATTATTACATATTGGGTGTAAAGGAGATGATGGAAATAAGAAGAGAAAAAGACGCAGTTAATGAGTGAACTGATATAAGTAACCTTAGTCACATTTACACAAATCTAATTTAAGACTAAAATACCTTCTTAAAATTTAATAAAAAGGAATATCCTCTTAAAACATTATATTTCACTTGTTATAAAAAATTCTATAAATAATGATTTAAAAAATAGTTTAATAAAATAAAATATTTATAAAAAAAATTGATCTTACTTCTAAAAGTGCGCTAAAAAGTGGAAAATAACTTTAAATTTTAACATAAAATTTAAATTTTTGAAATTGGTGCCAAATTATTCTAAATGAAATAAATAACTATTAATATATTTAAATTATTGTAATTAAGCAATTAGAAATAAAGTATTGTTAACTTGTTTATGCGAATCACATTTTGTCAGGTATTAGTTTGGCGCCGACTTCAAAAATTTGAATTTTATATAAAAATTTATAGTTATTTTGAATTCATTATGATATCCATAGATTATTTGAACTAAGTACCTCGCAATGACTCCAAGGTGGCAAAAAAATACCTATTTTATCCAAAGTTGTAAATCACTCTAAAATGAACCAATAAAAATTATTTAATTCTTAGAGTTCTTCAAATACCAGTGTAATTGTGTCAAACAAATATTTAGTCTGTCAGAGTAAATCCACTATCTTAAATTTCAAATTAATTTTAGATTGGCCCCAAAACCTTCCAGTATCGATATTTAAAGAACCTAAAACCTAAATTTCTTAGCCCGATATATTTTCTACTGCATATTGAGTTTGTATACGTCACAAGAACCTCGCAATATCAATTTTCGACGAGATCGAAAATTGTCAAATTTTCAATCCCTCATATTGTATTTTATCCACCTAATAGCTGTAAAAAATTAACTTCACTTCGGTAATACACGATCCCGAAAACCTTCTAAAACCAAATCTGAAAAAATGCGAATTAGGTAAAATTTTCAACCCACTATATTGGATCCGCCATAGTGAATTTCAAAAAAATAATTTTAAAGTCTTAATCTAATCTAAATCTAAACCCTTCAAAACCCCCTAGTACCAATTTTGGATGAAATCCGGAAATTTAAAATTTCTTTTCTTAATTAACAAAAACAAAAAATCCCCCAATCCTGATTTTACACAAAATCGAGATATGTAGAATCCTTAATCCGCCATATTTAATTCTTCTTTTCCGAATTTCATCCAAATTGATACAAGGTGGTTTTGAAGGTTAAAATTTTTTTTTTGAAATTCGCTATGGCGGATACAATATGGTGGGTTGAAAATTTTACCTAAATCGCATTTTTTCAGATTTGGTATTAGGGGGTTTTCGGGGTCGTGTATTACGAATATGAAGTTAATTCTTTACAACTATTAGGTGGATATGATACAATATGAGGGACTGAAAATTTGACATTTTTCGATCTTGTCGAAAATTGATATTGCGGGGCTCTTGCAAAGTCAATATGCAGTATAAAATATATCGGGCTAAGAAATTTAAGTTTTTGGTTCTTTTAATATCGATATTGGAAGGTTTCTAAAATTACCAATGTAAAATTAACTAATAGACTAAATATTTGCTTGACACAATTACACTGGTATTTGAGGAACTCTAAGAATCAAAGAATTTTTATTGGTTCATTTTAGGGTGATTTACAACTTTGGATATAATAAGTACTTTTTTGCTACCTCGGAGTCATTGCGAGGTACACTAATCTCGATTAGTACTTAGTTCAAATAATCTATGGATATCATAATAAATTCAAAATTAAAAATCAAAAAATAAAATTTTTATAAATTAAGTTGAACCGACTTCTAAAAGTGTGCTAAAAAGTGAAAAATAACTATTAATTTTTATATAAAATTCAAATTTTTGAAGTCGGCGCCAAACTAATACCTGACAAAATGTGATTCGCATAAACAGAGTAACAATAATTTATTTCTACTAGCTTAATTACCATAATTTGTATGTATTAGTAGTTATTTATTTCATTTAGAATAATTTGGCACCGATTTCAAAAATTTCAATTTCATATAAAACTTTTCCAGTTATTTTCCACTTTTTAGCGCACTTTTAGGAGTAGGATCAATTTTTTTTATAAATATTTTATTTTATTAAATTATTTTTCAAATCATGACTTATAGAATTTTTTATAACTAATAAAATATAATATTTTAAGAGGATATTCCTATTTATTAAATTTTAATGAGGTATTTTAGTCTTAAATTAGATTTGTATAAATGTGACTAAGGTTACTTATATCAGTTCTCACATTAACTGCGTCTCTTTTTCTTTATATTTCCATCATCTCCTTTACACTCAATTTGTTATAATTTGGCCACATTCAATTATTTTTGTATTGTTGTAGTCAAAGGAATGGTTTGTTTCCCTTTCATGTTTATTTAATGCAGTCATAGGAACCTTCGTAAATTTGTGCCCATTTAAGTTATTTTTATGTAACTGTGTAGTTATTTCTATAATTTTCTTTTGGACAATTGGTGCAAGGAATGGAATATAGAACTTAAGGGTTATTTATTTTAGGGATTTTAGTCTTTAATTTTGTAAATAAAAAGTCCAATTTATGTTGGGCTTAGTAGCAGAAAACGATATTATGTTGGCCCAGAACCTATTTAATTTTTTTTAAAAGGCAGTTTGTATAAGGTAAGACAATAAATTTCGATGTACCATTATTGTTAGGAGGGAGATTTACATATTCGCTATTTTAATATTTTATCAGTTGCTGTTAAACGCTGTTCCTCAATTCAGTCCCTTTCACTTTTTTTTTAAAATGAGAAGGCGTCTAAATTCAGGGGAAGTTAAATTTATGGCTCTGTTTGCTAGACCAGTGATAACACTATTTTTCTGAGGCACTGGATAATTTGAATGGAAATTCTGGTATCTCCCTAATCACGTAAGTTTAGTATACCACTCAGCTAAGATTTTAATTTTTCTTCGGAAAAGAGTCATATCTAAAAAGTGTATATTGTCATCAATCTCTATTTCTAATGTGAATTGCAACGTGCTAGGAAAGGTGTTATACGCTTGGAGGATTTCATTCGTTTGATTAGAGGGTACAGCCATTAAACAATCATCCACATATATCTTAAATAATATCATATTAAATTTAAGATCTTTAACAACTCTTTCTTCTAAATATTCCATAACTAACTGTACAGTGGTGTAGGAGATTAGTGAGCACATGGCCATTTATTTATTTGTAAAATATTGAGAGTAATTTGTGTTTAAGGAAATGTCCACAGCTTCCATGAAATGATTTTTAGATAAGGTCATGTCTTGCTTTCGATTTTGCCATTTTTCAAATAAACTGACTCTTACAAGTACATTTGGAATGTCAGTGTAGAGTGCTACAACATCCAAAGAAATTAGTTTGTAATTCTCAGGAATGTCTACATTGTCAATAAATTTTTTAAATGTAAAAGAGCCCCAAATAAAGGATTCATTTCTTCCAGTTATATTTGAGTGCAATTTGATAATAATTTTGATAAATAGTAAAAAGGTAACGGTATGTAAGATACGATTGGTTTTAATTGTATATTTCATTTGTCAATTTGAGGGAGACCATATATTTTTGGAGGAACAGCATTGTGAATACTAAGGTTTTTGGCTTGATTTTCAATTATTTGTTTCGATTTTAATATTTTTTTTTATGAAAGCATTATATTTCTTTTGATTAAAGAAAGTAAAGTAATGAGTTTTTTTTTGTCAAAATGTTGGTGATTTCAGCTCTAATGGTGTGTTGTTCTTCACTGGGTTTATTTTTTGTAGCAGTTTCGACAGGAGCAATTTATTTAGTTAAACGTGTCTCTCGTTTGAGATTCCAAGTGAGAAATTTGATCCCAGGGACAGGACTTCAGCTAAATCAGTAGATACGATGGTCTCTGATATATTTTCTACCCAGTTTGATGAATTATCATATGTCTCGTTATGAACTTGTTGTTTCTTAATTAAATTAATTAATTTTGGTGCCTTTGCATAATTTTTTTTATGTAACTTCTCATATGTATTTTTTTTTTAACAAAAACCCCTTAAGAATATTATTTGGTCACTTCGCATTTACACACTAAATTTTTTGTTGGATGAAATTGTTTAGAATATTTAATGTTTTTGTAGATTGAGTTACTGACAGATTTAAAATATATTAATATTCTATTTTGCTTTAAAAATAATGTTGTTAAAATTTCTTTCAAGGTACGTACCTATAAAACACATGTACGATATGTCTATGTCTAAAAATGATGGAAACACTTCTAAGTGTCTATATCTTAATAAAAAGATTCGCCTTTTTTTGCGACAAGACGGGTATATATTTCTATTTCCTTTAACTGTCTGGTAACTTGAACTCCATATGTTATGGATAAGTTCTCATGAAACGTCATATTTTAAATTTTCACACCAGTGCTTTTCACCACTTCTTTCTTCATATTTTTTCTTGTTTTTCTTGAACCATTCAATACATGTATCAATCTTTTTTGTGAAAATAAAGTAGTTTTCAAATTATTTGTTTATTTAATTTTTAATAATTTTTTGAATTGCATTTTAACCCTCTGTGTTAGCCTGTAAGATTTTAAACATATTTTATATAGTTTTAACTTTTAGGTTTTTTGATAAAGGAAAATATTATTATTGTTAGATTAAGGAGAATAACAAAAAAAAACTTTTTTGAAAATGCCTTGAACAAAAGGCAAAACGTCAAAACACATTGTTTCTTTAACATTTACATATGAACCTATCAACAGGAATTAAAAAAATGATTGATACATATATAGATAAAAGATGAGCCTCCTAACTTTAATAGGGAAGAAGTTTGGGATGTAATAAAAATAAAACTAAACAATTTTATAATCATTTCTTTCAATATCTATTAACTACAAAATTCGCAGCTTTACAAGAAAATAAATAAATTTTCATTAATTAAGCATACTTGTTTGACTTGCATAAATCTTCATACTACTTAGAATAAACTCTAGAAAAATAATATACATTTACATTTTTTATTTACATATATACAAAAATTGATTATACATTTTTGTGCGTAAAAATTTTCACATATGCAATCAACAACAAAATATGTTTATTTTTACGATAGTAAAGAGAAACATTTCTTAAATACATATGGTCCAAGCCATAGGTAAATATAGTGATGTAAATTCCGAGATGGATGAGACATACCCAAAGATGTTGGGGACAATATTAAAAGAATAAGTTATTAACAGGTTGTACACCGAAGAAATCAAGAAATTGACAGATTTTGTATTTCAGTGTATATTTGAATTATTACAATCGGCCAAGCGCTTTCGATCTCTCTATCGGACCATCCTCAGGGCTCAGACCTTGTCAAAGGGCACACCTCAATCCTGCCAGTTTGAGAAAAGTCGCGAACTTAGCCTCCACACAGAACAAGATGTATACAATTAAAAAAAATTTTTAGAAACATTTAAAATTAAAATTAAAACCAGAACATTCAATACACTGTGCACGTTAACATGATTAAAACAATTGTTTGAGCCCTGAGGATGGTCCGATAGAGAGACCGAAAGCGCTTGGCCGATTGTAATAATTCAAATATACACTGAAATACAAAATCTGTCAATTTCTTAATATTAAAAGAGACCCTACATAAGATGTAAAGCAAAAAATAGGTTGGGGCCACGAGAGAGGGGGGGGGGCAGAGTTGGCTAAAACAGGTTTCTTGAATCTACAAGCCAAGGAACACATCTTGGAAAAAAAAAAGAAGATTCAGACGAAAGTTGTAGAGATTTTTAAAGACTTACAATTTGTGTGTTCTTTTTTGTTAATTTATTATTGCAAAAAGGCCAATAAACTCTCAAAAATAACCATTTTTTTTCATATCAATTATTTATTGCAAAATTAACTTTTTTGTTTTAAAAGGGAAGCCCTCGTCTTTCTAAACAATATGATATTTTATAACAGTAAATAGGATAATTTGTTGCTGAGATATTGCTAATGGTTTATTCCAAGACGCAAAATGTTGAATGCTATAACTTTTTTTTTGAGTGAACACAAAGTCTCAACCCCTTAAATATCGCTTTAGAAAAGGAGGTGTTTTTTTTTTAATTTGGGGTAGCTCGAAAAATTATGAATATGACACGCAATTTTTTCAGTTGCCCCTATCAAGATTTGAAAATTTAGACGAAGATACTGAGTCTTTGTGGAGGTCAAAATGTTCGTCCAAAAAAGGTTATAGCAATCAACATTTTGCGTCTCGGATTAAATAAATAGCAAGATCTCAGCAACGTTTTACAATCATAAAATATCATTTTATTCAAAATGATGAGTGCTTCTCTTTAAAATCAAAAAAGTTCAAAAAACATTAATTTTGCAATAAATAATTGAAATTAAAAAAATGGTCAATTTTAAGATCTTTTTGGCATTTTTTCCATAATAAAATGACAAAAATGATCGTACAAAAGCTCAAATTGTAGATTTTTTAAATTTCTATAACTTTTGTTTCAACATTATTTTTGCAAAATATGTTTCGTGGCTTGTAGATTCAAAAAGCCCATCAAGTCAACTTTGAACCCCCCTCTCTTGGCCCCAACGTACTACTGTTAAATTTTAAATTGAGTTTGTTTTCACATTGCCCCAACAATCCTGGGGAGGTCTCATTCATCCCGAAATTTATGTAAAAAACAGCACTAATTTTTACCTATGACTTGAATTAATACTAGAAAATCGAAATAAGATATAATGGAGAATTGTAGTAGACAATTATTTAATAGTTAGATATAGCATTCAATTAAATGCTTAAGCTACTATATAAAAAACTACCCCAAAAACGGGTTGCTAAACGCATTTTTGTAATGGTTAACTTTGACGATGATAAAAATATCATTTATAATAAATATGTTATTAATTATCTTAATATTTTGTTGTTTATTAATATATTCCTCCAAAAAAAACTATCTTATTTATTTTTAGCCTTAATAAAACAAAGTAAAAACTAACAGTATTATGTGGATTTAGTTTCGCCACTAAAGAATTTCTGTATCATTTAAAGTAAATCAGTAATTATAAAATGGATCAATAAAGCTGATATTGCTTGCGGACTTGCATTGTCTTTATTTTTATCTATTTTCACGACGTTTCGATTAGGTTGCATCTCTAGTCGTTATCAAGTATAAACTGAATGTTTTGTCTTAAGCTTATATAGGGACTGTGTCCATTGAAGCGCAAAGTTACGCTTCACTATACACACCTCAATGATTGGATGTTACAAACTAGTGGTTGCAAAAGATTAGAATCTCAATACTCGGTTTACTAAAGATTCCATTATTGTTTTTAACGCAAGCTGCTTCTATAAATTTTCTTTTTTTCATGTGGGGTTCCATATATATTGCTGCAGCCTCACACCATTTTATATGGCATTGTTTATCCCTGGCGTGTTCTACAATACCTGATCTCGACGTTTTCCCTTTTCGTGTATGAGTTTTATGTTTCTAAATTCTCACTTCAAGTGGTCGTTTGGTTTCTCCAATATACATTTCACCACACTCACATGAAACTTTGTAAGCGCATTCTTTCTTATCGGTAGTTTTGTTTTTGTTTTTGTTAAATGAGCTCTAAGTGCTTTCCCTGATTTAAAGGCTGTTTTTATATTATAACTATTGACAATTCGTCTTATTTTCTGCGAAGTTCCACTAATGTACGGAATTGTGAAAAAAGAATGTGTCTTGCTGTCCAGTATTCGTTATTCTAAAGTTATATATAACATCGTCAATTAGTTTTAAAGGATAACCATTCTGTAGTAAATCGGATTTAAAATATATCCGATTTACAACAGAATGGTTATCCTTTAAAACTAATTGACGAAGTTATAGATAACCTAAGAAAAATGAACACTGGACAGCAAGAAATACATTCCTTCTTCATAATTCCAAACCAAAACTACCGATAAGAAAAGAATGTGTTTACAAAGTTCCATGTGAGTGTGGTGAAATGTCTCACATCAAATGACCACTAGAAGTTAGAATTAAGAAATATAAAACTCATACACAACAAGGGGAAACGTCGAGATCAGGTATTGCAGAACGCGCCTGGGATAAACAATGCCATATAAAATGGCCTGAGACTGCGACAATATATATGAAACCCAACATAAAAAAAATTATAGTAGCAGCCTACATTAAAAGCAATAATAGAATCTTCAGTAAACCGAGTGTTGAGATACCTAATCTTTGGCAACCACTAATTTGTAACATCAAATCATTAAGGTATGTACAGTGAAGCGAAACTTTGCTCTTCAATGGACACAGTCCCTATATAAGCTCGTAGTCTTAAGACAAAACATTCAGTTGATACCTGATAACGATTAGAGATACAACCTAATCGAAACATCTTGAAAATAAATAAAAATAAAGACAATGCAAGTTGGACAACCACATTTTAGTCAATCTTCAACATTGTTTACAACCTACAAACCAACATTAATATTGGTATTTCAATGGAAATCACTAAAATTTTAAATATGAGAATTGTAAGAAAACATTGACTGTTTACTGCTTTAAAGTTGTGTTAATCCTCCATGACTGTTTGGCGAAATATTTTCATGAACGTACTGAGCGTCATTCCAAGAAATATTTAACGATGATGTTTCTGGTAGATTTGTAGGATATTGTGGAGGGCTCTTTCTTCTGCATTCTGGTAGGTAATAGTAATCTTCACTTCTTAAGCCCTGCAGACCGGATTGTAGGGAATTGGGTTCACTGTTGTAATTAATATGAGGGCTTGTATAACTCGGAGGAACACTGTAGCCACCTGAGAACTCAACAGTGTCGGCAGGTAAGTTGTAACTTGGTTGGGAGAAGTTTTGATAAGAAGTAGAATACAACCCGGTTCCCCATTGCGAAGAGGGGGTATGAAAGGCGGAGCCAGATGTAGTCGCAAAGCTCGTATATTGACTTTGGCTTAATACTGAATGATTCAGTAGTCTATTTACAATTGCCGAAGGTCTTTCCGTTTTTATAACTGACCTAGGGGAGCTATTATCTGATCGACTATCTTCTTGTGAAGAAAGTCTATCTTGGCTCGTCCCTTGATTAGATTTGGACTTGCTTTCTTTCTTAAATTTCATCCTTCTGTTCTGGAACCACACTTTGATCTGTTTTTCACTTAAATTCAAAATCTGGGCTAAATTAATTCTCTTAGGTCTACATAGATATCGGTTGTTTTGAAATTCTTTTTCAAGCTCTACTAACTGGATCGAAGTATATTGTGTCCTAGCTCTCTTTGGCACCAATTGCTTCGTATTTGCTCCTTGACTGGAAGGGTTTTCTGGTGAAGAACTGGAGTTTTCAAAATTCTGATTTAATGGGTATTCTGGAAAGAAAAAAAATATATTAATTTTTAAATCATAAAAAATTATTATAAATGAAAATATTTTATCACATGAATTTACAGTGACGATTTGTAAGTTACGTGTTCTTTTGGGTTCAATGGAATCAAGATATTCAAGTGAACATTTTCATTGAAAGCTGGGAGAAAGCTTACTTGTCATCATCGTAAAAGATTTACTAGAAACATAGCAACCGTAAATGTCAGTATCTTAAAACAACCGAACTCCTACATCTGACATCGCTTTTAGGAATTAGACATTCACAACAAAGATTTACATTTTCTTTCTTACAAAATCCAGAAAACACAAGAACTACAGCCTACTAACCAAGGATAGTGCACAAACGTTACCAACTAGATCTGGATATAACCTCGAGTTGACAATAGTTTCGATAACAAAATCATCTCTGTTCTATTAGAGATAAAATAATATTGGTGGTACTTTTCACCCCTTCAAAATATTTTTCCAAAGATAAAAAAACATGTCGATATATTTTATTATCCATCATCATGGAAACTGTTTAGTGTTAGTTTCTTTGTCATTCCATTGCACGACTGTCTATGAGTTAATTGAAACCATATTCGAGCAAAATTGTATTGGAAAAAATGGAGTTTTATTGAAAAGCAGCGTTATTATGTCGATTTATTCCTGATTTTTACTTTTACCTTAAGAAACTTAATATATATATATATATATATATATATATATATATATATATATATATATATATATATATATATATATATATATATATATATATATATATATATATATATATATATATATGTTAGTTTTTAGTGTTTCACGGATGGAGAAATATGAGTTTGTGTTTATCCGGGAATACATCCGTTCGTTAGCTATTTCCATAGTTGGAATTTCCAACTATGGAAATAGCTAACGAACGGATGTATTCCCGGATAAACACAAACTCATATATATATATATATATATATATATATATATATATATATATATATATATATATATATATATATATATATATATATATATTCCGATTTAGGGTTTTTGGGGATGCAATTTGTTTAAATTTGTAGGACTTGGTACGGAGAAAAACCTTTTTTAATTCTGTTAAGCTTTCGAGAATTTATTCATCTCTTCGTCAGGACATCTCTACAATTATTAATTAAATAGTTAGAGTAATAATCTAACTTATAATTATTAAGTAACTTACCAATGTGGTTTGAATATTAAAGAAGTACACGTTTGAAAAACAGGGAAAAAGACCCTTAGCACTTTTGAATTGTATTTCAAGGCATATTTTTGATTGAATTGCAAAAATTCTAGAAATTTCGAAAGCAGCCAAACGTCTTTCTTTAATATTCCACCATTTTCTAGTGATACCTGTCAGGTGTCAACCGTAGTAGGTGGTGTAAGAAGTGGGGGAAAATACGGATACCGTAAGCAGTGGTGTAGTCAAGCAAAAGATTTAGCAAACATAGAAAAATAAAGTTAAAAACTACTTGTTTGATATTTTTTACATAATATGAGAGAATTTAATAGAAAACCTATTCGTCTGGAGATGGACTGTCCAGGAGGCTCAAAAACTTTTCTTTCTCCAATTTTAAAATATAACTGTAAATGACACTCAGACTCTCGGTGTCACTTTTTTATTCATGGTGTTATTTTCTTGGTTAATATGCACCATTTCAAGGAAGAGCCTTTTGTTATAAACGGGAACTCTTTCCAGAATTTCAGTGCCATCCCAGTTAATATTGTGGTCTTGAAAAACATGTTCAGCCAGAGCAGAGGATAAACCTGTATTAATGTCACTACGATGGGAACTGTCTGCTTTTGAGGCTTCTGGAAGTCTAGCATATATAAACTAGTTGAAAGTTTGAACAAAGAACCTTATAAACTATGCAGGACATCTCATTTAACGGTAACGGCATTTTAGTTTTAGAATAAATTTTAGAGAGAATAAGCAATTGTTTTCTTGCTACTTCGATATCTATATTTTTAAAAATATTCAACAATTTGTCAGTAAGATTATGATCGTGATCAATTTCTCGGAAAATAGACTTTTGAAAATTTTCTAAATTTTTCATTTTCCTAAAGTCGATGGAGGCAATTTTGGTTTAAATATTTTCAGAATGGTGACACTTTCTGATATACCGAAAGTTGATGCCTTCTTGCTTATTTCAAAGAGAAATTTTATTTCGTTTTTAGATTCTATGTACAATTATAGATATGTTTTATATATAACTCTTTTTGACATTTTAAATTTTATGTCAAAAAGTAGCGTTTGCAGGCCTAAAGACAACAATATGCAGCAGGCCTAAATATAACTATATATTTTTTTTTCCTATAGGAAAGCTTTTATTTAATTGGGGTTGGTTTCCTTCTAGAAGGAGATTCACTTTAGTGGACTGTGTTCATATTTTGATAATAAATAAATACGGAATGATCAAAAACTAACATTAAATATTAACTTGAAAAAATCGTTAAAGTCAATTTTTCTAAAAGTAAGCCACTTATTTTTTAACGTTATTAGCATCAAATTGAATAAAGTTACATTTTAAAAGATTATTTAATCGAAAAATTTATAGTTTTTGAAATATTGGCAATTTAATGTTTTTGTATGGTAAAGACGCTATACGGCTTTATAGTTTTGTTACTAGTTGGCCATGACGGCACAACGCGACGAAAGAAAACAATAGAGCACTACAGAAATGTCAGTCTTTATTACCATTTGACAAATATTAGTAAAAAGCATGCCATATTTATTATTTGTGGGGAATGTAAAAAAGTTTTTTTAACAACGTGCCAGACATTTGCTGATAGATAAAGAGCTAAACAGAAACCGTCACGGAGCAAAGTTAAACGAATATTGCGGCAGAGGTACATGTTTCGTCTCTACTAGACTCATCAGGGTACCGATTGCCGTATCACTGTGGCGGGGAGGGTAAATTTTGACTTTCCTCTCGGTATGGTGGTCCAGGTGGGCCATCATCTCGATGGTGGTGGAATGGGATGGATTGTGTTTTATCACAATTTATTCAAACTGTGCAACCTCTAACACGGAAAGGATATGATTGGAATGAAGTTTGCATTCACTGATCGCAATTTACTTCATTTATACCCGGAGTTGCATATAGTTGTACGTTTGCTGAATTTGATTTTAGCACTACAACGGCATAATGTGGATATATCCACTGCTATTGCATCTCACACGGAGGAATCCGTGAAAGCCGCATAAACATATATACGCCATCCGGCGGGAGGTCGACGAAGCCGCGTTTAGTATTGTATGCTTCCTTCCGATCTATCCTTTGCACAGACAGGTGCATGTCGGTACCCTGATGAGTCTAGTAGAGACGAAACATGTACCTCTGCCGTATCGCTGAGGCAGGGAGGGTAAGTTTTGATTTTCTTCTCGGTATGGTGGTACAGGTGGGCCATCATCTCGATGGTGGTGAAATGGGATGGATTGTGTTTTATCGCAATTTATTCAAACTGTGCAACCTCTAACACGGAAAGGATATGATTGGAACGAAGTTTGCATTCACTGATCGCAATTTACTTCATATATATATATATATATATATATATATATATATATATATATATATATATATATATATATATCATATTGGATTTTTTTTATAAATATCGTTATTTGAAATTTGATTTTCGCATTAATTTTTACTTCGATCGAGATGAAAATTTACCAAAAAAAATAGTTGTCACGTGATTAGCATTACCTGTAAAATTTTAATTTTTTTCGAAAAAAAATTCAAAAGTGGGGTCATATCTCAAAATATCAAAATAAGTTATTACAGAAAGTTTTTCTAAATGCCATTTTAATCCCATGTGCAAAATTTGAACTGTATAAGATTATTAAGATTTTTTGCTGTTTTTTTGTAAATTGTACCACTGCTGCTAAATAAGTCTCAACGCAACCTATACAAAACTTTATAGTTTTGACAGACACATTTTGTTTCAAATAGGGTTATATTAAATGTGTGTTTTTCTACAAAATCCAAATAGGGCTATTAAAATTTGATCACATGTTATGCCAATTTTATTTGTTTTTGACCCTACGTAAGGTAAATTCATAAAACAACTATTTTTGAAAACGTTTAGAAACGGTGATTCGAAACTAAATTTTAGAAATGAGGCCCCTTAGTGTCAGGAACTCCATTAAAAATGTGTCAAGAGGAACAATTGTTTGTATTGAACGAAATGGAAGGCACACAGAAGTAGAATTTTAAATTTGATATTCTTGAAATGTTTTTAATTTAAAATTCAAATACAAAAAATAGTTTGTTATCAATTAAAATGGTGGAATTTTAAATGCGTTTAATTTTAATATTATGATTTTTTTATTAGAAAATATGAGTCTTGTCAATTAAACTATTTTCTTAATATTAACGTATCTTACTTTTAGATACAAACTACGATTTCGAAAATAGTTTTTTTATGAAGTTACCTTATACAGGGTCAAAAAAATACTTTGCATCACATGTGATGAAATTTTAATAGACCTATTTGGATTTTGTAGAAAAAGACACATTTAATATGGCGCTACTTTAAACAAAATATGTCTGGGATGAAGCATTGTCAAAACTAAGAAATTTTATGTAGATTGCGTTGAGCCTTATTTTGCAACAGTGGTTCAATTTACAAATAATGGGCAAATAATCTTAATTATCTGATACAGCTGAAATTTTGCATATGAGCTGAAAATTACATTTAGAAAATTTTCTTTAATAATTTTTTTCGATATTTTGAGATATAACCTCACTTTTGAATTTTTTTGGAAAAAATTAAATTTTCACAAATAAAGCTAATCACGTGACCACTTTTTTTTTTGGTTAATTTTCATATGGATCGAAGCAGAAATTAATGCCAAAGTCAAATTTCGAATAATGCTGTTAACAAAAAAAGTCCGTTATGATACGGACTTTACTGGTGACACTGTATGTAACGAAAAAATAAATATAACTGTTTACGTACTGGAAGAAGAAATGTAATCTTACGTTTGCTTTTGAATTAACTCAATTGTAATTTGCCAGCATATTTAATTGCAGAAGATGAAATTTTTATCTCAAAGCATATCGCAATATTGCAAAGTACATCTTAAACAATTTTTCTCTGTTTTCTTGGCAAAAAATGAAAATGTTACGATATAATACAGACATATAGACGGACGGACAGAAGTTTTTACATATATTTTGATATTGCATTACAGATTTTAACAACATTTATTTAATCAAAAATCATTCATGTTGAAGAGTGGCAAAAAATTTTTAAATGTTTATTTCAAAAACTGTTTCGAATGGAAAAATCACAAAAGATACTTTTTATTTAGAATCGACTGAGGAATGCGATTTTTTGGAAAACCACCCTCAATATTTGTAATAAGAGATTCAAAATACATTTAAAACACTTTGGTGGTGCCATGTCTCTGCATAAGCTACGAAAACTCACTGAGCTCCCGGACTATAGTATATAAATGGCACAACTGTGCAAATAAAAAAACCCTAAATGTATTAAGATTTTGGGTATATGATGTGTACTTTCGGATGGGTAAATGATACTTAAACATTGAGTAAGTAAGGTTAATAAAAATACACTTTTCCTGATTTATACGCGGACATTCCCTAGCTCTAGTTACATTTCTCGTTTCTCCGTGGCATATTTAAAATACGGGACTTTTTTCATTGAGAGTAGCATGCAGGATAAAATTGTGGCTATTTGCTAATACATGGTGCTACTCTTAAATTACAGCTGTGTACAATAATTAATTATTACAGCTATTAATATCGCTATCGTCCAATTAAATTACTTAGATAATGTTAAAAATATGTTCGCAGTTTTTTGATATTTTTCGAATTATTAAGAATGTCCGGCATGGAGACAAAATTCGTCAAAAAAGAACTTGATTTAATTTTTTATGCATCACCAGCAACTTTTCTTCATAAAAATATGTATTTTTTAATTGACTTTCTTAAATTTATTTAATATCAAATGATCCAATTTCATATAAAACACACTTTATTAATGTCCGGTTCATGGAATTTTGCTTCTTTACATTTTTGTTAAAATAGGTGAATGTAAATCACAGAGTTTGTAGAAAATGAAACAAAGTACTTTAATCGATAGTTCAAAATGTAAAGTTAATCATATTGCCTAAAAAGAATGACGCTACAAGCAAAAATTTAACCCTTGGTTGGTAAATTTAAAATGTTAGACATATTTAAAAAAATCGCGTTTACATGTTCTCTAGTATCTTCGAAAATATATAAGAGTTTACTACTTTGTCAGCTTATTGTGAATACATTTCAAACAGGAATTTTTCTCCGAGTTAATCGACTTTAAATTTCTTTCTGTATCACATTTAAACTTAACCCCATTATAATTTTAAAACGATATATTTCCCTTATAGAGTAATTTTATAAAAATTTAGATAATTAAATACAAAATCAAATTTAAAAACTTACGTAATTGGCTCCATCTGTGGTCAAAGTTTAAAGTCAGTTGTTCTTGCGGCTGATGCATTACAGGTTCCTGAAAAAATACTATAATTATGAAAATTCGAGTAAAATGTATGTCAATTGAGCTGCAAATTGCCTGAACGTTTGTATAGATATTATTTCACTATTTATAATAATTTGCCATGAAATATATCTTCAGCAAATAGGACAAAAAGGGACAAATACATCATTATGGATGGTGTTGCTAATTGAATTTAGATATGAGACACAGCATGAAAAGGAAATTCTTTTGAGTTAAGGTATGCAATTTTTTCATATATACCAATCGTCTATTAACAAAATTCACTTTGTTTTAAAACTAAACACAGAATATTTACTAAGCTTTAGGATCAAGCTTATTTTATATCATTTTTAAATTTGATCTTTTGGGAAGATTTTTCAAGTAACTGTTTTTCCGTTAATTAAAAAACGCTGATTAACCGGAGCATCGACATTATCAATAGAGTCACTTAATACAAGATAAACTTCAGATATTTTATAATTAGGAATTGAACCTATGGAAGCTTAAAATAACAGCAATCATGATCTTAAGAAATTTTAGGAAAACTAGTCAAAACAAAATAAGGTGTTATTACAGATTCTTCAACTTATCTTACAGAATTATTAGAAATAGTTTAAATTTAATTTTATATTTTGTCCAAAATTAACTCTTGCTTGGTAAAATGGGGAAAAAACTTTTCTTGTCGCATGTACTAAGAAGAGGTTTGTATATATTTATCACTAGTTTCAATTTAGAAATAAAAGAAACTTTAGAATAAGGTATCCAAATTTGCCTCTGCATTTCTTTGGTAATTATCTGTTTTAATTGGGCAACCTTAGAAAGAATTTGTTTTGTTTCTTAAAAAATATTGCGTTGAGCTGAAGATTTTTTGTCGTTTTTTAGGAAAGACTAATTAATACACATATTGATTTATAAATGGCTAATTGGAAAGAAATAAATGTTAAATAATGAATAGCATAATAAAATTAGGAAACTATGTATATTTTAAGATTAAATTATTTCATAATTATGGATTTTTCGAAATCGAATTGTCAAGATTCTATTTTTAAAACTTTTTTCGCTATAAACGTCTAACTGCATAATAAACTGGCATGCTATTGAGTAAATGTTCACAAAATTCTATTTATTGAAAGAAAAATAGGAGTATTTTTTCGTATTTAGAAACACAGTGTAATGGATAATCAGAAATCACATTTAAATTTACAGGTTATTTTTGTTTGACGGTATTGACTCTACCAAAGACACTTATGTTTCGAATGAACTTTTGCGATCTATGAAAATATGAAGTAATATATTTACCTTGTAAATAGAATTTGGAAAATAATTGGTTAATATTATTACAAAATGTATACAAACGTTAATTTAACAGATCATCCTTCTTATTGTGAATTAGTTTTATCAATTGAAATAAACTATTAACTTTAACTTATTACTTTTTGCAATTAAATTAATATCTTATTCAATCATATTCAACTGTTTTTTGTATAACTTTTCTGATTTAAAGAACCATTTGCTATTTGAACTTTTCCCACATAATTTTTAATATTATCAGTGAAATTTTCTTAAAACTTTTCCTGAGGTGGTTTAAGAGATGAATTTTATTTTATTTAAAATACTTCATTAAAAATAAATTGCTATTAGACTAAAATTGAAAAAATTCCCATATTTCAGGAGGCAAGGCGACTAAGAATGTATGCAAAAGTAGAAAAAAGACGATATTTTTATTAAATAAAATTTTTTGAAAACAAACTTACCATTTGTTGATTACTATTTCGTCTCACTATATTTTCGTTCTGGAGATCGTTGACTTGTGGAACATCCAAGACATAATTGTTGTTATACGCTCCATATGATGCCATATTGTATCCTCCGTATTCATTAAAAGATTGAGGAGATGCTGTTCCGTTACTATCACTTGGCGTGATGGGTTCAGTAATAACATTTGGTATATTAAGGATATTAGAATTATTCATTTCTAAATTTGACATTTTTTGAAAATAAACTAACTAGTAGATACAAAAGCTTCTAAATAAGTAGCCAAAATTAAAATACACGGTTCAAACGAGAGACACTCTACGAATGATTTCAACTCTTACAAAATTAACTATAAACAAATTTGGAAAACACAGTTAGAAAGTGAACCGTCCTTTAAAGAACCGGCTGGTCGACTAATATCTTTATCGGACTTTCAAAATGATTTATACTTTTCCCTTATCAGTCATACTTTGGAAACTTGTTGATTTCAACCAATTAGGTACCAGAATTTTGTGAAGAACCTACCTTCTTGAGGTACCTGAAATTGGCGGGTGGATATAAAGTTTCTTTGTAAGTATAGTTGTTAAATTAAATTTAAATTATTTTATTTTGTTTACAAACAAATCTTTTTGTATAGGTGATTTCTTAAGACCGTTTAATAATTCAGTTTTTCTAAATGTACTAAAAGACCGTACTCAATGGTCAGAAAAGTTGAATGGACACAAATCATCGTAATAAATACAACATTTCACAAATAATTATTATTTTTGAAACTAATTGTCAAAACTAATCTGTGATATTTTCATGCCTCAACATTATTTCAAATTGAATGGTGGATACTAGAAATATATGAATTAGAAAAAAATAGAATTGATATCAAATACTCAGTTCAAAACTAAATATTTAAAATAGTATTTTTGCATGAATAAGAAAAAAAAATTTTTAAAAATTCAATTTATTTATCCTTAATTAAATAAATTAATAATATAAGATTTGATGTTGTTTTCCTAATATTTTATGTAAGTATTTTTTACAGGTGGAATGAAAAAGGAATTAAGAAAAATTTTAACCAATTTTTATTTATTTCCTGTCGTCTGATTGTTTGCCTATTCGGTACAAATTTTGCATCGCCTTTAAACTAATTTTACGATGAGCGAAAGACTTTAAACATAGCTCAGAACTAGATGACAATGCATTATTAACTTGTTTTTCTACTTATGTGTCTATTTATCTGATGGGTACAAATTTTGCAACCGATTTTTGTCTGTTAGGTACAAATTTGGCCAACGATTTTAAACTAAATACTAAAAGCTAAAAATAATTTTTTAAATAAAAAAGAACTTAATATACCACGTTTTCAAGATGGACTAAAAAGTATAAAATAATATCTCCTAGTTCCATATAGATTTACAATGTCATGCAAATTCCTAACCAGACTAGCACTTTCCTGAAAATATGGGATTACAAATTTTTAATAGCTATGATAAAAATATTAAATTTAAAATGAAAATCGTGATGTGCATGCAATAGATAATAGCAAAGATTATTATACAGTGGTAACTATTATAGTCTTTGATAATAGTGAGGAGAGTAGAGAGTAAAGCTGTCGTTGTGAAAATTCAAACAACAGTTCATATCATTTGCAGTGCAATAAAATTGTTGTATGTATGGGCGTAGAATTGGGATCGGTTCACTGCGACCTGGTATATCTGTTGTGCCCTCCTACTGCTGCCAAGCTGTAAAAGTTACCTTATCGGCTAGAGCAGATCCTCAAGTCCTAATTCTCTCGGGAGCCTCAGGATGTTGGACGGCTTCAAGGTGGGTAGCTCCTCTTCTTCGATTTGGTGTGTTGAATTCTGAAACGATATGAATATATGTTTCGTCCTCCTCGTCACCGAATTTGCACTCTCCTCCTTCTACCAGTCCGAGTTTCTTGACGTGTCCCTTCCGGTGGCAATGCCCCGTCAGGACCCCTGTTGGAACCCTGAGTTGGCTTTTACTTAGGTTTATGAATTCTTTGAATCTCTTCTGATCGTAGTTCCCAAGAAATATCATCGCTTGTCTCAATCCGTCTATTATTTCATTCCCCTCTATCCCGGTATGTCCCGGTACCCACATGAGTAGTACAATCACACACAAAAATTTAGGATCAAGTTTATTTTACCATTAACTTCAAACATGATATATACTCGACTTGGGCTTTTTGCATTTTAGGGGTGAACTCCACCCCTTCTTCAAGAAATTGAAAAAAATGTCAACTTAAGCATTCTCTCTTATTAAGTAGAATAAATATTCTTCAATATTTTGAAGCATGATTTATGATTTCCATCAATTTTTCAATTCTTAGAAACCATCCCTTAAGTCGAAAATCATGGAGAAATTATTTTTAAAATATTAAATAAATTCGCACATTAAGAGTGCACAAAACATTCGTTTACTGCCTACGATATAATTTATTGAGATACTGTGAATTTTCAACCCATAAAAACCACCCCTTATCCTGAAATCAATGAAAAAACTATTTTTTAGCAACTTTAATCGTTTTAATTGTGCATTTGTCAATTAAAATATTTTTAGTGCATATAAAAAAATTATTTATTTATTGTGAAATTTTAACCCTTAGAAACCACCTCTTGTCGTGAAATTAATAAAAATAATATTTTTTTAGCAGGTTCGGTAGCTTCAATTGATTAAAATCTTTTTCACTGCTTATGAAATATTTTATTTATTCATTTTAATTACTCAACCCCTTGACGGAAGTATACTGGTACATTACAATGTATTATAGAAGAGATATATATGAGTGTGTTTGTATACAAATATATAGCACATATATTAATATATTGTATTATGTAAGTTCCACTATGCTTCGGACCAGGTGTTCAAAGTGTTCCGTTTTTTCTTTTCAATCTTAGATATACAGTAATATTATGTGTATATATATATATATATATATATATATATATATATATATATATATATATATATATATATATATATATATATGAAGTGAAATACGAACAGTAAATGCAAACTTCGTGCCATCATATCCTTTCCATGATAGAGGTTGCACAGTTTGAATAAATTGGTATAGAAACCAATCCATCCTATTCCACCACCATCGAGATGATGGCCTACCTGTACCACCATACCGAGAAGAAAGTCAAAACTTACCCTCCCCGCCACGGTGAGACGGCAGAGATACATGTTTCGTCTCTACTAGACTCATCAGTGTACCGACATGCACCTGGCTATGCAAAGGTCAGATCAGAAGGAAGCATGCAAACACTGAACGCGGCTTGGCCGACCTCCTTCCGGATGGCGTATATATGTTTATGCGGCTTTCACGGATTCCTCCGTGTGAGATGCAATAGCAGTGGATATATCCACATTATGCCGTTGTAGTGCTGAAATCACATTCAGCAAACGTACAACTATATGCAACTCCGTGTATGATTGAAGTGAAATGCGAACAGTAAATGCAAACTTCGTTCCATCATATCCTTTCCATGATAGAGATTGCACAGTTTGAATAAATTGGTATAGAAACCAATCCATCCTATTCCACCACAGCCAGGTGCATGTCGGTACCCTGATGAGTCTAGTAGAGATGAAACATGTACCTCCGCCGTATCACTGTGTCGGGGAGGATAAGTTTTTGACTTTCTTCTCGATATGGTGGTACCAATTTATTCGAACTGTGCAACCTCTATCATGGAAAGGATATGATGGAACGAAGTTTGCATTTACTGTTCGCACTTCGCTTCAATCATACACGGAGTTGCATATAGTTGTACGTTTGCTGAATGTGATTTCAGCACTACAACGTTATAATGTGGATATATCTACTGCTATTGTATCTCACACGGAGGAATCCGTGAAAGCCATATATATATATATATATATATATATATATATATATATATATATATATATATATATATATATATATATATATATATGTATATTTCGTAAGAATTTAAATACGTTATAACGTAGATATAATATACGTAATAGGAAGCCGCGACGGGGAATGCTGGTTACAGATATAAAACGGGTACTCCTAAAGTTTCCCTGGAAAAATGCGATTGATTTTTTTACTATAACTCCGTTATTTCTTTAGCTATCGGGTTCATCCGAAAACCATTTTAAAGGTAATTTCGAGGGCTATAAGATCATTTACAGCTCAGTTTTTTAAAAATCATCATTTTTAAAAGTTAAAGGGTTAAATAGCGCGGGTCACATGATCCTCGCAATAAAATTTACATTTCCGACGTTGTTATCTGGTTGTTTTTTATCCCACAGAAATAAAAAAAAACAAAATTTTTGTTAAGAAAAAACCTAAATTTTTTTCAACAGCCACTTTTCAAGTATATTTAGTAGTTTTAGAGTTATTATAAAAAAAAAGAAATTTTTAGAGAAATTTGGAAAAATTCTGTTTTATTTAAATCGTACTTTTTTTCAAAATTAACCATTCTAAACCAGTCAAAGTTTTTAAGCTCATTATTTATACTGAAATAAGGTAAATTCTTCAGGGATTACTATAAATTTCAATTTTGGTGGAAATAGCGTCGGTTTTATTTCTAAATTTTCCTTAAAAATTCGAGAGTCCCTTCTTATTTTTATCATAACTCACTTAGTTTTAATGCACTAAACTCCATTCAGAGCTTAGTTTTAAAGCACTAAACTCCATTCAGACCTTATTTGAAATATATTTCCAAGTACTTTGAAAAATGTATCGGTTGCCTATTATTTAACCTTGAACACTTGGACCCGAGTATTCACCAAAAAAATGATCCCTTTAACTACCTATAAGTCGCTTTGGATTCAACTTACATTGTTTATAAAAAAACTCAATTTCTTTGTTTTCTCATTAGCTTCAATTTTGGAGGACAAGATTTTTGGAAAAACGCATAGTTTCGAAACATTTTTAACCATTAATAACTAAAAAAAATATTGACTTAGCAAAAAAGCTTTATAGAATATATTTTGCTTAGAATTTGTCCCTTTATCAATTCCTGGAGTTTTTTTGATAAAATAATTTCTACTTCCGAGAAGAAGATTGAAAATCGACATACTGGGACTGAGTGAAGTAAGATGGCCCGGCTCCGGAAAACAAAAAACAGAGCAAGGATACATTTATTATTCAGGCGGAGCCGACCCAGAACATCGATATGGAACAGCTATACTCGTTTCGGACAGAATGGCACAGTCGGTTGTGGACTTCGTTCCTCTGAATGATAGAATGGCACTACTGAAACTGCGAACAACTCATAGAGACCTGAATGTGGTTCAGGTTTATGCTCCGACAAGCGACAAGTCAGATCAAGAAATCGAAGAATTTTATAACAACATCGATGAAATAATGCGACTGATAAAGAGTGGAGAGATGACGATGATCATGGGGGACTTTAACGCCAAAATTGGCCGTGGCGCTGAAGGAGACAACATAGGTGCATGCGGTCTTGGTGCAAGAAACAACAGAGGAGATAGACTGGTACAATTCTGCGTGAAGAACAGCCTGTTGGTGGCCAACACCTTCTTTAAACAGCATCCCAGAAGGTTGTATACTTGGAAGTCACCTGCAGACAGAGAAGGAAGAATTGTCAGGAATCAAATTGATTTCATTCTACTCCACCTAAACTTTAAGAAGTATATGAAATCCGTAAAGACCTACCCTGGAGCAGACATTTGTAGCGACCACAATCCAGTTGTAATGGACTTTAGACTCAAACGATTCCTGAAAGTTAAAAGGGAAAAGGTAGCAAGAAAAATAGATATCGCACAATTGAAAAACCCCATAAAAAAGAAAGAAATTAGTCTCAAGATCGAGAAAGAAATGGAAACAATGGAGAAATCGGTACGGAGAGAGGACGTTGAAGGAACATGGAATGCTTTAAAAACTAAAATAACAAATATTCAAGAAGAAGACATTGGATTTACAAAAAACAACAGAAAGCAAGAATGGATAACGCAAGAAATCATAGACCTCATGAATGAAAGAAGAAAACACAAAACAAACCCAACAGAATACAAGCAACTCAATAAAATCAACAGGAAAAAGTGCAGGGAAGCTAAAGAAGATTGGATGTCAACAAAATGTCAAGAAATCGAACAACTTCAGAAAAGATATGACACCTTTAACGTCCACAAGAAAGTAAAAGAAATGACAGGCAAGAAACAATTTTAAGAGGGAATAATAACGAGGTAATTCTGGGGACAGTAGATAAACTAGAGAGATGGAAAGAATACATTCAAACACTTTTCGATGATGATAGACCCAGTGTTCCACCACCCACAGTCAGTCAAATAAATGAAAAAGGCCCAGAAATAACTAAAGAAGAAGTTCGCCATGCAATAAAAGCACAGAAAAATGGTAAAGCTACCGGTCCAGACAAAATCAACGTCGAAATACTTAAATTAATTGCAGACAACGAAAGCAAAAGCCTAGACTTGTTAATATCATTATTCAATAACATATACAACTCCGGCAAAATACCATTAGACTGGCTAAAGTCAACATTTATAACACTGCCAAAAAAACCTAATTCCTCACAATGCGATGATTACCGGATAATAAGTCTGATGTCTCATGTCCTTAAAACTTTTCTCAGAATCATCCATACACGAATTTACAGGAAGTACGAAGATCAGATGGATAACACTCAATTCGGATTTCGAAACGGAATGGGAACACGAGAAGCTCTTTTCTCCCTAAATGTAATGACACAACGCTGCAGAGATATGAACGTGGATGTATATGCATGTTTTATAGACTATCGAAAGGCATTTGACTGCGTTAACCATCAAAAGATGATTGAAATTCTGAGAACAACCGGCGTCGACGAACAAGACCTACGCATTATTTCAGAACTCTATTGGCACCAAACGGCAACAGTCGAAGTAGAACAAACAACATCCGGAGATATGTGGATTAGACGGGGAGTCCGACAGGGCTGCGTGCTATCTCCGCTCCTGTTTAATCTGTATTCCGAGTCCATATTTAAAGAAGCACTAGACGATGCCCAAGGTGGAATCAAGTTTAACGGAACTATGATCAACAACATTCGGTATGCTGATGATACCGTCCTAATAGCAAACAGCGTACAAGAGCTACAAAGCATAATAGATTCCGTAGTACATCATAGCGAAATGTTCGGCTTACATCTAAACGTCTCTAAAACCAAAATAGTGGTATTTTCAAAGGCGCCAATAAATGTACGTCTGCATGTCAAGGGACAAACAATAGAACAGGTAACATCAATGAAATATCTAGGAGTTAATATCAACAGCCAGTGTAACCCGAAGAAGGAAATTTTATCGAGGATCGAACAAGCGAGAAAAACACTAATGAGCATGAAAACATTTTTTACAAGATCAGACCTTAGTCTAGAGCTCAGAACTCGTATGGTCAGATGCTACGTTTTCTCTACCTTACTCTACGGATGCGAAAGTTGGACAATGGACCCACAAACAGAAAAAAGAATAGAGGCTTTTGAAATGTACATATATAGGCGGATGTTGCGAATTTCATGGATGCAAAGGATCACTAACAACGAAGTACTCCAACGCATGAATAAACAAAAAGAACTGCTAAACACCATTAAAGAGAGAAAAATTCAATACTTGGGTCATGTGCTGAGAGGTCAAAGATGTGAGCTGCTTCGACTCATTATAGAGGGTAAAGTTCAGGGTAAACGATAAGTAGGAAGACGCCAGAATTCATGGTTGAAAGACCTGAGGAGATGGTTTGATCGCTCATCTACAGACATATTTCGTGCTGCAGCTTCCAGAGCCACAATTGCCATTTGGATCGCCAACCTTCGGAAGGAGAGGGCGCAATAAGAAGAAGAGAAGGGGTGGCATCCACCCCTAGGCTAAAAGCGCAAGTCGACACTATGTCACTTTTATTACTGGAGGCACTCTCTAACTACTCACCAATTTTCACGCAAATCGATGAAGGTTCAAACCTTCTAAGCCTTCAGTGTCTGTACTAGAGGGTGACTTTATTATTCTTACTCAAATCATTTAATTCTCCTAGGCATTTCCAGATCATCTTGGAGCTGATAGCTTGAGAACTCAGCGAAATGATGGCTGCTTGACTATCCGACATGATGATAATCTCTTGGCCGTAATTTTTTCTTTGTTGAATTGAATACATCTCCTAAAGACATGTATTTCTACCTGGAAAATGCTTGGTGACTGATCCAAGCTTTCATGCTGGGTCTATACACTCTTACTCCAGTTCTCTCCGTTGTTGTGGAGCCATCTGTATACTATATTACGAATTTCTTGTTGAGTTTTTGAATGGTGTTTCTGTGGGGTGCATAAAATAGATAATAGCAAAGATTATTATAGAGCGGTAGCTATTATGGTCTTTGAAAATAGTAAGGAGAATAGAGAGTAAAGGTGACGTCGTGAAAACCCACAGAACAATTCATATCATTTGCAATACAATCAAATTGTTATTGATTCAAGTGAACTATTCATGCATCAATTATCTATTGCATACGTTTTTTGTTTTAAATTTTACAAGCATTTTCATCGCTATTAAAAATTCGCAATCACAAATTTTCAGGACAATGTATATGGGGAAAAGAATTTGTATAGAGATATAGATTTGTTTGGGGCCGGTAGAAATTATTTTATACTTTTAGTCCGTTTTAAGAACGAGGTATATTAAAAATTTTTTATAAATAATTATTAAAAATTAAGGGGGTGTTCTGGTCTAGAGGCCTAAATTTAGACGTTTTTCTAAGTAGAATGAAAAGAAAATGAAAAACATTTTTGTAAAATAAAATCACTGAAAAAAAAAATAAAAAATTTAAGGAGTGAAGATAGTGAAGTGGGTGTTAAAAAAAAAGATGCATGATGGTTGACATGTTTTTAACCCTTGTAGTGTTCTGAAACAAAAAAATCCAAAATATTCTTAATTACTAAAGACGTCCCTATGACTCGGACTATGGAAATAGAAAAAAAAAATTTTTTTCACGAAATTACAATGATATGAAAAAAAAAATTTTCCCTGCATTTTGACTTTCCGAATTTTTTAAATATAGTAAAGAAAATTTTTTCCAAAATCCATGCTCCCAGATATAGAACAATATGTAAAGAAGATTTTCACCAAATTTTAAGTAAATCATTCCAGTAGAACTCGAGATATCATGTCGACTAGGTCGAAAAAAGTAGTTTCAAGAAAAGAGCGTTTAAAGTTTAAGATAAAAGTTTCTACAGCGTAACTCAGATAATGGTACTTAATACTCACATTTATTTAATCGGCGATCCCTGATCCATACATTCTTCTTCTTCTACTTCAAAATTAATATTTTCTGTAGTTCTTTTAGCTATATTAGTTGTTCTAGCTGCTTTAGAAGCAGCCAAAGGTCGCAGTTCAGAGCGGTCAATTCGAACTTCGTTGCGTTTGACAGCAAATATATAAGCTTCAGTACCAATAGTGATGCCCATGAGTTCAATAATTCTTAAAATAGATAAAAAAAACCTTCATTAAAAATGGTAACAGCTAAATAACTAGAAATTTCAATTGTCTGTGTCCCGTAACCCTTAATATCTGATTTCTTCTTCGACCACTTTCTTACTATATTTACCAATAAAAGTTGTAACGCCCAAAAGTTAGGTGCATCCTAGGTTGGAATGACCTTTGAGGAACTCGGTCCTCAGGTAGTCGGGCAACATGTGCCGTTTATTGTTTCATTCGCTCCGGCAGGCCGGTATAGTTGCCATGCCACAAAAGTCACTATAACTCCGAACATAGTTCGAGTTTGGAAAAATCCTTTTAAGGCCATACTCCTAGAGGTCTACACTTTAAAAATATGAGATATGAAAAAAAAAAGATTTTTCCAAATTTCTAGACCAGAACACCCCCTTAATTGAGTTTACAATAATACTGGTTTATTTAATTTTACTCAGTGTGATTACTTTTAAATTAACTTTATGGGAAAAAAATAAAGCAACAAAATGATCTTGTTAATTTGACAAAAAGTAGAAGCTTGCGATCTGTAGTCAATTTTAATGATATATTATCTTCAAAATCTTAGTAATCTACAACATTTTATTTTATTTTTAGAATTCTAGAGGCTATAAAAGCTATAGAATATGACATTACAGTTTATAGCTATTTGTATATTTTAAATATAAATATTTTTAATAAGTTAATTTGTTTTTTCTTTCAGATCGTCAAAAAGGAAATGTAGGAGGTTTATTTCTAGTAAATCTCCCTCTATCGACCTTTACATATTAGTCCTACATTATAATTTGGTCTTTATACTCAATTATATTTCATTCATAGTTTTTCCGATGCTTCCTTGGTAATTCCTTTCACTGTCTTTTTTATACTGATTCGCTTTTCCTATCAGGATGGACACATCTTTTTCGTTGTCTTCCTCTTCGTCTTTTTCCAGTGGGTTGCCCATTCAAAACCATTTTTTCATTAAAGTTTTTCTGTACCCTTTCCACGTATCATCTCATGTGCCTTTATGAATGCCATTATTTTAGATTCCTTAAATATAGTTTCTATCATTATTTTCTGTCCATTTTTCTTATTTATACAACCATATACCGCTTCTAATAGTTTTGTTTCCCAACCCTCCAATTCTTCCTCATTTCATTTTTTAAAAGCGACGTTGTGCTCACACATATGACTGTTGCTCTAGTTATAGTCCTATTGCTTATTTCATCTGTTTATTTCGAGACATGTTTCAATTTCATTAATATTCCTCCTTCCTTTTACAATTCTTGTTTATATTTCTTTTTCTTTTTATTTCTTCTTTATTTCTTGATCTTCTTTTGCAATTTCTGTGATTTTAACTCCCGCATACGTAAATTGGGGCACTTTTTCAAATCAAAATTCCTATCCTTTTTTGTTTGTACTTTCTGCATCGTGTTCTTGTTGGGTGTCTCCCATTATCATATACTTTGTTTTCTCATAGTTTATTCTCAGTTGATAATTTTTTGCCTCCTCCATTATTTTTCTTGTAACCTTTTTCCGTTACTTTTTTTACTTTTTGTTATTTCTATTAAGTCATCAGCAAAGGCTACAATAATGGTCCTTTCTTTCAACTTGATTTTTTTCTGGTTATTCTATATCTAATAGCTCCGTTGTTATCTGGGTCCGACCTCTCCATTTTACCGATCATTTTGAATCATTTACCCTACTTTTAATAGCACGGAAAAAAATTAGGTTTTTTAAATCTTGATGAAAAATGGGATTTAAAATCTGATAAGTTAAGAAAATTCTACCAAATATACCTTTCACTGTTGATGGTCAAAAGGCCGTCGTTTTCAAATTCGAGGAAATAGGGTCAGGGTATTCCCTAACTTTACAAAAGGGAAATTTTGACCTTGAAAATAAATCTTAAGTCATTTAGTCTCGAACCCTTGTAGTTTGGCGCCAAACGGATTAAGTAGCCTAAACTTATTTTGTACTCATAATCTGAAGTTTAAGAAAGTTTTTATTTATACCTACTCACGAAAACAATTTGTTTTTTAAATGACAAATAAGATCTCCTTTAAATGTGTCCTAGTTTTACCTAGTAAGTTTACAAGCCTTTTGAATAAAAAATGTTCATGCAATTTAGAGTGTTAGTAAGTAAGCCAAAAGAAAAGGGCACGAACTTGACATATAAAACTAGATTATTCATACAAAATGTGGTTGCTGGTCGTTCTTACGTGCAGATATTTGTATGGCAGCATTGAATTCCCTGCTAGTTTGTTATATTGTGTTTATCAATTTTGTTATTCTAAATAGGTTTAGAAAATAAATATCATTTTCTAAAACAATAAATCACTTTTCCTTGTTTTAAGTGACAGGCAAATTGAGAATATTTAATAGAAAATACCGAGAAAATTAACCATTTCTGTAAAACAATTTATTTAAATTAAATTTCTAAGTTTTAAATTCCCTCAAATTATAATTTTTCTGTTCAAAATAATATCTAAGCTAATTTTTTGAACCCATTTGAAAATGAAACTTTTCAACAGAGTATGCAGCAACTTTATTATTTTTGGATAGCAAGCCCCTATAAATAAATGAGAGTGGTTTTGAGTTTATATATTTTTTTACAACAAAAGTGTTATTTAGCCTAATATCTATAATGTGAAATATATCTCAAAAATTAATCAAGACTACTTTTATTTTTTAAATATCCGTTTTGAAAAAGATCGTAGAAATCAATAAGTATTTTTGTATATAACTACTTTAATTTACATCCTCCCGTTGGACGTAGAGTATATGAAGTTAATAATAAAAATTATTGAAACATTCATTTTCAAAAAAATTATATCATGAATTGACAATTGTAATTTATTGCAAGGTAATAGAACTTTATCACTTGCTTCTTACCACAATTTGTATATATTAGTAGTTATTTATTTGATTTACAAATAATTTGGCGCCGACTTCAAAAAGTTCAATTTCATATAAAAATTTATAGTTATTTTTCACTTTTTAGCGCACTTTTAGAAGTCGGTTCAATTTTTTTATATAAATTTTATTTTTCTATTTTTAGTTTCAGAATTCATTATGATATCCATATATTATTGGAACTAAGTACTAATCGAGATTAGTGTAGCTCGCAATGACTCCAAGGTGGTAAAAAAATACCTCATCATACCATCATTTATTTTTGTTGTAAATTGTCCTAAAATGAACCACTAAAAATGCTTTGGTTCTTAGAGTTTTCCAAATACCAGTAAAATTGTGCCCAACAAATATTTCAAATTAATTTTAGATTGGTAATATAAGCCTCAAAACCTTCCAATATCGATGTTTAAAGAACCTGGGATGTAAATTTCTTAGCTCGATATATCTTATACTGCATACTGAGTTTGTATACGCCTCAAGAACCCCACAATATCAATTTTAGACAAAATCGGAATATGTAAAATTTTCTGTTTCTCATATTATATATATATATATATATATATATATATATATATATATATATATATATATATATGTATATATATATACCAAATCTGAAAAAATGGGAATAAGGTAAAATTTTCAACCCACCATATTGCATCCGCTATATTGAATTTCACGTCTTAATCTAATCTAAATTTAAACCCTTCAAAGCCCCAAATTACCAATTTTGGATGAAATCTGGAAATTTAAAATTTTTAGGACTTATATTCGCTATTTACATCCTCAAAAACGATTCATTCCCCCCCTTTGAACAAAATCGAAAAATATAAAATTTTTAGTCCGCTATCAAAAGTGCGTATAAATATGGCGAGTCGAGTGCGTGACGAGCTTCCAACGAACTGATCTTTGTCGGTTCGAACCCTTCTTCGACGCCCGGCGCCAAAAAGGATTTCTAGCGTCTGGACGGTGTAAACCAATAAAGGTTAAAGAAAAAAATATATTTAAGTTTTGATTATATTCTTTATATTCCGAAATGAAATTTAGTTAATTTTTTCTTATTTTCCAAATATTTAATAATGAATCCCGAAATCAGCTTATATAGGGTTCAACATAACTGTGGTACCGGGACATTAGAAATAAATCTAATTTTTTAAGTGATTTTATTTACATATTATCTCCTATATTTATAAATAAAAAAGATACCTTTTTGTTGTACTTTTACAAGATCTATTAATAAATCTTGGAAATCAGCCTTTACATGAGTTTGTGTTTTCCCGTTCACTGGCCAATATTACAATACCTCATGCTGTCAAATTGGCTGAAATTTTTTTTTGTTATCATATTTTCCTTATATCATTATATTCTGAAATAAATAAGAGGTAGTTTTTCCTATTTTCGAAATATTACTTAAGTAATCTCGAAATTAGCTTAAACGTAGGTCGTCAATAATCTGTTCACGGTTCAATATGGCGGTTTCAGGTTGCTAAAAAAGAACCCACTTTTTTCAGGAGTGTTATTTTGTAATTATCTTTAATATTTCAAAGTAAAAAGCGATATTTAACCAGTTTGTTTACTAGTTTGTTTGGCGATGATTGTCGCGGCGAGTGTGGCTGCATCGATGCGCACTTCAATTAAGTTTTCCTTTAATAACATAGTTAATGCCGTTTCACCAGTCCTCGCTGATAATTTTTTTTTATTGTATTAAGAAATTAACGTATTCCTTATAGTTTACATTTTGGGTTATCTCGAGTTACGAATTAGTTGTGCCCATATAAGTTTAATGGATTTTAATTAATGTGTTCGAAGCACAACATTTCCATGTTCTTCAGCCCATTCGTCTATCACATGTTTCTTAAATTATCTGTCTTTCTAATTTGCCATTTTTACAAGTTCCTTCTTGAGTAAACCGTTCATAAAGGAAATATGTTTTTTTAATAACCAATTTGTAATATCGCTTTTTCAGCTATGTTATTGGCAACTTTTCCACCAGTCTAGAATGATAACTGGCGTTATCCAAATCTACAACTGACCTCTCCTGAATCAATTGTATCGTTTGATAAAAATATCTTTGAAAGATATCCGGCGTCATTTATTCACGTTAATCTTTGATAGATTTCGATTCAAACTGCTGCAAAACTCCCATAAATTTCCTCCAATATGAGTTGTAATGAGTTTGTGGCCCTGAGCGGTTTTAAATCTGTCGATAACCTTTCTAAGAATGCTTCACGAAAAATTGCTATATTCTTATCTTCGTACATTTCTTGTACTCTGTGTCCTGTACTGAGACAAATTACATCCAGATGCCTTCCCTGTGGTATTTTCTAAATTTCCGCAAATACCGTTTCCTCTAAAAGTATTTCTTCTGTATCACCTCTATTTTCACTTTCCCTATGAGAAATTCATTTTGTTAGCACTTTTTACAGATTGGTTTTTCACATTCTACTCTTGTTTCATAACTTTCAAAACTTTATCGAGACTTGCTTTTTATTTTCTAACCAAAAACTTTCTAATTCGTGAACGTGTCTTCTTAGTATGTTTTTGAAGCATTCGTATAATTTTTTTTTCTAGGGTACGGTTCAGGCTAGCACACAGTTCCACTTTTCCTTTCCTTAATTCGCCTATAAGTTGTAGTTTTGGAGTAAAAGTAAAAATTTTCAATAACTAGCACTGAAAGTTGTAAGATAATAACAAAGCAAGGCCTCTTATACACATCTGAAGTATACTTAAAAATGTCATTACTGTTAATTGCCCAATTGAGATGTATACTTCTAAATCTAAGTATCTTTTAAGTATACAACTCTTTCCTCAAATACATACTTCAGACACATACAATATCTACCCCTTGCGTTATCCAGTCATTTCCAAAAGAAAAATATATTATCAGCGGCCCATTTTCATATGGCCGACGCACTCGAAATTTTCTTCTCGCTGGTCTCTGCGAATTTTCTGACGCAATTTCATTTCACACATTTACTCTTTTCTTCTCTAAAATTTTTGTCCATAACTCACAAATTTTGGAATTATTTTCAGGTTCCTCTATTTTCTTCCGATCACTCCATATTCACTTATGAACAACTTTTAATCAATTAATGCCAAGTGATAAATAAATTTCATTTCATTAACAAAAAAATAAGAAAATCTTCTGTCTTCAGTCTCACTGCAAAGTAATTTTTTTCGAAAAAGCGTGTCATAAACCCGTCTCACTAGATTAAAAAAAACCCTTTGAGTTCGCACCAAAAAACCGACAGAAAATGGATCGCTGCGAGTATCAGTCGAGCTACTCGAAAACAATAGAACTATAAAAAAATTGACTTCTTGTGACCCAACTGCATTTATTACCTCTTTTCAAATTTGCCGACGATGGCTCTCGATAACAATAGAAATCGGCAAAATTTCAAAAGAGTCTCGTTGGAAGCTCGAGGCATACTCGACTCGAGCTCGACTCGCCATATTTATACGCACCTTTGGATTTGCCATATTGAATCCTGAAAAAATACTTTAAATTTATATCAGTTAGGGAGAAAATAGAAAAATGTAAAGTTTTTAGGACAGCATATTGAATCTGCCACCATATTGAGTTTTTCAAAAAATATTTTAAATTCATAATTAACACTAACAAAAATATCCCAATACTGATTTTAGACAAAATCGGGAGATGTAGATTTTTTAATCCGTCATATTGAATTTTTTAAAAATAATTTCAGATTCATTATGTGCGACTCCGAAAACTCCCTCGTACCAATTTTGAAGAAAATCGGACAATATTTACTTTTTGTCCGCCATATTGAATTTTTTAAAAATACTTTGGATCCGTTATGTGCTACTCCGGAAACTCCCCCACGCCAAATTTGGAGAAAATCAGAAAAAAATAATTTTTTTTGTCCTCCATATTGGATCCGCCATATCTCTTTGTCAACCTCTGTCCATCCACTCCTGGATGTAGGTCTCTCTCAATTGTTTCCATCTTTCTCTATTCTTCGCCAATCTCATCTACTGTTTGCCCGCCACTGTCCTTATGTCATCTACCCATCTTTTTTGAGGTCTTCCCGTGCTTCTTGTCGACTCCCTCGGTCTCCATTCCAGGATTCTTCGCAATCTTTGCAACCTCCTTCACTATGTCTTTGACTTTCGTTCTGCGTCTTATCTTGGTATTTCTAATCCTGTCTCTTAATGATATTCCAAGCATGTTTCTTTCCATCGCTCTTTGGACTGTTTCTAATTTTTTAGCGGACTTTTTGGTGAGGGACATGGTCTCTAATCCATCCGCCATACAGAATTTTTTTTAAATAATTTCAGGTTTCTTTGTGTACGACCCCAAAAATTCCCACTTTCCAATTTTGTGGAAAATTAGACAAAATTAATTTTTTTGGTCGCCATATTGTCAGCGCCATCTTGGATATTATTGCACCAAATTCGTCCTACAAAATATGGAATCACTGCAGCAACTTCCTGAATATAACGTAAAAAATTTCATTCAAATCGGTGCCGCCGTTCTGAAGTTATCGGTGTACATACATAAAAAAAACATAGTCGACGAATTGAGAACCTCCTTCTTTAGAGGTCGGTTAAAAATGATTTTAATTAATCCTCTGGTATAATTATTATCTCCCCAATACACTTGAAATACTGATACGTTAGGTATTTATATGCAATTCACAACATACAGAACAAAAATTTGGACGTTTCCTTCATTATTACATAGCTTTAATTTAAAAAAAAGCAAAAATATTAACATGTATTAAATCATAAGTTTTATTAGAAAACATTTCAACTTTAAAGTGGATAAAGAAAGTGTTAATGTAGTTTATATTTAAAAGCTAATTTATCTAAACAAAACAACATTTGTTAAGACACATTAAATATAAAAATAATTGTAAATTAAGGCATGGGATTCTCACACTAATATAATCATTTTTTAATCTAAATATATACATAAAGATTAACTAGCTTAAACTTTTCATTTACGTAACTGTTTGCGGATCTGGAATAAAATTTTCTCAGAGTTGATTTTTTGAAATGGAATGCAACCAATCACAGCTTTTCATTACTTTGACAGGATATTTTTTCGATACGAACTTGCTTACTACTTTAGCTAAAATCAAGAATTTTAGATTTAGCTTCTTAAAATAATAAGTAATTATTTGATTAATCATTAATTTTTAGTTAATAACGTACCCAAACAAAAGGTATATTGTTTTATTTTTATCCAAACAAATACATAATAATAAAATTTATGTTATTTCTAGGCATGTTTCAATAATATAAAAACATTTCATATTTTATGCAATCATTTGTATTTTAATATAGCATATTGGTTTTTAAATGTAAAATAATTTTAAATTATACCAGCAGGGCTGCTTCGATGCTCAGCTTTAGATGCCAATAAAGCATTAACTCGATGGCAAAACTATATTATTAATGTCGGTTAATGCTCATGTAAATCAGAATTTTTATTTTAGCCAGTATTTGTTGTTCGGTCCTATACTCTATACAAAAACTAGAGAGAGTAATAAAACTGTTACCGAATCCTCCGACTTACCTGCTTCAGTACCGCAGGTAACTGGGGACTGCCATAAATCTAATCATATTTAATTATATTTAAATATTATCGGAATTTACTTGAAATTAAAAGCACTGAACTTTGGAAATTGCTCAGAGAACTTAATTTTTGCTGGGAAAAACCAGATAAGAAATCTGTTCTTATAGATCGCCCGGATACTGTCCGTTGGAGAAGGAAATATCTCCGAACAATTAAGCAACATCGCGATATAGGCTCAAGTAAAAGGTAGAGTTTCTAGAAATAACACAAGTTACAACATTAGCGATTTAACTGAATTTTTGAAAGATTTTTTGAATAAAGTTACTACAGAAAATTGGAAAAAATGTGCGGACCATATAATAAAAGAATAAAACAAAATGTGGGAACTCGATGACATGATCGGTGTGATAGCAGAACAAATTATAATTAATCTGAGCGAAGTTAGCTCCACTGACTTTGATTAAGAATAAGAATACGTACAGCCGAATTCACTAACATGGTTTAATTTTAATTGACAACAGAGGGTTTAAACGGACAAGAACAACAATAAGTCAAGGAATCTTTATGCCTAAAAATACGTGCATACATGTTAGGTGCTGCTGTTTTCTTTCAAGTTTCATTTCATATTTTTCAATAACAGGTCTTTAGATGTTGGGGAAGATTTTCTGTTCAGTATTTTTATTCTTTTAAGTTTTATATTTATCGTAAAGTCCTGACCAATCTATGATCGCTCCCAGTATTAAACTTGATCAATACAGAGACTTCTTTACAAGAGTTTAAATGGATTTATTTACTGATTTCTATTAGGTGGCTACACGAAACAAAACAATAGTGAGAAGTCGAAATTAGTATTTTATATCTCCTTTTACTCCTGGTTATTCTTTCGGTGCCAGTCATTTCATTGGGCACTTATATATTTCATTTCTAGTTTTAATGTTTTACAGTACTTGTTATTTGATCTGTCAACTTAATATTTACTACAATATTTATATCGATTTAAATTTAAACTCTTATATTTCCTATTTTAAAATTTCGTCTTGATTTATTTTAAATATAAACCTGAAATTTTGCTGTGCTCCTCTTTAGTTTTGCCACAAAAAGTCCATCTTTTGCCACAAAATTTGGCAGGCTTATGCTTGCAAGTAACTCCAAGGGAGACATGCAATGAATACGCAACTAAAAATATAATGCGTGTCTGATAGGTATTTAAACAGTTTTAATTTAATTTAATTTATTACGTTAAATCTAATGATGTACTCAAAGATAAAATTTAAAATTTGACTGTTACTTTTTACGGTGACTATGTACATTATATATATCAGCCAGTGTTGATCGAATTTGAGATATGTTATCACATATTTAATGCACCAGTATTAATATGAGTTCAAAAAATTTTGTATTCTTGTACATATGAATTAATTTTGAACAGGAAATGTTTGATAAGGACAGGAGTGCTTTGTTTTCGTTAAGAGTCAAAAGTACTACTTCAGATTGCAGAAAACTACCAGAAAAAGATGGAAATTTTTCCTATAGGTAGTGTACCGGCATCTGTAGACTGATTTTGAACTCGTTGCTTCCCGTCAGTACGGGATAGACAAGTACTTACACCTCACCAAAAGAAAATTGAGTGCTTATATGATACTGAATCAAAAGTTTAATACCGGTTGCGCCATCTCCCGGAATCTCATGCAATGTATGTTAAATCTGTTGTATGTGCACAAAAAATTTCAATGCAGTAGCTGAAATCATATTACTGTACTTGTATGTATTTTTTAACAAAAAGGTCATTAATATTCATATAGAATACATTAAAATTATATTATCACATGTAATCGAATATGGGGTATTAATATAAATTTCTTTAGCGTATTTTTTATCTCGTTTTACTCCTGGTTATTCTTTCGGTACCAGTAATTTCATTGGGCACTTATATATTTCATTTTTAGTTTCATGTTTTACAGTGCCTGTTATTTGATCTGTCAACTTAATATTTAATACGATATTTATATCGATTTAAATTTAAACTCTTATATTTCCTATTTTAAAATTTCGTCTTGATTTATTTTAAATATCTTCTTCTTCTTCTTCTACGTTGACTAGGGATATCCCTGTTTGACATTCTATCTACACCCGCTTTATTCTGCTGATGAAGAAAACCAGCTCTGGGCCCATCTCTTTGGTGGTTGTCCTGGAAATCTTCTTTCTCTTGGTTGTCCATACATACAAACTTTGGCTAGTCTCTCTTCACTCATTCTCTCAACGTGTTCTTTCTATCCACTTTTTCTTTCTTTTGTCCATTTGACCACGTCCTGCACATTACATTTTTCTCTGATTAAGGTATTTGTCAGCCTATCTCTGATTGACACGTTCAGCATTGATCTCAGTCCTTTCATTTCGGTGGTTCTCATTTTCTGCTTTGTCTTCTTAGTGTCTGCTCTTGTTTCTGTGGCATAAGTTAGAATTGGTCGTATCATGATCTTATATATTTTTGTTTTTCCCTCTATTCTCATGTATCTGTTTCGAAATATCACATCTCTTAAGCATCCTGCCACTTGTAGGGCTCTTGTGTTTTCTGACAGTACTTCTCCAGTAAGGTTACGACAGCTTGTTGTGTCAATGCCTAGGTATTTAAAGTTGACTTGTTCAATTATGGCATTTTCTATCTGTAGCTTACATCTTCTTGGTTCCTTGGAAATTACCATACACTTTGTTTTATTCGTTGATATCTGCATATTGTACTTCTTAGTTGATACGTTAAATAGGTGTGTCAATCTCTGGAGGTCGTCTTCGTTATCTGCGAATAGGACCGCATCATCCGCATAGCATATTATATTGATATTGTGTCAGCCCATCTGGTATCCGCATTTCGGTTTGATGTCCTCTATTATGCGGTCCATTATCAAATTGAATAAGAAGGGGCTCAGCGAGTCTCCCTGCCTTATCCCTTCGTTTATCTTGATGTCTTCGGTTAGACCTTCGGATGTTATTATTTGTGTGCTGGAATTTGTGTACAAGTCATCAATTATGTTTATAATCTCCGCTGAAACATTTTTCTGTTTTACGATGTCCGTTATGTGCTGCTTCTTGATATGGTCAAATGCTTTTGTTAGGTCAACAAAGCATAAGTACGCAGGGTGGTTAAATTCTATTGATTTTTCGATTATTTGTCTCACTATAAATAAGGCATCTGTGGTTCCCCTGTTTTTTAGAAAACCCTGTTATTCCTCCGAGATCTCTATTTTCTCTTCAAGTTTGTCACGAATAATTGCTGTAAATAGTTTGGTGACAGAGTTAAGAAGTGTAATTCCTCTGTAGTTGTCCGGGTTTTTGTGGTCACCTTTTTTGTGTACGGGAATTGTATAGCTGGTTTTCCATTTTTGCGGTACTTGCTCTTCTTTAATAATTTTATTAAAAAGCTTTTGTAACTCCTCGGTAAGCATTTGGCCTCCGTATTTCAATAATTCGTTGGTAATTAGATCTGGTCCAGGAGATTTTCTATTCTTTAAATTATGTATTTTATATTCTATTTCTTCCGATGTTACCTGCATTTTTGTAGTATTTTAAATATAAACCTGAAATTTTGCAGTGCTCCTCTTTAGTTTTTCCACAGAAAAGTCGATCTTTTGCCACAAAATTTGGCAGGCTCATGCTTGCAAATAATTCCAAGGCAGACATGCAATGAATATGCACCTAAAAATATAATGCGTGTTTGATAGGTATTTAAGCACTTTCTTTTTCAGAACACTGACTCAAAATGCTTGAAATTTGGAACATATAATGACTCTTAGCTAGGTTTCAAGGGATATGTTATTATAGCCAATACTCTAATGCTTATTTTGGCATATGGGTGTCAATAGTCATATAATAAAGGTTTCATATTTGAATTCTCTCTCTGAATCTTTATCACTGCAACCTGAATATATTCGAAATGTAAAAATTTATATTGCAAGGAGCTGAAATTAATTTTAAAGGAAAAAGCGGAAGTTATCAAACTTTTTATTTACATATTTGTTATCTATAATCTCAATTTTAAAAATAGTGAAACCAAAAAGTAAAACAAAATTATCAGTTTGTTTTACTATTTAGTTGTCAATAGAAATGAATCAGTCTACGTTTGTACGTTGATAAAGTTTGAGGAAACAGGGGTTCAAGTTACACAGACGTTTAGAGAAAGGGAGCTGCTACTACTACCTGTAAATTGCCTTTTATCAAGATAGGCAAATAACTTCCTTCAACCGTTGTGTTTTTAATCACTGAACATCTTTATGTTTCGTTGTTCCTACTCATATCTTAAATGTTTTCAGTTAATAATTTAAGTTTCAGTTTTTTTCAAATCAGTGTGAATTTGTGGCTCATTACAATGAATTATGTTCAATTTAAGGAAATTTAATCATAGTAAAGAAATTTTCCCATCCTAGGTTTTATTGCTCGCCTCATCTCGTCCAAGACCGGAAATTTTTAGTTTCATGTTTCATTTTTGATTCAAATTTCATGCCTTGTCTCAAAATTTCTAGTTTTTTACAAATCACTAGACTTTATTAATTTATTTAGTTTGGATTGATTAAATATTGGATTTTCCACCATAAGTATCAGTCCGTATTTTTAAATTACTTGTAGCGCAACTATTAAAATTCAATAAATATTTTGTATAAAGTAGAACCCATCTGCTTGTAACGGCTTTCCAGAAATAGTTTCGTTTTCATTCAAAACACATCAAATAGGAAATTTTAGATATTTCCGGTGATTTTAAATCGTAATATTAAATTTTTGAAATGTTTCTTTAAAATATTTCAATTTAACAAGTATTAAGCAAGTTTATTAGTCTAGTACACAATAAAAAAAAATTAAACATTTTTTTTTGAAGACTGAAAGAAAACTATCTGAGGATAAATTAAATACACCATTATCAGGAATAAGCTATAAATGCTGATATACAATTTGGTGGTCTTCTTATTGGCTAAATCGTGAAAATTGAAAAAAAAATAAAATTTTTATAAAAAAATTGAACCGACTTCTAAAAGTGCGCTAAAAAGTGAGAAATAGCTATAAATTTTTATTAGAAATTGAAATTTTTAAAGTCGGCACCAAGCTAATACCTGACAAAACGTGATTCACATAAACAGATTAAAAATAGTTTATTTGTGATTTCATTTGAAAATAAATTGGCGCCGACTTCAAAAATTTCAATTTCATATAAAAAATTTATAGTTATTTTTTACTTTTTAGCGCACTTTTAGAAGTCGGTTCAATTTTTTTATAAAAATGTTATTTCTCGATTTATAGTATTGAATTCATTATGATATCCACAAATTATTTGAACCAAGTACTAATCGAGATTAGTGTAACTCGCAATGACTTAAAGGTGGCAAAAAATTTCCCGTTTTATCCAAAGTAGTAAATCAACCTAAAATGAACCACTAAAAATTCTTAGATTCTTAGAGTTCTCCAAATACCAGAGAAATTGTGTCAAGCAAATATTTAGTCTGTCATAGCAAATCCACTATCTTAAATTTCAAATTAATTTTAAATTGATAATATTGGCCTCGAAAGCTTACAATATCGGTATTTAAATAACTTGAGACGTAAATTTCTTAGCCCGATATATTTTATAATGCATATTGCGTTTGTATACGCCCCAAGAACCCCACCATATCAATTTTAGACAAAACAGGAAAATGTAAAATTTTCATTTCCCCATGTTGTATCTTATCAACCTAATAGTTATAAAAAATTAACTTCATATTCGTAATACACGACCCCGAAAACCCCCTAATACCAAATCCGAGAAAATGCGAATAAGGTGAAATTTTCAACCCACCATATTGGATCTGCCATATTGCATTTCAAAAAAATAATTTTAACCTCTTCATCTAATCTAAATCTAAACCCTTCAAAGCCCTCTGATGCCAATTTTGGATGAAATCCGGGAATTCAAAATTTCCAGGCCGTCATATTGTATATGAAGTATTAGATTTTTTTAAAATAATTTTATATTCGCTATTTACATCCTCAAAAACGATTCAGTCCCACCTTTGAACAAAATCGAAAAATGTAAAATTTTTAGTCCGCTATATTGGTTGCATTATTTTGAATCCTGAAAAAATACTTTTGAATTCACAGTTTACATCCTCAAGAACCCAATATATCAATTTTGGAGAAAATCGAAAAATGTAAAATTTTAGGACGCCAGATAGTTTTTCCAAAAAATCTAAAATATTTAAATTCGTAATTAACACTAATAAAAATCCCTGATACAGACAAAATCGGGAGATAGAATCTTTAATCCGCCATCTTGATAGGTCACATTTATTTTTTTTTAAATAATTTCAGATTCGTAATGTGCGATCCCAAAGACTCCCCATACCAATTTTGAAAAATAAATCGGACAAAATTATTTTTTCATCCGCCATACTGGATACGCCATATTGATTTTTTTAAAATAATTTTAGATTCGTTGTGTGTGACACCAAAAACTCTTCTATACCAATTTTGGAAAAAATCGGACAAAATTGATTTGTTCATCCGCCATATTAAATCCGCTAAATTGAATTTATTAAAAATAATTTTAGATTCGTTAAGTCCGACCCTGAAAACTCCCCTATACCAATTTTGGAGAAAATGGGACAAAATTGATTTTGTTTGTCCACCATGTTGGATCCGCCATACTGAATTTTTTAAAAATATTTTGGATTCACTATATGCGACCCCGAAAACTCCCCCACACCAATTTTGGAGAAAATCGGACAAAACTCAATTTTTTTGTCCGCCGTATTGGATCCGCCATATTGAATTTTTGAGAAATAATTTTAGAATCGTTGTGTACGACCCCGAAAATTCCCACATACCAATTTTGGAGAAAATCGAACAAAATTAATTTTTTTGACCGCTATATATCAGCGTCATCTTGGATTTCACTGCACCAATTTCGTCCAAGAAAATATGGGATCACCGCAGCGACTTCCTGAACATAACGTAAAAAAAATCATCCAAATCGGTGCAGCCGTTCCGGAGTAATCGGTATACATACATAAAAAAATACATACTCGACGAATTGAGAACCTCCTTCTTTTAGAAGTCGGTTAAAAATAGTTATATACGAAATATGATATCATTTAGAGGAAACAAAATTATTTAAGAAATTTTGTCAATATTTCATTATAAAAAATAGCAATAATTAAAATTCATGCATCAACATAGTTCACGTAGTTGTGAAAATAAAATCCAAGATGTTCTAGAAATACTTATACCATGAATTAAAAAAAACAGTAATTCAAGTAAAACTCCTTTTGATACTGTGTAAATAATAATTCAGTCTATACCTTCAATCAGTCTGGGCTACATAAACCTCCTTTTTGGTCCCGTCAACTGTATAGGGGGTACAGTTTTCTTATGTTTGTCTATACTAGATCTCTGTTTACAAAAGAGTAGAGTATGCAATTTGCAAATAAATGTAAAGGGCGCAAACAGGACTAAGCCTCCAAGATCAAATATAAACAATTTTTATTTATTTATTCACTACATTGTAAAAAGAAAACGCATTAAATTTAATGTAAATATACCGGAAGCAAATTTCCTAAACGTTTATTAAAGGCATTTAATGTAATACATTGAATTTAATAATTTAAATTAATTTAAATTAATTTATTACGTTAAATCTAATGTAATCATACATAAAATTTTATCATTACTTCTTACGTTGACCATGTACATTAAATATACAGTCAGTGCTCATTGAATTTGAGTTATGTTATCACATATTTAATGCACCAATATTAATATGAGTTCAAAACATTTTATATTCTTGTACATATGAAATACTTTTCAACAGGAAATGTCTGATAAAAATAGGAGTCCGTTGTTTTCGTTAAGAGTCAAAAGTACTACTTCAGATTGTAAAAAACTTGCAGAAAAAGGTGGAAGTTTTTCCCATAGGTAGTTTACCGCCATCTGTAGACCGATTTTGAACTCGTTGGTTCCCGTCAGTACGGGATATACATGTACATCGCACCAAAAGAAAATTGAGTCCTTATATGATACTAAATAAAAGTATTGAGATACCTAATCTTTGGCAACCACTACTTTGTAACATCAAATCATTGAGATGTGTACAGTGCAGCGACACTTTGCGCTTCAGTGGACACAGTCCCTATATAACTTCGTAGTCTTAAAACAAAACATTCAGTTTATACTTGATAACGATTAGAGATACAACTTAATCGAAACGTCGTAAAAATAAATAAAAATGAAGACAATGTGTTGATTTTTCAATGGAAAACTTTTTATTTTATTTTTTTGTCTTCTTCCTCTATTTAGGGGCTATTCTAGAACATATGAAGCTCTATAAACAAATTTTGGAGAAAGTTAAAATTTTAATGTTTATAATATCATTTCTATTAGATCTATTTAACAAACTCAAGAATTGTAGCCAAATTTATCTCTTAATTTCAAGTCTAAATGACGCACAATTATCAAAAAGAAATGAATAAATAAGTAAATGATGATATTACTACGAGCACTCCAAATACTGCCGATTTTAAAAGATAGGTTTTTTACAATGAAAGAAGATTTTTTTATGAATATTTTGATTTGTTCTATAATAATATCACCTAAGTTATGTAAAATCATATTTTCATCATATCAATTGTTGGAATAGTAGAAACTACATCCGAAATGTTAAGACCAAACTCTCAATAAGAATATGAGCATATATTACTGCGGAGTAAATAAACCTTGCCAATGTTTTCATAATCTCACATCTAGGTAATTGCCTACATTGGTGCTAATTGTTAACTGATAGGAGGATAGGATGTGAGCATAATATATATTTATCTTATTATTTATTTAAATTATTAAAGAATCTTAACCTCAAATAGACTCGATTGAATTTCGCAGTAATAGGCACGCAATGTTAGATGTTTCCACGGTATTTGGAGAGTACTAATACATTCAGTTTCGCAGTAAAACCAACAAAAATTAAATTATACTTTACATATTACGTTTTTTATTTTGGTCAACATTTTTTTTACGTAATTAAACTAGACCATTCAAACTTTCGGTAAAAAAATTTGCTGTTATAAGATTCATTAAGAAAAAAAGATTTCGTATAACGAATGTTGAACGTAATACCGTCCTATTGACAGTAGGTAACCAGTTTATAAATTTCATTCTACATCGATTTTCGTGGAATTTCTGCATTTTATAATGAAAATGTTCTGGAATATTCTTCTTCTTGTACCCTGTCCAAGTTCTTCTAACGTTGGCAATTATGATGGCGAGATGATGAATTGTATACCCTGAAGGTTATCACTTGGGATGGCCGTATCATCGGCATAACGAATCGTGTTCATTAGCTCGCTCGTTGAATTTGTTATTCTTTGATAAGTTTAACTCGGAGCATTGCCCCCTGACGTCAATATAGATTCATGAATACTTTGGATAATAATTCTGTGATATGTAAAACAAAATTTTTTTTCGAAAATATCAGTACAATTATGAGATAAATCTTATCTATAACTCCTATATGTGTAAAACATGGGTGCTATGGCGGAAAACACAGAAGAATAATTACGCCCTTTCGGATTTCTTCAGTTCTAGTGACCAATATGAGCCTCTACCCATTCTAATTTTAAACTATACCTTCCTGTATATTGTGAAGCTTAATATGGCGAAAACTAAGAAATTCGAAAATTATAAAAAAAATTGTGTTATATACAAACTAATAAAGATGCAAATGAAGCCTCAGAACTGTATAGGTAAGTGTTGACATTTGAATAGTAACAATTAAAAATGGAAATTAAAATAGTAATTAGATGGTGTTCTAACAATTATTATTTAATCAGCTCTTTGTTATCTATTCACCTTTTTTTGGTAGATATTTTTGCAGTTGTCTTGTCCACATATTACTAAAGAAGCAAAAATATGAGAACCAAAATCGGCCATTGGGCCCTTTTAGTTAAAAGTTCATTTTTATATTTTTACCGTTCTTTCATGAATTTGCGCCAAGTGCACTAACACAATTCCAGTTTGCTCTCACTCAGTTACTATTTGATAATTTTATTATATGTTACACACATACATATATTTATAAATACTTTGGAGTTAAAAATTACTTCCCATCAGAGGGGTGGCTGCTTCTTGATAATAAAATTATAAGAAATCATCGTTTTTGTAGTATTCAGTTAACATTAGTAAAATGGACGAAACGACATCCAAATGGATAGTACGAATTCTCTTCACTAGAATAGCAGAGACAGAGATAGAACAGAACACTATCGCCCTCTGTACCACCAGAGGATGACCTCAGGGGGGAGTAGCCTCTCCACTTATGAGGAGCTTAATTGTAGACCAACTCCTCTATGATCTGATTGACTTCGGCTGATCTTGTCAGGACTATGCGGTTCCAAGATGATTTAGGGATGCTTAGAGGAACTAAATGAATACAATTACTGGGGCCAGAGCCTTTCTGTAGAACCAGTAACAGCGTAATGCCGGAAGAACGAAAGATAGAAGAAGAAAGCAGGAGATCCAGTTATTGGACGGAGCTGCAAGAATTGAAACAAGCGAAGGTACTTCTGGGGAACTACGACCAGAAAAGATTCAAAGAACGCATGCTTGAGTAAAACCAACTCAGAATTCTGACAGGGCTCCTGAAGGGGCATTGCCACCTGAAGGAACACCTCAAGAAACTCGGACTGGTAGAAAGAGAAAAGTGCAGATTCTGTTAGGAGGAGGACGAAACCTCTATTCATATTCTTGCAGAGTGCAGCGCTCTAGAAAACCTTAGGATGCGTTTCATGGGAACACACCAAATCGAAGAAAAGGAGCAACCTACCTTGAAGCCGTCCAACATCCTAAGATTCCTGATCGAAATAGGACTGGAGGACCTGCTCTAGCGAATAAGGCAACTCTTACGACTGGGCAGCAGTAGGGGGACACAATAGATCTACTAGATCGCAGTGTACAGACCCCCAACTCTACGCACATACATACATACGTTATTCAGTTAGAAAGCTCTTTTATTATTGATCTAAAAGTAGCAAATATTATAACTCAAATAATTTTTCATAGTAGCTATTTCCCATGCATTTGGTGCTACACACTGAAAAAGCAGTGAATGGAACAATTAAAATTGCTATCAGCAAGCAATAACAACGACTGTCACAAAGCTGAAGAAAAAACAGAAGATGCAAAAAAAAATTATTAACTAAACTGAAAATATTTACAGTGATAGATTTTGTTTTATCGAAAAACATATCAGCCTGGATGTAAAACATAGAAAATCAAAAATTTTGCATCCTATTTATAACATTCAATATTTATATGACGAACTATTAGGTTATAATTAAATTATGTTTGGCGACAAAATCCTAGAAAATATCAAGGTAATGGAATTTTGAAGTTATCACCAATTTGTTACCAAAATAACATGTTAAGGAATGTGGTATCAAAAAACATGTCCGGTTAGTTTCAAACAACCTTAAAACAAACTAAATGTATTTACTTGCTTTTCCTATCCCTTGTTCATATCTAAAACTTGTCGACGCTTTGTCAAGTTACAAAAATATGATTAATGTTATCATTTTTTATTTTGGTATTTCCACCTTTCTTTGTGAACAGTTCTAGTTGTGTGTGAATCAGAATAAAATATTTTGTATTTGTATAGAAACTTGAGATGTTGGGTATTTGACAAAAATAAAGAAAAATTGAATTTCCAATTAGGGATCTTGCGACTTTTTGAGTTTATATTAATTCATATGTGATTGTCTTGAAAGCGACAGAGATAGGAAATGCCAAAAAATATGGATAAAGATAGTGTCAGGAAGACTTTTCATTTGATTTTAAGCTTTAGCATGAAGTTTTTTTGCCCTTCTAGATAGAGACCTTGTAAAACAACTCTTTACAAATCCTAAGAGGTAAAAAGTATATGAAAAAATGTTACATAATAGAAGTAATAACTTTTATATTTTCATATTTTTTAAATAACCGAAAAAGTTTCGAAAATTGATATAAAATTTACCTTGTTTTGTTTAGAAATGTAACAAATTTTGCAAAATCATTTATAATATACAGGGTGATTCATCATATAAGGCACGGAATATTGCGGGCTTTCAAAAAGTTTTACTTTTGGGATATATGGGGATCTAATTTAAAATTATTTTCATGTTCTATAGGGTGTCCCAAAAGCACTGAAAGTACAAAGTTGTGTTTTTAAATGTAACCCCCTGTATATTATTGCATTTTTGGATTCTCCGATCAAAATAAGTGCCTATCTCAATAAGGTTTATAGTAACTAAAACTTAAGGGTTTTTAAATAATTTGAATTTTGACAAAATCTAACCTAATTTTCGTGTATCAAATACCTAAGAAAAAATTCAGTTATATAGTCAAAATTTCCAGTCAAGTGTAACAATAAATCATGTATTATATCCAAATTATAATAAAATTGCTGTATTATACAGGGCGTCCAAAAATTAAAACTAAACAAATAATAAATTTAAGGGGCTATAACTTGATTAATTTAAATAGAACGCTATACTTTTTAACTTACCAGACAATATACCAGTTTAGTCTGCAAAGTGTTGTGTTATATGAAGCTGCGTATCCCGATTTGGACTCCCTAGCCTTTTATTGGTTCCTCATTTGGCTCCCGTGCCTGAGGATGCAAATTTCATGAAAAATTTTGGAGTGTTTCGTCCCGGTGACAGTCGTAGGACTCATCAGTGGGAGTCCGACTGACACCTTGCCAGACATTCGCTTGCCGTACTAATATATTTTTGAATGTTAAATTTGTAGTGAAATGTCCTCGGAGAAATGCGGTGAGAAACGTCTTTCTACGACCTCCCCCCTTAGACACCTCACTTGGCGTATTATTTAGAATCTGTATTCTTGTTTCTAAATATACGACAAGTCGAGATGTAACTGAACAACAGCGGGGACTAACACCCCGTCGTGGATTCAGCATTAGTACCATACTCTATGCAGACCCCTGTCTGCAACGGCCCAAACAACACCAGGGATGCCATATTGTATTATATGAAGCTGCGTGTCCCGATTTCGGCTCTCTAGCCTTTTATCGGTTCCTCATTTGGCTCCCGTGCCTGAGGATGCAACTTTAATATATACAATCTTGAAACATTTTGGAGTATTTCGTCCCGGTGTCAGTCATAGAATTCCGACTGACACCCTCCCAGACATTCGCTTGCCGTACTAATATATTTTTGAATGTTATATTTGTAGTGAAATGTCCTCGGAGAAAGGTGGTGAGAAACATCTTTCTACGACAAAAGCCTGTCCTTGTAATAGTGGTATTATTTTTTGTAACTGTGAATCTTCATTTCTTGAGTTGAATTATTTAAATATTGTTGTGTTATTGCTTTGTCAAAATAAAGTTTTATCCAAAGGAAGAGTGTATCGACATAATTTTTATCCTTGGAGAATGTCATTAAAATTTTTTGTTGGCTACTCGAGTCTTTGCTCAAAAGTTTCCATCCTAAACCAGCCGTTTTTGTGAGACTATTAAACCATTTTCGGGAAAGTGGAAGTGTCAGTTATAAAAAATCAGTTATAAGAAAACTCTTCATCACAGAGGATGAAGAAAATGTTTTTACTGTACTTGGTTCAGTGATCGAAAATCCCAATATTAGTCAGAATCATATATCCGAAAATACTAGCATTAGCCAAGAAAGTGTTTCAAGGATTCTTAACAAATACAGATTTCATCTTTATAAAATCCAGTTTTGTCAAGAGCATCACGGAAATTTTGATAGCAGAACTGAATTCCGCTTGTGGGTGTTAGATAAAGTGGCAGAAAATGAATACTTTTTTGATAATGTTTTGTTGAGTGATGAATGTAATTTTCATGACAATTGTTTCGTGAATAGACACAACTTCCATTACTTTTCTGATTCAAATCCGCATGAATACCAAGTTATGAGAGACCAGAATAGGTGGTCGGTTAATGTGTGGGGAAGAGTACTGGGTCCATATTTAATTGGACCCTACTTTTTTGAAAACCTTTAAATGGCTTGATGTTTTGTGATTTTCGTTTACACCAACTTTCAGTGTTATTAGAGGATGTCCTTTTAAGTATTAAAACAACTATGTGGCTTCAACTGGATGAAGCTCCGCCTCATTATCATTGCGAGATTCGGCAATTTTTAAATGTCAACTTTCGGAACAGGTAGATTGAAACAGACGGATTTCAAAATTGGCCCCCGAGATCTCCGGACTTAACTCCACCAGATGTCTTTTTATGTGGATATATAAAAGGAATTGTCTACAATGCACCCCCGATAATACCACAAAATATGGAAATACGCATAAGAGACGCTTTTCAAACTGTAAACCCGCAAATGTTTTCCAGAGTTACCAATGGTTTCGAAAAAAGATATGTGAGTTTTTGAAAATGGATGGTCGACATTTCAAATATCTACTATAAATATTTTGCTTCTGTTTTGTGCTATCGTCAATGTGTTATTACTATTATTGTTGTTATATCCTGTTGGACGATTATAAATAGCGTTCCGAATTTCTGAACATTTCTGAAGATATTCCTAATTATTATTCATATAGTAGTAAATTGCCTGTCATTTCCAGTTGCCATAGACAACTAGATACACTAGAACATATATTCAAAAAACACAAAATGCTGCAGAAACGATTATTTGGCATATTCTGTAAAAACGCGAAGACAAGCCATTCGATAGGTATTTAAAAAGTCCATTTTCTGGCAAGTTCGTATTGATTAGTTTTAATTTTTGGACACCCTGTGTAATATAGCACGTTTATTACAATTGAGATATAAAATATGATTTATTGTTACACTTCACTGTAAGTTTCGAGTACATATCTGAAATATTTCTTAAGTATTTGAAACATAAAAATTAGGTTAGATTTTGTCAATTCAAATTATTTAAAAACCCTTAAGGTTTAGGTACTATAAACCTTATTAAAATAGGCACTTATTTTGATCGGAAAATCCAAAAATGCAATAATATACAGGGAGTTTCGTTTAAAAAAAACACAACTTCGATACTATATAATAAAAATTAAATAAATTCAGGCTCAGCTGTGACAAACTATTTTTATGAAAGGAATATTAAGTTTACCACTAAGTTTTTACAAGCTTTTAGAGCACATGTAAGAAAAGTCGCTGATTTACATTGAAATTTATTAATTCTTAGTACCAAACAAAAAGTTTTTTTTTCTAGAAAATAAGTCTAAAACTCCCAACTGAAATACTATATCTATGTTTTTAATTAGTATCGTGAAATTTTCAATATTTGGATATAATCACTTTATGCTACATGATATTGCAATACATAAAAACAGCGTCAAAATTCATAGTGGTAGTTTTTATTCAGTCATACAGACAAGTAGTGACAGTTACTTACGACTCTTACATTCATGTAACTCTTCTATTTTGAGTCTAGACTTTTTAAATAAAAACCCTAAAGTCAATATTTAGACGCCCTTCGCATTAGGTCTAGACCTTTTGCAAATTAAATGTTTTTACCAAACGTTATCCTTCATTATTAAGAAGCTTTAAACTGAGTGGACCTAAGTAACTTAACACTGTTGCATTCAAATTCAAGCTTACGATTTATTACCTTTAAAATTCAAATTTTATGATTTATGAACAGGCTGCTTAAAGTAAAAATGAATATAGATAGCTCTCTTTCTTGAGATAAAGCGAAGAAAATACTAAAACAAATTTATTTTAACATTTTTATTTTTGTATAGCTCTAGCAACAAATTTATTATGTTGTAAGCGTGGTAAAAATGATTTGGTAGGACTGGCCCTCGGTAAAGTCAATGCAAAGGCGCCACAACTTTTAGGCAGCTAGTAAAAATATCCAATAGTTACAAAGATTTGACTACTACATGGATTTGTTCGGCACCTGACTTTCTTTTGTGTCTAATTTTGAGACACTATGACATCTTCAAACTTTTGACGTAAATTAAAGGATTAAACGTAAAAATTATTAGCACGGGCGCCATTGCTGGCAATAGAAGGAATCTCATTACTTAAAAAAATGTGTTTATAAGTATAATTAGTACTTACCAAAATGTAACCAAATATCTCCAGCCGACTCGGGAGTTTTAAAAAGATCCGATTTAAAAATAATTAACATCTGTATCTTAAAAATAAAGTACTTCCACACTTGTGTTGATTGGACACACACGAACAAAACTATAAATATTTATACTAATAATACCTACAATAAAGCTAATACTCACCATAAATTAATTCCTTATTTCCACCAAGCAATCTCTTTAATAAATATTAAATAAAAAGCTTTGGGTTTGTAAAAAATCAAGTATGCCTAGAAATGCATCAAACACTCCGCTTTTTCCACTTTCATCAAGGGTGTAGTTAATCTTTTGTTTTTTTTTCTTTTTGTTTTTGGCGCTCTTGAGATTTCTAAAAGCGTTAGTAGAGGGAGTCTGGGCCAAGCCTTGATTGTGAAAACCGGCAGAAATCCAGAAATCAGATTTTTTTTGTTGATTTCCTAAAAAATTACAATAGTCCTTTAATTCCTGTTTGCTGCTAAAATCATAGTTTAGTGTGTTAAGGCGTCATTTGCCAGATGTCGAGGAAAAACAAAGTTATTATTGTATTCGTTTTCGTTAAGTAAACCCTAGTGTAAGTGATCTCACCTAAGAAGGTAATTCATCATCTTTGTGACTGTTAATACTTGGTGCACCCTTAAAGACAATAAAGTACATGCCACGAACAGTTATTATTATACCGGAACTTTGCCTTCCTGTCTAAACTTGGATTTACATGTCAGTGCCGGCATACAACATACCGCTGCTCCCAGCTTGTCGAAAGTGTTTGGACTTAATGACAAAACTGCCTTTCAGGTATTAGAACTTCATAATAAACAGTGTTATTACCGATTTTAAAGTATACTTTTATTTTTCCTCTGTGACTGGGAACTAATAAGACTTTCTGCGAGCAATTAAAGGACACTTTATATTTAATTTCATTTAAAAAACCTTGTAAATGGAAGGTCTACGTATACACTAGGTAATTCAAAACATCACTTCACATATTAATAGTCCAATTAATTTTAGACTTAATCGGCCTAATAGATAGTTTAGTCCTTCATAATAAATATAAACAGTTGAACGAGAAAAAAAGTAAGGTTATTAACGCTGCTGTTCCAGTCTGAAGCTGGATCTAAAGCTAACCGACTTGAGGTTTAGCGCAGATGACATCATACTAGTAATACTATAATTGTTCATTGTTTCCTGTTTTTTTTTTATTGTATATAGCAGATAGTCATATATTTCTTTTAGATTAAGTTAAAATACCCATAGTTTGTAAATTAGAATTCTTTTTTTTACTTACTGTTAAATATAAATTTAAATTATTTTTGGAATTGGGGTGTTTTATTTTTGAATCTAGTTGTTTCCTGTTTTCATTAACATCATCGCTTCTTCTTACCGACGGACCTAAAACAGGTGGCGCTTTGAAGATATATATATATATATATATATATATATATATATATATATATATATATATATATATATATATATATATGCATTCTTTTGCCCTTTTACCCGTTACGGAGTGTGATGTTTGGAGTGCTATACAAGCTCTCAAAAGGTCCAATTCTTTTGACATATATGATTTGAGTAGCGCTATTCTGAAGGAGATTAGTGTGTATTTGGTCAAACCTTTGAAGCATTTATTTAATTGTGGTCTGGCTAAGGGTAATTTTCCGGATTGTCTAAAGATAGTAAGGACTGTTCCTTTATTTAAAAAAGAAAATGTCGATTCCCTGGAAAATTATAGATCTATCTCTTTGATTCCGTTATTAGGGAAAGTATTTGAGGTAATACTGAAAAACAGCTTGAGTCATTATTTTGAACATCACAATTTTTTGCATCCTTCACAGTTTGGTTTTCGCCGAAATTTTTCGACTATTCAGGCAGTTGCTGCGGTTGTGGAGGGCGCGATTGAGGGAATAGAAGGTGGGGAAAGCGTGGGGCTCTCACTGTTGTTACCTCAGTCGTGCCTTTGATTGTGTTTCTCATGAACTTTTGATTAGAAAGCTTCATAGATACGGTGTAAGGGACGTTCCTCTCGATTTGCTTTCATCTTTCCTGTCAAAGAGAAGGCAGACAGTCGCATATGGTGGAGAGCTTTCTGAGCCTACGGCGGTACGATGTGGAGTGCCGCAGGGTTCGGTATTGGGATCTCTTTAGGTATTTGTCACCAGGTTTGTGTATTTGTTACGCTGACGACACTGCGCTAATTTGTAAAAGTAGAGACCCAGAATGTTTAATAAATGAAATGTCTGAGAGCGTGCGAGATGTTGGTTTGCTAATAATTCCCTTAAATTGAATGACGAAAAAACACGGAATTTGTTTTTCATGAATGGACGTGGAGTGGTTGATGGTTCATATATAACCCCCCTAATCTCCGGCATGCTAGCCTAGGCACGGTCCTAAAAGAAGGAACGATCAACACCGAACAAATAACCATCTGTAGAGAAGAATAAGAATTCATTTTTAGCAAATTTAATTTTAGCATATTAATTTTAATTCTTTTTCTCCGTAGCAACATTTTTTTTTAACTATAAAACGATTTTCACCCTTAATGCAATTATCAAACACCCTGTGTACTATTCAGAGTTGTGCAAGTTTTCGATTGAAATTTTGTGTGTAAAATTCAACAAATTCTTGAGTTCGATGCCGATTAGACGCATGAGACCCATGAAAACAATGTTTTCGTTAATATAACTTTTTCATCTATTATTGATAAATTTGGCATAATAATATGAACATTACGTTGTCCTTGTGACCAAATTATTTTTGGCATAAAGCTCCTTAGAAGTATTACTTAGAATGGTTTCAGAGAAATGCCTCTGAATTAATGAACCAAAAGATTTACATTAAAAGATATTTATATAAAATTATTTACTGACTAAGGGTTCGTTTTATTGTGATATAATGCTATGTGGGATAAACAATCATCAATTATGTTTTTAATTTATTGACTTTGGAATTCGTTGCAAATGCATGTTCTTTAGAAAAATTGCGACCTATTAGCATTCTGCCGACTTTGTCTAAGATTTTGGAAAAAATTCTTGATGTGCAATTGTAAATTTTCTTCAAGCAAAATAATATTATTCCAGAAAATCAGTCCGGGCTTGTGAAAGGTCGTGGGTATTGTACTGCTTTGGAAAATATTAACGACGATCTGATGGGGGAATGCTGACAATATTGTTACTTTTAGACTACTCGAAAGCCTTCGATACGCTGAATCATCAAACGTTGATATCTTTATATAGATATGCCGGGATTTCCACTTAAGCAACTGAATTAATGTCTAACTAATTAGAGAATAGGCTGCAGGCTGCACTTTATGGTGACAGCTTGTCGGAATTTGTGTCTTTTATTGTTGGTTTTCCTCAGGGAATGATCTTGGGACCTAGAATGTACATATTTTATACGTTAACATATTCCGAGACGTTTTTATCTTGTATTACAAGAGCATTTTCTGTAACTTGTCTAAATCTTCACTTATTAATACCACGTCATTGGCGAAACATAAATAGTTGAGATATCTACCATCGATGGTAATGCCCTTATGGTCCCAGTTTAGTTTCTTAAAGACATCTTCTAGTATTAAAGTAAAGAGTTTAGGGGAAATCGTATCCCTTTGTCGCACTCCTCGACCAATATTTATCATCTGAGTTTCTAGGTCCTCTGTTATCTTTACTTGCAGTGTGGCCTTATCGTAAATATATTTCCGAAGATTTCTGCATCTGTATAGATTTGAATATTATACAAATGTATCTATCTTTTTATCGCGAAGAATCTTTATAAGTAGTTGCCGCAATAAACCATGATCTATACAACGTTTTAAATTTTTGCAATAGACATTGTCTTAAGTTAAATGCTGACAAGTCGGTGGGGATGGTTTTTGGTGGGAAGGAGAGAAAAAATTATGATTTACAGAACATATAAATAAGCGTCTTCAAAAAGCATATTGCAATCTCAGGATAATATATCAAGACAGACACTTTTTAAATAGACAAATAAAATCTATGTTGTGCGACTGACATTTTGCGTCCTACAGTTTATGGGCCCTGTTTGACAGAACATGATTGCCAACGTATTCAGAGAATACAAGATTCTTGTTGCGTATTGTAAATTTATTGTACTCTAAATATAAAAGTCTAGCCCTTAAAGATTTGAGGACTGGAGTGGCCAAAGGAAAGGACCATTGTAGCTATGCATCGATCATCAAGAGTATTTTGCAAAAAATTATCGATTAGGTAGCCACCATGTGGAGGTGCGCCATCCTGCTGGTAAAACAGCATTCTATGAACACCGTGCGGCATATTGTCTAAATAGTTATTTTCAAAATTATATAAAACGTTCAAATAGCCTTCATCTAAAAGTTAATAGGCACATTTTATATCTCGAATAATTCAAAAACGTTTAAGTAACTATTTAAATTTTCTTTAAAAAAATTTAGTGCAATGACGCCATCATTTCTTATTGCACAATAAACATTAAACTGCCAAGATTCTTGAAAATTTTGCTCAATATACACATGTTAATTTAAATCACTCCAATAATGGGAATTTTGTCGATTAATGACAGCCTTTTTGGAAATTTAGCTTCGTGTGTTCCAATGATATAGTCTAGGAAAAAATTGTTTCTTGAGTCCAAGTTATGATAAATTGTCAGAATGCCACTTGTCTTGGAAAATCAGTTTCTTTTAATTGTTGAACCATGGAAAATGTGTATGGATGAAATTTATGTTTACGCAATATTCTGTGAATTGTTGATTTGGAAAATCCTGACTCTAAAGCTACTTGTCTTACAAACATTGTTGGATATCCAGCAAAATATGCTAAAATAACAATTTCAATATTCTCATTATTAACTTTGCAGTATTGCCTTGATAAATCCAAAGTTTCTAAAATTTTTGATAATTTGTTCAACAGTACATTCTGATGTCTTCTATTTTTGCGGAGGTCGAATGGTAAATGTGTTACATGGTATTGATATAACTTTGTCACGCTCTCCATAAATAATAAATAAGTTTAAATAATCTTCGCTTGTAAACCTTAAGCACCCGGCATGATTATTAATAACTTTCAAATGGGGATGGCTTCATACATTTATTTATCATTTGATTATTTTTCAATGCCATCATAACCAGCTATGAGTAAAATGTTAAAGCCAACTAAGATTATAACTGAACTAAAAATCCGTAGCTAAATCACCATGTATAAATATTTAATTGACAATATTTCAAAAGAAAAACTTATCTACATAAATATACCCTTATTTTTAATGCTAAATAAGATAAAATTAGAAAAATTCGGTGTTTCTATTAGAAAAAATCGACTTTTGACGATTTTTTCAATTTAATTTTTAATCTTATTTTTTGAACACCCTATATCAATGGTTATCAAAATATTATAAAATTCTAATAAACAATATCCTTTTCGACAAGGAACCCAATCCAAATTAAATAAAATGGGCTTCCTTATAGAAAAAATTTATAATTATTTTAGGGTCTGCAATTTTCATTTTTGACATAAAAACTTAAATATATAAAAAAGACTTAAGTATAACACATAATACATAAAATATGACTAGAATCTTGCGCAGTATCCAAAAATGCAATAATATACAGGGTATTCTATTTAAAATAAGCAAGTTAACACCTAGTTCTGGGTAACCGAAAGGGCGACCATCTTGAAAACATTTTAACCGGGTTGTCAATATGTGCGTGTGTGAAACGATTACATGACGTAGCTGAGAAATTAGAAACGGTGTTTTTATGAAGTTATTTGTATTGTTTGGTTAATGATTCATGCTCACCTTAACAAATAGAGGACTTTGAAAATGTTCACTTAATGACGTAGTATACAAAAAAATAACAGATCTATAGACCTATGATTATAAAAGCTTCATCCAAAAATAACTAGCTTAAGTATCATTGGACATATGATATTTCTCCTGAGGAAAAATTGTTCTGAGGAATTCAAAGTTTGTTTCAATATTCTTTGTTTCTTCTTTTATTCTCTCAAATATTGCAATCATAAATTGTTACGATACCTTTTTTTTTTTTTTGATTATCTATGATAAACGAAATTAACAACCGTTACAGGTATTATATGATTAATTGCCAAAATGCCACTGATTTTTTATATTTGATTTTTCAATGGAAATTAAAAAATATTTTTCTCATATTAAAATTAAATTGAACTTTTCTAAACACTGCACTGCATCTTAGAGAACACTATTTTAATACGAATTTCCTAAAAGTGCACATCAAAATATATCTCACAATAAAATTGCTTATATTTATCACAAACTTATATTTTTGCTGAAACATTGTCACATCCCGCCACAGTTTTAACACCAAAAGATATTTACAAACTAAAATAATTTCTTAGTCAAAGTCTTCATTACACTTTAATTGTGGTAAATTATATTTATCCATAGATAAATTAATGCTTAACTTTAATTATAACATTAGAAAGAAATTAAAGAAATGTTTAACAAATTATATTTTTATTGACATACTACAATACATCACAGTGTAAAACTGATTTTAATTCGTCAAATTTTCATACCTTATTAAATAGTATATTTTTAAATAGAAATTTAACATGATTATTATTATAAATAAGTTTAATGTGTTTGGACACAACATTTAAAACAAGATAATGTTTTAGTTTTTTTTATTGTTAAAAAATATAATGGAAATAGACTGGTATAAGTTCAGATGGAAAGGTAAAATATGTGTTAGAATATACCATAGACGAAATCAACAAATTCATTTAATACTAGTATTGTCTGGTAAGACCAAAAGTATGACAAACAAAAGAAGAATAGTAGTATTCGCAAAGAACAACTCAACAACATCGTAAGAAATATTGATCACTTTATGGATCAACAAATGGTATCGCAACACTTAACAAGCTCAATAAGAGAAGAGTCACGATACATTGCAAAAATACAAGTTTAAAACCCAGTAAATTAACAATAAAGACCAAAGAGTTATTAGAAAAAAGAAGAATGATCTACGAGAAAGTATGCTCGAAGGACGAATACAATAGACACGGAAAAAAATACTTCCTATTTAGAACAATGAGAGGGAAGGTAGAGAAAATAGGAAACTTTATTGATTTAAGACTTCTTAAAAGCCATTTGTAGTTCACAAATTTAAAGTCCGAATACAAATAACAATTGCAAAAATAGTGTAAACATGAGTTCAAAAGGAATACGAGAAATATGCAACGAAGAATTCAGATATGCACTTAAGACTATGAGAAGATGATATAAGAGAAATCTTAAAAGAGGTAGAAAAGATAATAATAATTCCAAAACTCAAGATTTTAGTTAATTCATGTCTAGAAAAACGAGTGATTTTGGAAAACTATAGGCTAATTAGTTAAATGTGTCATTTTTTCAAATTGTTAATCAAAATTATTACAAATAGGACAACTAGAAAATTTAATTAAACCTACCGGTTGAGCCAACACCATTCGAAATATTGATCTTTACTTGGTGTTTGTGGAATATGCACACTAGCGAGGACATAAATTCACTATAAGAGCTACATGGTGTTTAATATGCAGATTTAACGTGTACGCGCGTTTTACTATGCCAAATCATCAGTCAAATAGGCATTTTGCTGGAACACTCAATTATCCAGACAGAGAACCGGATTTTCGGGTAATATGTCTATAGAAATAAATCGTATATGTTCTCTGTACGAGATTTTGTGTCATAAAGTTTTTGTAAACAATTAAAGGACAAAAAAGGCATTTTTTGTACTTCTTTGCTTACCAGCAAAAACTAAAGAAATTTTTGGACAAAATGGAATAGCCATCTTGTAAAGAATTGAAAAATCTGCAAATTGGATTTTTACCAATCTCGATATTTTTATTTGTTGCTGAGAAAAATTCAAAACAAGGTCAAAATTGTTATAATATTCAATTAAAAATAACTATTGCTAGATGCAACCTACGACTTTGTTGTTACGTAAGAAGTTGGATCTTTTAATGTTTAATATGTGATAAAAATTTCAGATCGATTCATCAAATAGTTTGTGCAAAATTTAATTTGTTTTTCACAGGCGAGTGAATTTTGCAATAACCTTCTAACTCTTTCGATGAAGGTACACCGATTCTGAGCACATCTCATGAAAGAGGAACTCTTCTTCTACGAGAAGTATTACAGGAATTGAGGAAAATTAATTGTTAATTTGTTTAAACTTCATTAGAAACTACTGTCCTTTTTATCTTGTAAACAAATTAATTAGCTTTTTTGTAAAAAATTCTGTTTTGCGATAAAGTTAACAATTTTTTTTAAAATTCATTCCTATATTGTTAATAATAATTAAGAAACGAAACTAGCGTCATTTGAAAGTTAAAGAGTTTAGATTTAGGTGTGAGTTATCCGGAAAATGATAACACAAAAACAAAAGCTTCAGTGAAGTTTTTACTGGTAACAAAAAAGTCAAAAGATTTTTTTGACCTTATGACACAAAATCTCCTGCAGAGAACATATTCGTTTTATTTCTATAGGCCTATATTATCCGAAAATCCGGGTCTCTGCCTAGATGAATGAGTGTCCCCAACTAAGTCTTTATTTTGCTTATTTGACGGAAGTAAAATGGACGAGTCGATTCAAGTGTTAAACAATTATTTGAATTGACTTTGATACAGGGTTATTTACCATATACGGAATACTGCGGCCAAAATACGTAAGTTTTACTTTCGGAATATATGGGGTCTAATATAGTTAATTATTAAAATTATTTTCATATTATACTCCCAAACTCTTTGAAAGTATCAAAGTTGCGTTTTTTTAAACGGAACCCCCTGTATATTATTGCATTTTTGAAGTCTCCGATCAAAACAAGTGCCTATTTTAATAAGGTTTATAGTACCTAAACCTTATTTATTTATTTTGAATTTTGACAAAATCTAGCCTAATTTTCATGTTTCAAACAAAAAGAAGTATTTCAGTCATCTACTCGAAATTTACAGTGAGGTGTAAAAATAAATCATATTTTATATCTCAATTATAATAAACTTGCTATATTATACAGGGTGTCCAAAAATAAGAACTTTAAGTCGCTATAATTTGATTAATTTAAACAGAACGCTATACTTTTTAACTTACCAGAAGATGTACCTTTTAGATACCTATCGAATAATGTAAGGGTGTTCTATAGCTGTGTCTTCGCGTTTTCACAGAATACGCCAAATAATCCTTTTCTGCACCATTTTGTATTTTTTGATGTTCTAATGTATCTAGTTGCATATGGCATTTGGAGTGCAAAAATTTTATTTAATAATAATGGCAATAACGGGCCCTTTCTTTTTAGGTTATTCCAGCTAAATATTATTTGCTTTTGTTCTTGTTGAGTTTAGTTTTTTTGATTAAAAAAAAGGTGAGAACTGTAGAAATAACTAAGATAAGAATGGTAAGGCTGATAGATTTATGGCACTTTAAAGTATTTGGGAAGTATAATAAACAGTTTCTCAACAGGCGAAATGGGCTGTTGGAAATTGTGAGGACAGTAGCCATATTTTTATAATTTCAAGTATTTTGTTTCAGTTGCTTCATCCCATTTTATCTTTGTAAGGTAAAAATACTTATTTTTAAAAAAGTGATTTGCGCCCACAAAAATAAAATATAGTACTGTACAAGAAAACTTTGTTTTTTTGATTTGATAGAATTTGTCAAAAGTTCTTAATGAATACTTATAATAAATAGAGTAAGGCAGAAGCTATTGCAAATGAAATCTGAAAATATGGCGGAAATTTCTTCTATTAACAGTTATGTTTAAAAATATTAATTTTGTTAGTTTAACAAACCTGAAATGAACAAGATGGCGCTTAATCGAGTAATGTATAATATGTTTGGTTCATTTCTATTGCAATTTTAGGTTTGAAAGATACTTGTCTAGTAGAAAAATGCTTTGATTTAACCCTCACTAGTGGTTAATAACAAACAAACGTTGACTTTCTTCTCCCATATCTAAATTTACTAGGATTTTACAGCCTTTGAACTCTTTACAAAATTAGAACAAATATTACAAGAAAGTGATGCGATGACAAAAAGTGTTTTTTTTGGTATAACTTAGTTACTTTCTTCTAACATTGGCCTAGAAATTTGAAAGTAAATTTCCAATTATTTTACCTACCACTTTTCTTAATTTCTATGTTAAGCAATTCCAGACAGTTTTCCAGAGATGTATATTCAGTACAAAATAAAGAAAACCTATTATTATAACTCATGTTTACTTTTTAGACTCGTTTAGTTTCTATCGAATGTTCTGGACTGGTAAGGTGAATAATAATATTCGTAATATTGAAAGAAGTTGCCACTTAATTTAACTGAAAATGACCAGACGAACATCCTTTTAAATAGCTACAATTATTAATATCATCTACAGTGAGTACCTACATTTTATTCAATATTAAAAGCAGACTAAGTAAAATTTATTCATTTATTATTTTTTACTATATTTGAGCGACTGTGGTTCAAAAAAATTGGTAAAGTTTTAAAAGAAATAAAATATCCGATAATTTTTTTCAAAATTTTAAATCTAATTTTGTTAATTTTGATCTTACTCCAATTTTTACTGTTCTGGTACTTTCTCACTGTGTTATCATTAAACATACAGATTGCTTTGACCAGCACACTGTAAAAATATTTCATACTTTTTTCCTCGCACCCACACTGTTAAAAATAGCCTAAAATTTAATGTATATTCATTAATTCAATTTAATGATTTTGCACCTTAAATCGTGAAAAAGTTTCATGTACTTTAAAATTAAAATTTTGTACATTAAATTCGATTGAATGTTACCTTCAATTTCAATAATGTAGCTGAAAATATATCAAATTTAATATATAATTACATTAGATTTAATGTAAAATTTATTGTGCAGTTTTTTTACAGTGTACGTTGGTTGCACACTCTGCTAATACAGATATACTTAGTCTATTTATTAAATCTTACCGTTTTTGCAAGAATACACTTTCTAAGAAACGAAATAAATTATTTGACACTAGAAAATGCAATAAAAGAATGGCGAAATATGCAAAAACCAGACTAGCAAGAAACAAGGAATATAAAAGGGAGAAGAGAAATATATTTAATTTTACAGTTGTGTTTCTATATATTTAATTAAAAATGATTTATTAGACATTTAGTTGTATTAACATGTTGAAATAAATAAGCAAATGGTGACAATTTGTTCTCTGTAAATTCCTCTCTGGTTTTCTCTCAATGGAGAGTGGAATTTACAGAGAACAAAATATTTGCCCTTCCTAAAACGGCATTAGAAAAATAAATGGAGTTAAAATGAACTAGATGACATAATCATATTCTTGTTGTGTTAATACATACATACAGTGTAACCAGTAAAATCAGCATCATATTGGATTTTTTTTATTATTAGCTTTATTCGAAATTTGACTTTGGCATAAATTTCTGCTTCGATCGAGATGAAAATTAACCAAGAAAATAGTAGTCACTTGATTATTATCTGTCAAATTTTATTTTTTTTGTCCATTTTTTGTAAATTGCACCACTGTTGCAAAATAAGGCTCAACGCAATCTACATAAAACTTCTTAGTTTTGACAATGCTTCATTCCAGACATATTTTGTTTAAAGTAGCGCCATATTAAATGTGTTTTTCTACAAAATCCAAATAGGGCTATTAAAATTCGGTCATATGTGATTTTGCATCATGTGGTGCAAAGTTTATTTTTGACCCTGTATAAAGTATCTTCATAAAATAACTATTTTTTAAAATGTAGTTTGTATCTAAAAGTAATACACATTAATATTAAGGCAATAGTTTAATTGAAATGACTCAAATTTTCTAATAAAAAAATCATAATATAAAAATTAAATCCATTTAAAATTCCAGCTTTTTAATTGAAAACAAACTATTTTTCGTATTTGAATATTAAATCAAAAACAATTCAAAAACTTAAAATTCAATATTACATTTCTGTGTGCCTTCCATTGCATTCAATACAAATATGTGTTCTTCTTGACACATATTTGATGGAGTTTTTGATACTAAGGAGCCTTATTTCTAAAATTTTTCGAACCGCCGTTTCCAAAAGATCAACATTTCGCAAAGACTAATTAATTTTTTGAAAACTACACTTAAATGACAAAAGAATATTTTAACTTTTTTAATAACACAGCTTCATAACAAATTTTAGTAAAGGAGTTTCAAGTTAAATTGTTGAAATTAGATAAACTTTACGTAAAGTTAAATAAATATTTATTTTCCACCTAATGCAGATTTTACTGATGACACTGTATTTGTATGTCTTATTTATAATATATATTACTTTTAAACACAAACTACGTTTTCAAAAATAGTTATTTTATGAAGTTACCTTATACAGGGTCAAATCAAATAAACTTTGCATCACATGTGACCAAATTTTAATAGCTCTATTAGGATTTTGTACAAAAACACACATTTAGTATGGCGCTACTTCAAACAAAGTATGTTTGGGATGAATCACTGTCCAAACTAAGAAGTTTTATGTGGGTTGCTTTGAGTGAGTTGCGTAAGGGCTAAAAATTACATTTAGAAAATTTTTTTCGATATTTTGAATGTTTTTTTGGAAAAAATTAAAATATTGCAGATCATGCTAATCACGTGACTACTATTTTTTTGGTTAATTTTCATCTCGACTGAAGAAGAAATTGAAGCCAAAGTCGAATTTCGAATAAAGCTATTAATAAAAAAATCCCATATAATGCGGACTTTACTTGTCAGACTGTATATATATATATATATATATATATATATATATATATATATATATATATATATATATATATATATATATATATATATATACTTTAAATAGCATTGATTTTTAATGAATATGATTTAATCACCTAGTTGATTATAACTTTTATTTCACGTTAAAACAAGGTTGAATCAACGTTGATTTGATGGTTATTTTATCTAGTTGATTTCAATCATTTTTCAACGTTCTAAACGACGTTGTTTAGCGCAACATTTTCCTTACGGTCAAAAGTGTTTTCGTAACTTTTTTTATACGTTGATTCAACGTGTGTTTTTAAGTCTAGTTTGCTGGAAACTGAATCAAATCATCTTAGAAAAAGTTATGAGCAAAAAAATTCGCTCACTTATAAATTTTTTCATTTTTTTAGTTGTTGGCCTCATTAAATATACTCCATAAAATTTTTTGGAGGAACTTTCTCGAAGTATTCTCTGTAATATAAAGGACACCGAATCAACATATCTCATTCTTAAATTTTCACTAACCAACAATTTTTAATTTTTTCTTGTTTTAACTACCTTCCTATAAATTTATCTTCGAAATATTTTTACGGAACAATTTCAGAGAATTTCTTAAAATATGCTGAAAATTTCATTAACATATCTCATTATGATAATAAGTTATGTGCGAACAATCATAAAAAAAAACTCAATAAATATTCTCAACGTATTGAAAAACCTTATTTTTAGACGGTTTCAATTAACTTATCTGCATATTTGATACTTTCATAATCTTATTCCAAAAACTTGTCTTAACTTCTCAAAGTTTGTTATTTACAAAAGCAAAATAATTGCCTGAAGGTAGCTCAATAAAACTTATCCATTCTCTTGATGACGGATGACTCATTGTTTGTAGGTAAGGTTTATTACAAGGATTATTTATTATTTTATAAAAGTATTTGCTTAGTAAACCTTTATACAGTAATACCAGGAGTAAACAATTTTATTATCTCCTTTTGTATACCTTTTGGGTCTTTATAACTGTCTTATGGTATTTGGTTTAGATATTATACCAGGAGTTGACCGCCTGATCTCATCTACTTCAACCTTTACAAATTTATTGTTTTTATTTTATTTGTTTAGTATTGAAATATTTACCTTATTTTTACAAAATAAGATAACTAGGGAAGATAAGGGCACGCTATTGAAAAAGCCAAAGAAACAGATACCGCTAATACTGCTGGAAAATATTCGTCAGTTATTTTTTCTCGTTGATCTTCGTATGACAATGCATTGCTAAATAAAAATGATTTATGGCTTTTCATTTTCCCTATATTTCTTACTTTATTATCATTTCTTCCATGTTTTTAGATCTTTTTTTACATTGCCGTTTAAGAATTCTATTCGCTTTTTGTTTGGTTTGTATAATAGAACTCTTCTAAATCAGTAGGGAACAACATGAAGTTTGTTAATAAAAAGAAGCGATAAGTACCAAATTTTTTAACCAAACCAATAGTTACGCTCAAAAAAGTGGGTTTGACGATAAAATTAAGTTACAGATTTAAACAACAATACCTTTGTTTCAACACTGTCTATGGTCGGTGAGGACGAAACTTTTTTAATATTTAACAGGTCTAAATATTATTATTTATTCTTGCTTTCAGTTTTATTGCTTGTAATGGCTCCATTAAGTGATTTTGTGTTAGAAATTACTGTAAATACGAAGTTTGCAATTAATGTCAACAAAAAGAGAATTTAAAAACTTATTTCCGCCTGTAAATATTGTTAGATATTGTTTACATATTGAAAATAACAATAATAATAATTTAGGTAACCATAAATTCATACTTCTATTTGTTCTAGAATTGACGTACCGAGTATCATATTATACTAGTTTAAATAAGATAATTAGGAAAGGTTAGCATAAAATCAGTGTGTGTTCCAAGAAATAAAAATCTTCTATTTATCAACACTTTGCCAAATATAAATAAAAATATTATTACGTTATTCTGCATTCAAACAACTGGTTTATGGTTCTGACGAAATGCTAATTCTACGGGGGAATTTTCCAAGACTATTGTTGTGCTGTTTTTTAATTTATAATCGAGGATGCAACTAATATTCCTATCCGCCTCGGTTTATGCTAGTAATTAAAACATAGATACTGGAAAATTGTGGGAAAATATACTAATTTTCATTTTTAACCGACTTCAAAAAAAGAAGAGTTCTTTTAATTTATTCTCATTTGTGCCATGTCTTTCTGTCTTTAGATGTCTGAGACGAAGTTGTTCCTGCCAGTTATCTGATGTCATAATGCCATCTGAGATTCGGGCGTCTTTTTGGTCTATTGGAGTTCCAAAAGAATAGAAATCTCAAAAAATCTCGGGAGCTAAGGATTTTGGGGAAAAACTTTAATCCCAAGAATTGCAGGAAATCAAACGACACATCTCATGGTTCTCTTTAGGTTAAACTTAAGACCAGTCTTGAAGCTCTTTTCAAGATCAAATTGGTTTTTTCAAAATATGAATTCTAATTATTTTATTGCAGGCACGAAATGCGAGAGGAAATTCCTATTCAGTGGTATAACTAACGTACGGTCTCAAATGTCATTTAAAGGTAACTTGAGGACCATAGCCAGTCTTGCCTTCATTGATTGAACCGTAGCAGGTCTTGCCTTAATTAGCTAGATCAAGGTTTCAAGTCATGCCCTCATTGATTATGTGGATTTGACATTAATATAACCGTCAAGGTCATATCACTATGAATGTGAAACCAATCTGGACGTGAAATTTTGAGCTCTTTCCATTTCTGAATCCGCAAAAATGAACTCTAATTTTAAAAAACTAACTTGACCTTCAAATAATCATGAAGAACAGTCTTAAGGTAAACTTCAAGGTCACCGTAATTGGTTCCGTTTGATTTCCTATAACTTTTGCATTCAAAGTTTTTCTCCATAAGTCTTTGTTTCCGCATCAATGGCTAATTTTCTACTGCTTTTTGGAACAAAGGATAACACGTAATAGGTTTTGGAAAAAAAATTTTAAATGCAATTTTTCGTCCATGTGCGAAATTTCAGCTGTATAAGATAATTTAGATTTTTTGCCCATTTTTTGTAAATTGTACCACTGTGGCAAAATAACACTCAACGCAACCTACACAAAACTTCTTAGTTTTGACAATGCTTCATCCCAGATATACTTTGTTTAAAGTAGCGCCATATTAAATGTGTGTTTTTCTACAAAGTCCAAATAGGACAATTAAAATTTGCTCACATGTGATGCAAAGTTTATTTGTTTTTGACCCTGTATAAGGTAAGTTCATAAAACAACTATTTTTGAAAACGTAGTTTATGTTTAAAAGTAATACACATTAATATTAAGAAAATAGTTTAATTGAAAAGACTCAAATTTTCTAATGAAAAAATCTTAATAAAAAAATTAAACGCATTTAAAATTCCACCATTCTAGTTGATAACAAACTATTTTTTGGAAATTATACTTAAACAACAAAAGACTAATTTAACTTTTTTGATAACGTAGCTTCATAACAAATTTTAATAATGGAGTTTTAAATAAATCGTTGAAACTAGATTAAATTACTTAAAGTTAAATAAAAATTTATTTTCCACCTAATGCAAGCTTTACTGATGACACTGTGTATTTGCTTGTCTTAGTTATAATGTGTATTACTTTTAGATATAGTAGTTATTTTATGAAGTTACCTTACACAGGGTCAAAAACAAGTAAACTTTACACACATTTCATGTGACCAAATTTTAATAGCCCTATTTGGATTTTGTAGAAAAACATACATTTAATAAGGCGCTACTTTAAACAAAATATGTCTGGGATAAAGCGTTGTCAAAACTAAGAAGTTTTATGTAGGTTGTGTTGAGTCTTATTTTACAACAGTGGTGCAATTTACAAAAAATGGGCCAAACATCTAAATTGGCACGGGGGCTAAAAATAGCATTTAGAAAAACTTTTTCTAATAACTTTTTTCGATATATATATATATATATATATATATATATATATATATATATATATATATATATATATATATATATATATAAATATATATATAAATATATAAATATATATATATATATATATATATATTAATAGCGTAATTAAATTACGTTAAAAACTCACGATTTTTTCTAAAAGTGAAATGTATTCTGGACGATGGTGGTAATAAATGGTTACCTATTTAGTTGTTGTAGTGGCAGGAAAATTTGTTATTAACAAATTGAGGCGTAGTAGAAACTGTAAATTTTCCGGAAAATATTTCAAATAAAATTATGCGCATTTGATTTTTCAAATAAAATCGGTAAATTGTATAAAAATGATTTAAAAAACCATTAAAAATATCAATAAAATTAATTTTGTCGAATGACAACCGTTTTTCACATGGGCAATTCAGTGATCTTATAGTATAAAATGATGGCTCCAAATTTTATGTTGCTCTATAGACTCATTCCCGAGATAGGTTAATTTTCTAGCAAAAAATTTATAAAAAATCGTTTTAGTTCAGTCAAATTTGCAAATTGAGTTTCTTTACAAATCAAGGATTTAAACAATTTAATTATATCATTGATTTTTTTAATCAAGGCCAAACTTCGACAAGTGCGGGTTCAATTTTTTGTAAAACCACCGCAAAAATTCTGACATGAGATTTTTACAAAAAAAATAACCTATCTTGGGAACGAGTTTATAGATCAATTTTAAATTTTGAACGGTCATATTGTAAGACCCTTGTATTGCACATGTGAAAAAAGTTTTTCATTAGACATGAACAATTTTATTTGCTAATATTTTTGAAAATCTTTTAAATAAATTGACAGATTATGATGGTTTTTTAGCTAATTTTGGAAGTTTTTTAAATGCACACAACATTGATATATGAGGGAAGTCCCAGAATTAATTGGCTTGACAAAGAAAACGCAAAATAGTTGGCAAAAACTTTATTTATTTCTCAACATAGTCTCCTTTCAGCTTGGTACACATTTCTCAGCAATGTTCAAAAGCTTCGATACCTTGTTTGTAGTAAGAAACGTCGAGCTCATCAAAATAACCATCTAGTGACATCAACTCTTCATCGTTGGCAAATCTTTTATCGCCGAGCCATTTATTCAAGTTTGGAAAGAGAAAATAGTCCTAAAACTGGCGAATAGGGTGCATGAAGAAGTAATTCGTACTTTAAATCATTGATTTTGGCCACTGCAATAACAGATGTGTGAACAGGCGCGTTGTCGTGATGGAACAACATTTTCGCCTTTTTTCCCTAATTTCATCACTCAAACTCTGCAATAAGTTCGCATGATACTCGCCATTGATGGTTTTTCCTTTCTCAAGATAATCAATTAAAATTATACGATGCCAATCCGAAAAAACTGAAGACATGACCTTGCCTGCAGATGGAACCATCTTTGCCTTCTTTGGAACCAATTCTCCCCTTTCAGTCCATTGTTTTGACTATTTCTTCATCTCGGATGTGTAACGATGGGTCCATGTTTCATCCATAGTTATAAATTGACGCAAAAACTCGGCTTTGTTGTGGCGAAACATGGCCAAACACTCGATTGAAACATCCTCACCCATCTTGCGCACAGCTTTCTCATGTCTAAATGTTCAGTCAATAAGCGATGTACAGCACTTTTTGAAATGTCTACCATTTCTCCTAACTCGTGTATTTTTAGTCAACGACCATTCAATACTATTTTGTGAATTTTTTTCATTACTTCTGGAATAGTCACTTCATGTAGTCGACCACTGCATTGTTCGTCTGCGCAGCTTGTACAGCCTCGTTTAAACTCTGCGACCCAATACTTCACTGTTGAAAATGAAGGTACAGACTCCCCCAAAGTAGAGTCTAGCTTGGCTTCGATATTGGTTGCACTAAGTCCTTGCAAATGAAAGTATTGAATCACATAACGGTTAATTCTGGGACTGCCCTAGTATTTTCCAAAGAACTTTTTGTCTTTTTTTGCAACTCGGGAAAGACATATTTTTACACCTTAATTTGTTAATTTTCCAGAATAGTCCAGAATATATTGCGCTAGAGATCTCTGAACACATATTAACGTTGGTTTGATAACACTCTTAAGCATAATTTTTGATGTGATATATTTTTATGAAACTTTCAACATGTCTTAAGGGTTAGCTGTAGTGGTGCTAGAAAAATGTTTTTATTGTAAAGGGGTTAAAAACTGAAAAACTGGAAATATTTGTTAACTAGAGTATATGAGTAAATATACAATTATTAAGTTGATTGCCGTTTAACACAGCTTATAACTAATTTTTAACCTACTTTTAAAAGGAGGATCTAAATTCGACTAATTCTTTTTTTAAATATGTACGCGGATTACTTCGAAATGGCGGCAATTAATTAAATGAATTTTTTTTATATTATGTTCAAGAAGTTGTTGCGGTAGTTTAATCATATTTTGACCGAAATTGGCTCAGTAAAATTCAAAATGGCGCTTAAGATATGGCGGATAAAAATTAATTTTGTCCGATTTTCTCCAAAATATTGGTAGAGGAGGGATTTCGAGATCATATGTAACGAATCTAAAATTATTTTTATAAAATTCAATATGACAGATTAAAAATTTTACATCTATCGCTTATATCTTAGATTAGTATTAGTATTCCATGGAAATTAGATCAAAGGAGGGCTGTTTTGTTAACAAAAACAACATTTTTTTTGCTGGAATTTGTTCATTTCGGTATCCTATAAAACATACCTCGATGGTAACTCTGAAAGACCTGAGCAAAAAAAAATGGCGGACCAAAAATGGTCATGATTTTCGTTTTTTTTGAGTTTATCTCGAAAAGTAAAAGTTGTATCTAAAAATGTTGGAGAGAATTAAAAAACCTACAGATTCATATAATATAAGTTATAGGTGGCGTTACTAGTTATCGAGATATTTTTTTCGACAAAATTTGCATTTTTTTTTAAAGACATTTATTGACAAATTGCCGATTTAAAATTTAACATAAAAAGTATGTTAAACCCGGAATCTGTGAGTTTTTTATTTTCCAAGAAATTCGATGTCAAAGTTGAAAATTCAACCTCAATTTTCCACTTTCCTAATTAAGATACAAAACTAATTTTTTGCAAAAATTGGTTTTTGCAAAATTTCTCGGCCGACGATTAAAAAAAATTTTTTAATAGGGCGTTAAAATATAAAACAATACAAACAATTTCCATTAAAATTGTGCATTGTATGTTAATTAAGAAAGCTGAAAATTGAGGATGAATTTTCAACTTTGACATCGAATTTCTCGGAAAATAAAAAACTCAGATTCATTGTTTGGCATACTTTTTTAGGATAATAACACCCATATTTATAAATTTTAAATCGGTAAATTGTTAATAAATGTCTTTTCTTTGAAAACAAAAACCGTAATTTTTTTCGGAAAAAAATTTATCTCGATAACTAGTGGCGCCACCTATAACTTATATTACATGAATCGATAGGTTTTTTAATTCTCTACAACTTTATTTGAAACATTTTTCGATACAACTTTTACTTTTCGAGATAAACTCAAAAAACCGAATATCGTGACCATTTTTGGTCCGGCATTTCTTTTTGCACAGGTCTTTCAGCGGTACCATCGAGATATATTTTGCAAGATGCCGAAATCAACACATTCCAGCAAAAAAAAAATGTTACATTTTTGTTACTGACGAAAGTCTATTTTCCATGGAGTATAGGAGGTTTTCAAGGGTGTAGACTATGAATTTAGAATTATTTTGGAAAAAATCCATGTGGCGGATTGAAAATTTAACATCTCAAAATTGTCTTAAATTGGTACAGTAGGGTTTTTCAAGGTGTAAATACCAATTTAAAGTTATTTTTAACTGACTTCTAAAAGGAGATTCTCAATTCGTCGAGTATGTACATTTTTTTATGTATGTACACCGATTACTCCGGAACGGGGGCACCATTGCTGCGGTGGTCCCATATTTTTTTGGACGAAATTGGTGTAGTAATATCCAGTTTGGGAGGGATATATGAAGAAGAGAAGAGTTTCCATGGGATGAGGAAAGGGTGGAGGATACATCAATCACTATAGGTATGTGGTCACTTCCGAAAGTGTCCTCAAGGCTAGATTGCTTAAAGTTGGGAGTGATGTTTTGGGAGCATATTGATAGGTCAGTTGTGGATAGGGTACCTGTGGATGAAGATTATAAAAGTGGGAGATCTATCATTTAAGAAGTTTAAGTAAATGGAGTCTATGATTTGTAAGACTGATTGACCTCTTGAGTCGGCGTGTTTTGATCCCCAGATAGTTTTATGGGAGTTGAAGTCTACTATGAGAAGGAGGGGGGGATGAGAATTGATAATGTTAGAAAGATCATCAATGTTAAAACTTGTATTTAGTGAAAAAGAACGCGTAAAAGGCGATTTTCGCGTTTTCCGAAAAAATTATCTTCGTGAAAAACTTAGCCAGAATCTTTATGTTCATGTCTTTATCAATTTTCAAAATATTGTAACAGGCTAGAAAATATAGAGATAAATCATCTTTTCCCAAAATTTCGGAATTGAAATTAACAGGGAGTTCACATTAGTGGCTGTTTATTATTTCGCTTTCATGCCCGAATTATTGTCTATTTAAAGAAGTGGTTTTTACTATTATACTTTATTTACTTACATTTACATGTATCTTAAGCCACTGATTCATGTGAATGAAAAATATTTTAAAATTTCTCCTAAAACTTTCATCAACTTTCTAAAGTATGCAATGACTAAAGTCACAAGTGGTTTTTCAAAATTTTTGGCATTTTTGTAATTGTGCAACTTTCCCTGAGTACCTAATTTGTACGTAATAATTACTAATAATAACAAATGTTGCTAATTTGGTAATTTGGCAAATGATTATGGCAGACAACAAACTATTAAACTGTATTTAAAATGTAAGTAAATAATAATGTGTTTATATTAAATACATACAAACTGCGTGTTAATCGTTTGTGGTTTTAGACTACAGGTTTAGTCTCACAGGTGCCGTATTTCCGTTTTGCATATAGAATAATTATTTTTAAGACTACTGAATATGAATCAGAAATACTCAGACCCAGAGTCCAGCCATGTATATTTTTATTTATTTTCTCCTGCTTTTTAGATTTCCTCAACCAATTACGAATCCATAGTGGTATCATGTCTGTCCGTCCGCCGGTCTGTCTGTAAGTTACTCCTTGTAACTTCGTTATTTTATTTTTATGGGCAAAAAGTAGAGTAAGTTTTTTTTCTTACCGTAAGTCACATACAGTTGAATAGGTGCAGTGAATATATCCACATTATGCCGTTGTAGTGCTGAAATCACATTCAGCAAACGTACATCTATATGCCACTCCGAGTATAAATGAAGTAAAATGCGAACAGTTAATGCAAGCTTAGTTCCATCATATCCTTTCCGTGTTAGGGATTGCACAGTTTGAATAAATTGCTACAGAACACAATTTATCTTATTCCACCACCATACCTGCATGAACGCGGCTTCGCCAACCTCCGCCGAATGGCCTATATATGTTTACACGGCTTTCACGGATTCCTCCGTGTGAGATGTAATAGCAGCGAGTATAAATGAAGTTGTATATAGTTGTACGTTTGCTGAATGTGATTTTAGCACTACAACGGCATAATGTGGATATATCAACTGCTATTGCATTTCACACGGAGGAATCCGTGAAAGTCGATTAAACGTATATACGCCATCCGGCGGGAGGTCGGCGAAGCCGCGTTCAGTGTTGCATACTTCCTTCCGATCTGTCTTTTGCACAGCCAGGTGCATGTCGGTACCTTGATGAGTCTAGTAGAGACGAAACATGTACCTCTGCCGTATCACTGTGGCGGGGAGGGTAAGTTTTGACTTTCTTCTCGGTATGGTGGTACTGGTAGGCTATCATCTCGATGGTGGTGGAATAGGATAAGTTGAGTTCTGTAGCAATTTATTCAAACTGTGCAACCTCTAACACGGAAAGGATATAAGTGGGCAAAGTTTGCATTTACTGTCATATATAATATTTTTTTTATTTAGTAGCATCACTGGCTAAATATCAGCTTCCAAATTTATTTGCAATATACCCCAATTTCCCAACGATTTTTAAAAACTAAATAAAAATCGATTTAATGAAATAGAGTAAATATTTTGCAAAAATTTGCTTTCCATTAACCCAACGCTAGAATTGTGGTAAAATGCTTGTTCAAGATTCACTTCGCATTTTTTTTTAAAAGGTCAAGTGGCCCAAATTTATCTAACCAATAATTGTACACGCCAATTAAAGATGAAAATAAATTTGTCTGTCCTGTTACTTCCGGAGCCTAGTGAGTTTATCTTAGTCGATAAGAAGATATGACTCCACCTAAGTTTTTTGTATGATTTTTCACCCCATGCAACGTTTGCAACAATACTTTGTTTTTTGTGCCGATAAAATAAAACGCACATTTTTTGTGAACCTAGGTCGAACTGCAATTCAAAGAATTAGACGTTTTAATAAAATAGGTAAACCCTAATTTTAGACCGTATGGGGAGGAATACCGGGTTCATACTTAATTAGACCCTACTTTTTTGAAGGACTTTGGATGGTTTGATGTTTCGCGATTTTCTTTTACACTAACTTACAGTGTTATTAGAAGATACCCTTTTAAATATTAAGACAACTATGTGGCTTCAACTAGATGGAGCTCCGTCTCATTATCATCGCGAGGTTCGGAAATTTTTAAATCTCAACTTTCGAAACAGGTGGATTGGGAGAGACGGATTTCAAAATAGGCCTTCGGGATCTCCAGACTTAATTTCACCAGATTTTTTTCTATGGGGATACATGAAAGCATAAGAGATGCTTCTCACATTGTAACACCGCAAATGTTGTCCAGAGTTATCAGTGGTTATGAAAAAAGAATATCCGTTTGGAAATGGATAGCTGTAACTATTTTGCTTCTGTTTTGTACTATCGTCAATATGTTATTACCATTATTGCTGTTATAGCCTGTTGGACGACTATAAATCGCGTTTTTGAATATTTGTAAAGATATTCCTGATTATTATTCTTATAGTTGTAAATTACCTGTCATTTCCAAATGCCATAGGTAACTAGATACATTAGAACATCTATTCAAAAAACATAAAATGGTGCAGAAAACGATTATTTGGCGTATTCTGTGAAAACGTTAAGACTTAGCTATAGAATACCTTTATACCATTCGATAGGTGTTTAAAAGGCACATTTTCTGGTAAAGTAGAAAGTATAGCGTTTTATTTAAATTAATCAAGTTATTATAGCCACTTAAATTTATTATGTGATTAGTTTTAATTTTTCGGCACCCTGTATAATATAGCAAGTTTATTATAATTAGGATATAAAATATGATTTATTGTTACACTTCACTGGCAATTTCGAATACATAGCTGATATACTTCATAAGTATTTGAAACATGAAAATTATGTTAGATCTTGTCAATTTAAAAACCCTTGAGGTTTAGGTACTATAAAACTCATTATAAAATAGGCACTTATTTTGATCGAAGAATTTAAAAATGTAACAATATACAGAGAGTTCTACTAAAAAAAAGAACTCTGATACTTATAGAGCTTTTGGGACACCCTAGTAACTATATTAGACCCCCATATATCACAAAAGAAAAACTTTTTGAAAGTCACGTATTTTGGTCGTAATATTCCGTACCGTATAGGGTAAATAATATAAATTATAATAATGTCATACGCAAAACAAACCAGCCAACTAGGGGCTAGTTGAATAGGTCACCTCAAGTTAAGCTTAGAGCTTAACTGCAGCTTACTTATTCATAAGTTTGACATTAAAGCCTCAACATCGACTTAAGTTGAATCTTCTTAACTAATCTTGATGTTAGGGTCTAGGTATAAAATATCCCAAGTAATCAAAATTCAATAATGTTAGGGATTTAGAGATTATATTGTTATTGTTTATGTATTTTTCTTTAAGAAAAAAAAACATTCTAAGTAATCTGTTGTTAGAAATGAAATTAGCGAAACGGGTTACAAAAGCGTTTTTGCAAAAACCGGTCATTTCATCCCACTGGCAGATTTTTTGGTTTTATTCTAACTCAGGTAAAAGTTTATAAAGACTCAACGCTGTAGCATAGTGAGCTTATCTAATTTCCTGTTGTAAGTTTGTTCAGGTAAAGAAATTTATTTTATTAGATTTTTCCAGTTGCCAGTTTTCTGAGGATTAATATTGTTTATTATGCAGTATGAGAGTAGGGATAGTCAAAAACAATATAGGAGCTGTTTCTGCATCATCTTCAGATAGCGTGCTCGTGAGTTTTCCTCTGTTCAAGGAGCAATGTCACGTTCTGAGCCTCGGCATTGTTTCATTTCTGTATTTTAATACTCACTGATTTAGTTACCGCATTAGGCATAGTTTTACTGTATCTTTATCTTGTACAGTGTGATTAGTACAAACGGTGCTCTTCTTGTATCGACATTTATACTTGTGCTACCTTGTGATTACCTGGGCTAAGGAAACACTAAAACAGTTCCAGACTAACTTCTAGTTAACTTGGTGGTCTACTGACTTTTTTTTTAGCTCCTGGCTATCTGGGAGTATGGTAATACTCTAGTCTTTGTATTCCCGTTACGAATTTTCCCAAATGCAAATTTCAATAGCGTTATACATTAGCAGGTTGCATATTATTTTTTGATGCATTTAAAAATTTTCTATATTAATATACTTTAGGTTATCTTCCCAAATGAGTGGCTAAATTAAATAATTATGATAAATTTTTTTAATAGATAAAATTAAAATGAAATATAAGAATATCAAGACAATTTTAAAAAATATTTTATATTGAGTATTTATTTTAACATCAAAAAATAATTTAAAATATTTATTATAGTAAGTCCAGTACAAAGAGTAATTATATTTTTATAAAAAAATTGAACCGACTTCAAAAAAGGCTCTAAAAAGCGAAAAATAACATCATAAATTTTATATGACATTTTAATTTTTGAAGTCGGCTTGAAATTAACACATGGCAAAAAGTGATTCATTTAAAAAGTATAAAATATATATATATATATATATATATATATATATATATATATATATATATATATATGAAGAAAAATTCGAACAGTAATGGGCATAATGTGGATATATCCACTGCTACTGCATCTCACACGGGGGAATCCGTGAAAGCCGCATAAACATATATACACCATCCGGCGGGAGGTCGGCGAAGCCGCGTTCAGTATTTGCGTGCTTCCTTCCGATCTGTCCTTTGCACAGCCAGGTGCATGTCGGTACCCTGATGAGTCTAGTAGAGACGAAACCTGTACTTCTGCCGTATCACTGTGGCGGGGAGGGTAAGTTTTTCACTTTCTTTCTCGGTATGGTGGTACAGGTAGGCCATCATCTCGATGGTGGTGGAATAGGATGAATTGTGTTCCATAGCAATTTATTTAAACTATGCAGCCTCTAACACGGAAAAGATATGATTGGAACGAAGTTTGCATTTACTGTTCGAATTTTTCTTCATTCCTATACGGAGCTGCATATAGTTGTACGTTTGCTGAATGTGATTTGAGCACTACAACGGCATAATGTGGATATATCCACTGCTATCGCATCTCACACGGGGGAATCCGTGAAATTATATATATATATATATATATATATATATATATATATATATATATATATAATCGAAGGTTTTCGGGCATCCCGTGTATGTGCTGAGTCCCTCTCAGGACTGTAAGGCAGCTGACGTTTCGGTGAAATCTCATTCACCATTTTTAAAGCTCACTGTATGGCGTCCACGAGCGAACTCTCCAACCCTCCAACAACAAATACTGAACAAAATCGAGAGATAGTAAATTTTTAGTCTGCTATATTGGATCCGCATTGTTGAAATTATTCAAAACTAATATTAAATTCGTAATTTACACTCTTAAAAATTTCCCTATATCAATTTTGAACAAATTCGAGAGATTTTAAATTTTTATTGCGCTATATTAGATCATTCTTGTTAAAATTATTTAAAAGTAATATTAAATTCGTATTTTATTCGCTTTGGAACCCCCTTCTGCCAATTTTGGACAAATTCGAGAGATTTTAAATTTTTAGTCCACTGTATTAGATCCACCATATTGAATTTTATAAAATAATTTTAAGTTCGTAATTTATACCCTCAAAAATCCCCCTATACCAATTTTGGACAAAATCAAGAGATGTAAAATTTTTAGTCCACCCAATTGAATTTTTAAAAAATAATTTTAAGTGCGTAATTTACATTCTCAAAAGCCTCCCTATACCAATTTTGGATCCGCCTTATTGAGATCTTTAAAAACAATTCTGGATTCGTTATGTATGACCTCGAAAACACCACCATACCAATTTTCAAGAAAATTGGAAAAAAATATTTTTTTTTCGCCATATTATCAGCGCCATCTTGGATTTTGCACAATCAATTTCAGCGAAAATAATATCGGACCACCGCAGCAACTTCTTGAACATAATGTAATACATTTTATTTATATCGGTGCCTCCGTTCCGGAGTAATCTACATACAGACATAAAAAAATTGATAGAAAATGTTTCTTTATCCATTGAACTCATTTGACTGTTGACATTTCACAGTCTGATATCAAAAATGTCAGCAGAAATAACATCCTGCCAACATGTCTCGGAATTTAAATTTTATATGGATGGTTGTTTCTTGTGAGGTTCGCTCTTAGTTCATTACAGCTCCAGAGAGAACCAGAGCTAAATTCGCGGAAAATACACTATCTGTCTTTTTAATCAAGTTTTAAAAGAAATAAGTTCTCAATTCCACAGCTAGGTATTTTTTTTTATTTATTTACACCGATTATTCCGAAACGGCACCACCAATTTGAATGAATTCTTTTCCGTTATGTTTAAGAAATTGCCGTGGTGGTTTCATATCATGTTGGACGAAATTGGTGCTGTAAAGTCTAAGATGGAGCCGATAATACTGCAGACAAAAAATTAATTTTGTCCGATTTTCTCCAAAATTGGTAGGGGGAGTTTTCGAGGTAGCACATATCGAATCTGAAATTATTTTTAAAAAATTCAATATGGTGAATCCAATATGGCGAATAAAAATATTGATTTTGTCCAATTTTCTCCAAAATTGATACTGAGACGTTTTTGGAATCGTACATAAGTATACTGCAATTATTTTTTAAAAAATTCAATATGGCAGATTCAAGAATTTTTTTTTCAATTTTCTCCTGAGTACGTGAGGGGGAATTTTGGGAGTCGCACATAATGAATATGGAATTAGTTTTTTAAAAAATCAATATGGCGGATCTAATATGAGGGACAAAAGAAATTAACTTTTGCCGATTTTCGCCAAAATTGGTATTGGGAAGATTTTGAATCTGAAACTATTTTTAAAAATTTAGCGTAGCGAACAAAAAAAAATATATTTTTTTCTATTTTCTCTGAAATTGGTCTGGATGAATTTTCAGAGTCGTACCCAACAAATCTAAAATTATTAAAAAAGAATTAAATATGGTGGATTTAGTATGGCGGATTAAAAATTTTACATATTTCGATTTTGTCCAAAATCGGTATAGAACGATTTTTAGATAGGGCAATTACGAATTTAAAATTATTTTTTAAAAATTCAGTTGGCGGATCCAATACGGCGTCCTAAAAATTTTATTCTTTCGATCTTCTCCAAAATTGTCATAGGAGCGTTCTTGAAGGTGTAAATTATTAATTTAAAATTATTTAAAATATCCAATATGGCGGCCTAAAAATTTTAAATTTTTCGATTTTATTCAAAATTGTTGCTGGATCGTTTTTAATGGTGTAAATAGCGGATTTAAAATTATTTTAGGAAATTGAATATATCAGATTTCATATATCGGTCTAAAAATATTTTATTTCCAGATCCCGCCTAGTACCAACTAGGGGATTTTCGTGGATATAGATTCAGATTAGATATAGAGGTTAAAATTATTTTTTTGAAATTCAATATGGCAGGTTGAACATTTTATGTTATTCACATTTTAGCAAATTTGCTGATAGGGGATTTTGGGATCGTAGGTTACGAATTTAAAATTAATTTTTATAACTTACTATGACAATATGGAGGAATAAAATTTTACTTTTTTCCCGACATTGTCTAAAAATTAATATCGGAGGTATTTTGAGGAGTATACAAACTCAATATACAGGATAAAATATATCGGACTAAAAAATTTACCTTCCAAGTTTTTTAATATTGGTATCGGGAGATTTTGGGGGCCTACATTACTAATCTAAAATTAATTTCAAATTCAAGACAGTGGATTTACTATGGCAGACTATATTTGTTTGATACAATTTCATTCATAACTGATATTTGGAGAACTACCAGATCCAAAGAACTTTTAGTAGTTTATTTTAGTGTTATGTACCATTTTGGATAAAATAGGTACTTTTTTCCGATCTTAAAATCATTGCGAGGTATATTATTCTCGCTTAGTAATAAGTTTAAATAATTAAAAGAGCGCCAAAAAGCGAAAAATGGCTATATAAATTTTTAAATGAAATTGAAATTTTTGAAGTCGGCGCCAAATTATTTCTAAACGAAATAAATACTAACACGAGATATGTCCAAAATATGATAAAAATGCAAATCGCTAGGTATTAATTTAACACCGACTTTGTTATTTTTCGTTTTTTAACCCTTCTTTATCTCCCAAAATAAAGTGAAGAAGAAGAAATGAGGTAGCTTCTTAAACTAATTCTACGGTTATACAATATTTCTTTATATCTTTCTGAAATTTTCATTTTTAAGTAAAATAGATATTATGTAAATTTGCTTGTTGTTTCACATCTTACTAATAAATGTCACTAATATTTAAAATAATGGCGGATAATATTAAACAATAGAAAGCAAGGTCGACACAAATTTTAAATTTCTTGTATATTAAAATCTCCGTGAGAATAATTACAAGTAAACGTCCATAGAAGCGACCACTCTATAACGTATATAATTTTTTACTAAAATTTCATTATTCTAGATCCGACAGTCTCCTCATTGTATCTCCTATGCAAAGAGGACGGAGGAACTACTTTCTATATTATTTTTGAGTACCTAGCAGCCGGGTACAGAAGAATAAATTTAATAGTGGATCACAAAGCTTTCAAAAAATCTACTACGATGACTGCTGCAGTTAGCCAATCTCTGGAATGGTCTTTAAGAAAAACCCCAATCACAAATATATATCCGACTATTTAAAGAAATCACAATAGTTTATGTATATATAAGCGTATTAACTTTAAGTATTGGAACCCTTAAAAGTAGTGACATAACGCAGTTAAGCGTGCGGCATCTGTCTACTGAACAAATGACAGGCCATGATTGATGACTTTGTGCAGGGGTTGTAAAATATGACCCTAAAACCCGATTTAAAATTTAGTTGAATCGTCGAATTTAACTTAATATTATTATCGGTGCATGATTATTACAAGTTTTTAAATAATGAGATTTTATATGAAGCTACGTTTGTAGCACCTTTATTACTAAATTTGACACTTTCATTTACAAATCTCAGGAAGAAAAACTTCCTTTTATGAAGTCAGACATATTTCTTTGGTTCTTTGGCGACGGATGTATACATTTATTTATTTGTCTTAGATAAGGCATACAATTCCACCTTAATTTAATTTGCTTTTGTTCCTGGCTCAGGTTGTGATTTGATGTACGTATGTTTTACTTCAGGTGTCACATGTGATCTGTTACACTCCTTGATTTTTCAGGCCGATTTTTTGCTTTGTGTTTCTTAGAAATACCACCTTGATCAAAAAGTTCCGTTAATTACTATTAGGTGGCGCTCTTAATCAGCTGATTAGCGTACTGTTTTTTCGGTTAGCTTTCCACGTCTATCATTGATATTCCCACCAAATTTTATCGTCGTAGCTTGACATTTGTAAAAGTTACGCCGATACGTTCAATATCTTCCCCGTTGATGTTAAGAGGAGTGATGTACTGATGTCTACTGATCATCATGATTTCTGTTTTGGCAGTATTATTATGCAACCCGAAGTGTTCACCGCACTCGTTGAGTTTTTTTAATATTGATTGGAGATCTTCAAAGTTGTTAACTAAGACTGCAGTATCATCTACATAGCGAATATTATTTATTGGGACGCCACTGAATTTGATACCTCGCGTTTCATTTTCTAATGTTAACTGAAATATTTTCTCAGCGTAAATATTAAATGGAACAGGTGACAGTACACATTCCTGCCGGACTCTCTTCAACATATTAACGGTCTCTGTTGAAGGATCGCCATCAATACAGATCTCAGCTAACTGTTTCCAATCAAGTTCTCTTATTATCCTCATATCTTTATCATTTATACCAATCTCCTGTAATTTTTCCAACAGCAGCTCGTGCTTGACGTCGTCAAAAGCTTTCTGATAGTCAATAAAGCAGATGAAAACATCTTGCCTTTGACCATAGCACTTTTACACAAGTAATTTCATTGAGAAGAGAGCTTCTCTAGTGCCAAGTCTCTTGATAAAGGTAAACTCTGTGTCGCCATTCATATCTTCATACTTTCCGTATATTCTTGAATGGACTACTCGAAGGAACGTTTTAAGAGCGTGATTCATCAAGCTTATGAGTCTGTAGTCTTCGCATTTCGTGGGATTTGTTTTCTATGGAATAGCAATAAACGTAAACTTTAACCAATCCACTGGGATTTGCCCAGAGTCATATATCACGTTAAAGAGATATGTAAGTTGTTTAATATCGACTTACTTTAAAATTTCTGTATATATATCGTCGTGACCTGCACTTTTACCATTCTTCTTAGAGTTCATTGCGTACCTGACTTCAGATTCAAGAATTTTTGGACCACTCATGTTTTCAGTGTCATTCGTCGGGGAATCTGTTCCTTGATCACTGAACAGAGTCTCCGCATAGTTCTTCCAAGTTTCCATTAATTCATCGGTATCCAATATCGGTCTTCCTTGTCTATTTCTTATTGACGGCAATGCCGTTGTTCTATTTGTTCCAGTTATTTCCTTGATTTTTCTATGGAAATTAAAGGAGCCGTGCAGCTGATGAAGTCCTTCAGCCTCGTCACTTTGTTCTTGAGTCCATTTCTCCTTAGCTTCCCTTATTTTTTTTTGACAGTGCGATTCAGATCCTTATATTAATCATTCTGGTTTTTAACAATCCGACGTTTAGCTATCAAGTTCAATATTTCGTCGGTCATCCATGGTTTGATTTTTTCTTGTTTCGGTCTACCAAGAACAGTTTCAGTAGCTGATTGGATGTTTGTTTTTAGCGTAATCCAGATCTTATCAGCTGCAACTTCTTGACTAGGATTATTTTCTTGGCAATGCCTGTCCAATGTAGTCTTCATGCTCCTCTGCACTGCAGGTTGTTTTATTACCTGGATATCGTAGTTTCGGGGTATACGTCGTTTTGATAGTAGTGGGGATAGATGGCGTAAAAGGAAAATGTTGAAAGTAAACCGTTTATATTATATGGTCAAGTGCAAAAGATAGACGACACAACTCCACCCAAAAAATTAAGCAAAAGATACCATTGAATGGCAGAAAATGCGAAAAATTTAGAAAAAGAGTACAGCTAAAGCTATAAGCCCAAAAAATGAAGATTATGGAGAACATAAAAGTTAGGCCTCGGACTATGATGCAGAAAATTTGAAAATCACTTTTAATTATCTGTCCATCCATAACAAAAAGATTGAAAAATATAGTTCCAAAAGTATTTAATAGTCACCTTTCAAATTTATGATTGAGAAGGAAAACAAAAATCAATATTTTTCGATTTACAGGATACGAATAAATTAACTTTAAGTTTGGAACCCTTAACGCTGGTAACATAATGCAGTTAGGCGTGCGACATCTGTCTAATAGACAATTGACGTACCATGATTAATGACTTTGTTCAGGGGTTGTAAAATAGGAGCCTTAAACCTGATTTAAAGTGTATCTGAATTTTTTTTGGAGCACCTGAAAATTACAAATATTTTTTTAAGCTGTATTTTCATTAGTGATATCGATGGGCAATAAAGCTAAAGTAATAAGCTCCAAAAAATGATAGAAATCATTAAGATGATCGAAGAATACGGAAATTAGGCATTAAAATACAAAGCAAAAAGTTTGAAAATAGATTTTAATTAACAATCCATTCATAATGACAATGTTGATACAGCTCTAAACATATTTAATAATCACCGCTTAAATAAAAAAGTATATATATATATATATATATATATATATATATATATATATATATATATATATATATATATATATATACAAGGCGTTCTCAAATTGAGTTATTTATTTCGACAACTTGTAGAACTCGTAAAGAGAAATCGATTTACCAAAAATCGTTTATAATAAAGTTAGCAAATAAAGAAATTATTAACAATTATTTAAAAAAATTTAAAAACTCTAATACAAACCTTATTTCATGATATTTTCAACCACTGCAATATAAAAACTTTTATTTATTTACTACACTGTACAGATTACAACCTGTTCTACGGAAAGTGCTCAAAATTGTCACCATTTATTCGGTTAACGTAAAGTCCTGCTTCTCTCACGTATCCATGAGTTACTACAAGCATTAAAAATAAAATCCTGATCTCCACAGATAAAATCATAAGTATGTATTTTCAATGTGCTGTTGTAGTTCTTCCACAGTATTTACTTCCCCATCGTGAGAAACTAACTGTTTTAAATAAATCCACAGAAAAAATGGCAGGGATTTAGATTCGGAGAACGTACAGGCCAAGAAATTGGTCATTTCATATATGAATAGTTTGGTTATTCCGGGTTTCAATCCGTTCGTTCGTGCCTCTTGTTCGAAATATATCATAAATAGGTTGACTCTGACTGGTGAGAGCGCCTAAAGAACACATACTTTATATTCAATAACCAAATATACAAACAAACAGATGGCGCACCTATGGGATCCTCGCTTTTACCAGTCATAGCCAACCTATTTATGATATATTTCGAACAAGAAGCACTGCAAAAGGCACTTTTAAAACCGAAATTTTGGAAACGCTATGTTGATGATATTTTTATAATATGGCCACATGGAAAAGAACACCTGGACGATTTCCTCATATACCTGAACAATATCCACCACAGAATCCAATTCACGCTAGAAATCAAAAAAGAAAAGAAACTTCTTTTTTGGACCTGCTATTAATTAGGAAACTCAACAACACCCTGGGCTTTGGCGTATATCGGAAACCCACGCACACTGACCGATATCTCAATGCAGCGTCACATCATCATCCCTCTCAAAAGCAGGCAGTAGTCAACACACTAGTATCAAGGTCTCTCCGCCTAACAGAACCTGACACAAAACAAGACGAAATAAGACACATTTCAACAGCTCTAGAACGGAATGTTTTCTCACAATCAGATATAAAGAAAGCCATAAAAAGACAAGAGAAGACTATAACAAAGAAAAGACCAAGATCAAACAAGGAACAAAGCCATAATACCATAAATAAAAGAAATAACAGACATAATCCGAAGAGTCTCAAGAAAACACAACACACAGCCCATATTTAAACCACAAAAAATAATAGCCAACATCCTGGGAAATCCCAAAGACAAGACCAACCTTGAAAATCATGGCGTTTACAGCATTCCATGTGCAGATTGCCATCAAACTTATATAGGACAAACAAACAGGCGCATATCAGCAAGCATCCATGAATATAAAAATAGCCTCAAAAACAAACAGACAATCTCAGCCCTATTTCAACATCACCAAACAACCAGACCTACCATCGACTTCGAAAAAACAAAAGAAATAGCACAGAACTACAAGGTACGCGTCATAAGAGAGGCCCTAGAAATCGAAAAAGCGGGACAGCTAAATAAACGAGACGGTGCTATAAATGTGCCAACTACATGGAAAACATTAATAAAGAATCAAGAAAGAAAACAACAAAAATCAACTAGTATACGAGAGACCAGCATACAAGAACAAAATATATCACACTCGGCAGAGGGGAGGAGCCTGCAAAGCCGCTCATCCAATCAGGAAGCGAGCCAGCTAAACAAAACTCGAAATTCATCAGAGGCCAACATCAGTTCTCAGCGAGTAACGAGACGAACCGCACTTGAAAATGCCAAATGAGATTTTGGCGAAACGTCGTGAAAACGACTATATATATATATATATATATATATATATATATATATATATATATATATATATAGAGAAAAACTACTTTATTCTCCTTATGACCGTTAAGCAAAGGGACAGACAGTATATTCTCTGCGAATTCTACTCTGGTTATGTTTCCATACTAGTTTCGACCACCTAATGGTCTTATCAGTGGAGCTGTAATGAACAGAGAGCAGAACGCACAGAAAACAACTGGCTACTTAAAATCCCAATATCGCAAAATATCGACAGGATACTACCCGCACAACCTGGAGAGAGAACCAGAGTGGAATTCGCAAAGAACATACTGTCTATCTCTTTTCTTAACGGTCATAAGGAGAATAAAATAGCTGTTCTAAATATCATATTGTTAAATTTAGATTGTTCATTTTGTACATAATTTTATCTTGCGGATCCTTGGTATTCAGCCACTTATTAAAAGCTTTTGACTTCCTTTGTTTTTGTTTCTCCAGTGAGTTTTCTCATATAATTCTATTATTTAGTTTAGTTGTCTTTTCCTCTTATTCCAAGAGCTTCCCGTACAGCGGAATGAACACAAGATACCATGTGTTCATACAGTTCATTCGGGTACCCTGAAAGTAACTCGGCTTGAAGTTCATTATCTAATCGTGTCTGAAATAGATTGCTTATACTAGTTTCATGAGTCCCTCTATATTATACAATACGTGTTCTATTTTTAGGTGTTTGAAATGTCAGTTTCTTTGTTTTTAGTCTTGAAAAGAATCCATATCTTTGTCCACCAGAAGAAGTGGTCAGATCCACATTCTATTCCTCTATATACTCTTGTGTCTTTTACCTTTACATGCAAGTCCTGTTTAATAATTACACAATCTATAATTGCTTTTTATTGTCTTGTTTCTTGGTACCAAGTATATTTGTGGATTTCTTTGTGTTGAAAGAATCCATTAAGAATTTTTTTTTAGTCCATTGTTATTTATGGTATTTTCTCCTCGTCTTCTAAATATGCCACCGCTAGTGTTAGACCCTACTCTGGCATTTAGATCGCCAAGCAGTATAGTTTCTCTTTGGTTTCCTGTCCTTCAGAATATTTCATTTAGTTGCATCCTTATTCATTTGTATTTCGTCTTCATTTTGACCATATGCGGCGATTATTACAATTATATGGCCTTTTAGAGATAAGTTTAATGTGGTTAGTCATTCCTTTATTGCCTCTCATGACATTATTTTATTTCTGTACTTTTTCTTGATAATGATTGACACCCCTTTGGCTGCTCTCTCGTTTTTTGGTACACCACTGTAAATGGGTATTAAATCTCCATAATAATCTCCTAATTTTTTCATAACATTCTTTACCTTTCTTTAAATTCTTGAATATTCCATGTCCCAAAAACCGTATCTTGTATTCTGTGCTTTAGTCGTTTCTGTTTAGTGGCATCTATGTTCCGAGAATGTATACTGGGATTTTTAGCTTGTTTAACCATTTAGCTGTAACGGGTGGTTGGCCCGTTGCGAAAACCTCCATTCTAGAGAACCAAGAATTTTTCTTCAAGGTTGTATTCCTTTAGACTTTGATGAGCCAACATCTAACTACAAGACAGTGGTTTCATCGTACCCTAGCAGGGGCCCTTACTGGGTGCTATTTTCCGGGCCAGATGAAGGCAGGTTTTTTTTATGAGATTGTTACTCCTTCCCTTCACTTTTTTTCAACCTGGCTTAGGACAGACTTTGACGAGTTTGTTTTTCAAAGTTATGAATCAATTAACTGTTTTATAGAAATATTTGCTTTAAGTACTGGAGCCCTTAAATGCTGGTAACACAACACAGTTAAGCCTGAGACATCTGTCTACTGTACAATTGACAGGTCGTGATTAATGACTTTGTGCAGGGGTTGTAAAATAGGAGCCTTTAACCTGATTTCTAATTTTTGTCTGAACTTACCTATTTTTTTGTAGATGCATAATAAATATAAAAATTTTTTAGCTTGATTTTCGTTTGTGATATAGACGTACAAAAAGACTAAAGCAATAAATTCCAAGAAATGAAGGAGATCATTGACATGATCGAAGAATGTGGAATTAAAACATCGAAATACTACGCATTAAATTTGATAAAAGTTGATATAGTTATAAATTAATTAAATAATCACTGCTCAAATTAACGATTGGAAGGAAAACAGAAATAAAATTAATTTAGCGTTAGAGGTTATGAATAAATTAACTTTAAAATAGATATATTGGATTTAAGTACTCGCACCCTTAACGCTGATAACTTTGTTCAGGGGTTGTAAAATAGGAGCTTAAATCTGATTTCATATTTATCTGTGCTGTCGAATTTAACTAAATCTTTTTATAGATGCAAAATTTAAAAAAATTTTTAGATTACATTTTCATTAGTGATAAAGATAGGCGAAAATAATAATTGGATAAGCCAATACAAATTCTACTTTTTTAGGTGCAAAAATACAGTGCTCAAAAGTATGCTAAGTTGTTTCAGTTAAGATTGCTATATACTACTTTCTTCACTTGACGGAGGCACTATTATACAAGTATTTCTAGATTATTATTGACCTTTGAAAAAATAGTCACAAAGATGTCTGCATAATTCGCAACTTGCGACACTCATTATCTACTTAATGTTTTACGAATTAGAGCGCTGAAAAATTACACCAAAGAAATTTTTTTTATATTATAACTAATACAGCTATTAGGTTTTTTCGTTAATAAAATATGATCCAAAATTCAACTTTGAATTACCAGTTGTATACTTCTGAAAATTGACACTATCTTAAACACCAAACTCGTGATACCGGGTCAAAAATCTGAAAAACCGGATTTGCTGGAGACCTAAATAACAGGCACGTAATTAGTTCATATTTCACTTATCAGTTAAAATATATCTATTTTCTTGTTTCTTTTCTTCTAGTAAGGATAGTAACATACTTTAGGATAATTAAAATCGAATTAGTTATACCTGTTGTAGTCTGATAAGAGATCACACCTGGACATGCGGGTATATATTGTGATTATTGTTGCTCTTACTGATAATACGTATGTTGTTTTTCAATAGTTGGATTTATTTCTTCCGTGGCAGTCAACCTTTGTAATCCATTAAGGAAAATTTTTTGGCCCAATTATTTTGGAAAATACACATCAAATACTTCGTCATAATAAATACACTGTACTATGTAACATTTATATTTTTTCTTTATTGGTGAAAGGTGAAAAACCTTAATGGTACATCTGTTCACGATATTTTCTGATATAAACGACTATAACTTGACCTTTAATTGTAACTTCTGATGTTTTATTTTAAGGGTAAAAGCTTATATTAAATCAATATGTTGTTAAATTCCACTTACAAATAATGATCAACAGACTGAGATGATTCAAAATGAAAAATTTCGACATTTTCTTGAAGATATTTATCAGAGAATAATGAATAATGCCACGAAGAAACTTCTAATAAAAGTTATACCAAACGATTTGAATTTTCTTTTAGTTCAATAGTCTTTTTGAATTTTTTAAAAATGCTGGATAGGACTGCAAATTTAATGAGCATTGCCAACCGTTGCAGTACAGCAGACGCGTGAGCTCGTTGGACTCTCTTTCAAAAAAAAAAATGAGCAATTACATGATGTATGTAAACTTTTTATAATGGCTTTAACAATTTTCCTAAGAAATATAATTTAGTCATTCTATTTCTCTCTTTTTTTCTCTCTTTTTTTTTAATAACAAATGTATCAGTCCAGATACAACAGGTTATCCTCTTAAACCTTGTATTTTTTTTCTATTTTTAATGCATAATTAAGTTTGAGTGCTGTAAAGATACAATAACCACAAACAAGCATATGAAAAGAACGGCGGATCAAATTGTAAAAGAGGAGAAATATAATTGGAAATTATATATAAGAACTCAAAGCGCAGAAGATTAAGAAAAATACGGGGAAAACGGGAACAGACTAAGAGGAAAGTTGCAAAAGCAAAGTATAACTCGTAGATAAAATTTAAAGAGAAAATTAACAAAAGAAAATCAAGAACTATTTTATGATACACTCAAATAATTAAAATAAAGGAAAGGATATAATATGATTAATATAAAAGATAAAATGGCATACATAACAGAGGAAGAGGAAATATTGTACAGAAACCGACATCTTCTGGAATTGACAGATATCTATAAGAAAGATGAAATTGGGAAAGGCAACATCCGAAACGATAAAGTATATGGGAGAAAGAGAAATAAAACATCTAAATAAACTATTGAATGAGCTAACACAAGATATAAAAATTCCGAAAAAATGGAATTCGGGAATATTGCCGATATATAAAAGGGTGATAAGAAGGTTTGTAATAACTATAGAAGAATTATATTGGCAAGCTTTCCCGGAAAAATATTAGCAAGCGTAATGGAAAGAAGAATAAGAAAAGTAGCTGATGATAGTACTGAAGATACTCAATGTGGCTTCATGACGGAAAGAAGTACACAAGACTTAAATATTTGTGATAAAATAAGTAAGCCAAAAACTCTTAAAAAAGAAAAAAGGATATGTGTTTGTTTTACAGACTTAGAAAAAGCTTTTGATCATGTAAGGAAAGAACAGAAATGGAAGACTTTAGAAAAAAAGAAAGATAGATAAAGGAAAAATAGAAATAATAGAAGAGATGTATAGGAAGGACACAAACACAGCAAGAAGCATTAACGAAGAGTCTAACAAATTTGAGGAGAATAGAAGTCAAACAAAGATATGTGCTAAGTCCATTACTGTTCTAGATAGTATTAGAAGAAGCCATAAAGAAGCTAAAAAATCAATGAAGCCACTTTAAATGTCGAATACAATAGACGGATTTGAGTGAAATGATAATTCCAAATGTTATGGCAATAATGGCCGAAAGAACTGAAGACTTACAAAGGAATCTACAAATTTTAGACAGGGAAATGACCAAGATAAATACGAAAACATCGAAAAGATCAAAGCAATGATAGGGAGGAGGAAGGGAAAGATATGACATTAAAATACAAGGAAAAATTTTGGATCTGGTGGAAAATGATAAATATTTAAGACAATAGTACAAAGTAATGAAAAATTGTATCAAGAGATAAATGAGAGACCAACCATAATGTAGAGTAGTGAGATATAGAAAATGACAGGAAAAACTAAAGTGCGTGTGAATACAACTGATATAAGGTTTCTAAAAATAATAGAAAATAAGAATAGGAGAGATAAAATAAGAAATAAGACATACTGGAAGAACTTGGGGAACCAATAATGAAAAAATGGAATACGTTAAAGTAATTCGGTCATGTTTGTCGTGTGAATAACGAGAGACTGGAGAAAATTGTATGAGTCACGTGTGATAGGGAAACATTAAAAAGGACGATCACGAATAAAATGGAACTATGATGTTAAGAAAGTAACGAAAAAGAGGGGGATAAAGTGGGAAGGAATTAAATAAAAGAGCCATGATATGCAACGGTGGAGAGAAGAATGCAGGAGAGTATAATTATGACTCCACTACAGCCTTACACTGAAAGGTATAAAAGCAAAAGATTAAATAAGTTAGAACATTAAACGGAAATGCGATCGTAATTGTAGTATAGGTGTATAGTTGAACGATATAGACCTGATTGAAGCTCAACGTGGTGTTAACTCAATTTTAAATTTAAATCCATATAACTTCCTATATTCATAATTAATTTCCACCTAAAGGTGACTGGAATGGAATATTAGTCGAAAAGTTTGCGAATATTCAATTCAATAATCAGGGATAGTGAAAATCGTTATAAATTCTTCCCTTAAATAAACGAAACTTTAAAGAAAATATGAAACGTTAAACTTATTTTGCTTCCATCTAAATTGTCCCCACGAGGCGACATATATCTGCTAATATCTTCTCCAGTCTTCTAATTTCCCCACAAATGGACTTTGTGGTATAACCTTACTTATAGAGGTGGAATAGTTATAACACGCTGTTCTCAAAGTGGCAACTTAAACTATATATACAAAAAAAGCTGGAACGATGAAAGACTAATGCAGTGCATGGGAAATGATACTGGTTGAGTTTTTCCTCAAAAACTCACAAGCAGCAAACTAAATATCATTTTTTCTTAACCGTTTGGCACTTCGGGAAGAATGCTTGGCAAACCAAATCTTGATAATCTAAGAAAACAGTAAGAATGACTTTGGCCTTTAAATTGCTTTTGTCTGCTTTTTTTGGTCTTTGCGCTTCTTCCAGCCTCCATTCTGATGATTATTGCGTTGTTTCAATGTACTCATATACCTAAGTATCGTTGCCAGTAATTATTCTTTTCAAGAAAGTTAAGTTACTGGCTCTAGTAAAAATAGTAAAGAAATATCAGAGGTTCAATCCTCCTCCCTTCTGACTTTTTTGGTTCTATTTTTGCGACTCGGATTATAACATTTCGGTGAGGTTCTCAAAATTTGTAATATTCATGATATTCTATTTTAAAGATGTTAATTTATGAAAACTTTTATTAAAAAATACCCAAAAAGATCATTTCTATGTTTTGTTCTGTAAAATGGGTATCGCAACATTTTAGCTTAAGTGCCATACCCATAATGAGTTTTAAATTATGCGCTAATTTTCGTTTTGAGACTAGTCGGCAAGTGAGATATCTATGCCGCAGTGCCCGGGGGTGGACTCCGCTCCATTCGCAATTTCAGTTGGTAATTACGTGCAAATGTCTAAGATATTTCATTGCGATGGAAATAGTTAATGCGCATACTGTGCGTTATGTATTGTTGCGACTACTTACCACGATGCTAAATATATAACAGTGACATTTTGTGAAGAGTAGAGAATTTAAGTTCAGAACGTGGCAATGCTACAATATTATAACGCTATATTGTGGAAAGCGGCAGAATTACGCAAAATATGCAGTGTCATCTTGTAGCGAGTAGCAGAGCGAGAGCATATTCCCGAAAAGTTTTGTTGCTTGATCGCTTGTCTCGAAGATTCAAGTAACTTAGAGAGTTTTTGAATATGTTTTACGTACGAAAGACGCGCGGCGCGGTACAAATACGAGGGACAACCGAGAGTTGGACAATTCCAAAGTTCGAAGTCAATGCGAAAAGTGCGATCTGAATTCGACTGAATGCGACTAGTGTATTTTGTGACTATAGTTTATAGTGAAAAAACAGCGTGTTTAATTGGGAATGTTTAACTTAAATAAAAATATGTTAAATATAAATCTAGTTCATTTTATTTACTCAGAACTCTTGCTCTAAATAATTGGCATTATTTTGATTTGAATTTAAGTCCCTTTCCTGTAAATTTGTATAAATATGTAAAGAAGCGAAAAATAGATAGAGAGTTCATAATATTTAAAGAGCAATAAGGATAACAATATTTCATGATTGAGTTAAATAATAAGACAATGTGAGTAATTTGCAATGCAACAATATTAGTGCTCAAAGATTAAAAATATAGAACTTCATTGTGAGATTAAACATTCTCAGATTTACTTCAACTTTAAAAAAAAACCCACGGTGA